>CM049849.1:25211388-25613888 GCA_027422415.1 Schizothorax lantsangensis | reverse complement strand
CCAAAGGTCTGGACAATCCCATCATGCACATTCAGACACTCAAACTTACAACTTTATCAACTATGAAGCCATCTGAAGTATGTGGTGTATTGTTTTTAAAATAATTTATATGCATTTTTGACCATTTATGTATGGCTCAGTAGTCTCAATATCATGTAGTTAACTAATTAAATAATAATAATAAATAAATAATGAATAAAAGACAAAAAAAAAACTATTTATTTAGTGTCTTCCTGGCAAACAGCAATACAGCTTTACTGCATGTATCTATTACTAGATGATATTATATGGTGTAACATTTTCCTGTTTACTGAATATAAAAATAAATTGATTTAATAAAACTCTAGAAAAGTCTCTAGAAGGTGCTGTATTACAACTCATGTTCATGTAGCCTAAATAAATAGCAAAAAAGGCCAAATATATGTTGTAAGATCTCTTAATTTTAGGGAGGAATCATATTGTGAACTCTTTCATTAATGTGATGCTTAAATGAAAAGCTATTCACAGGGACATAACCTCAGGTGAGTATTGATGGGAAGTCTGATTCATTTCTGCGAATCAGCTTTCAGATGGTTCGTTTCAGTGAACCGATTCATGAGTTCTTAATTCATCATCATACTGTAATTCTGAAATTGCGTCTAAAATTGCATACACTGAAAAAAAAAAAGTTGAGAAAATTTAAAAGTTTAAGGCAACCAGCTTCAGCAGATTTTTGAGTTTTATCAACTTATTTTTGTATAAACTTAAAACAACAAGTTGACAAAACTCAAAAAACTGCTGAAGCTGGTTGCCTTAAACTTTTTAAGTTTGCTCAATTTATTTATTTTTTTACAGTGTAGGCCTGCTCTCTGAGTTGGTACTTCTTTATAATAAGTAATTAGCGACTGTTAAAAAAGGTATGTTTAATATAGTATGTTTTGAATGTACTACATTCTTCATGTTGCCATAGTCATGTGACCTGCCTGCGTCAGTTGTGTTGCTTCAATGCCATTTGTTGCATCCGAAATAGCATACTCTCAGAGTATGTAGAGAATGTTTCATATAGGCTAGTATGAAGATAATCCAAACATACTGTACTATATTCATCATGTTATCATTGTAAGGTGACCTACCTGCATCAGTTGTGTCGCTTCACTGCCATTCATAAATCCTCCTCTGTGTCCATCAGATGTGCGCTTCAGGATTTCACTGGAAGTAGGCTAATATGTCATTCAGAGTGACTTTTTGCCTTTTTGTGATTTCACTCGGCGGCCATCTTTGAAACGCCCTATATATCTTTTGAATGGGGAAGCATCAAATTCTCCTCAGCTGTTCACTAAATTTATGATTAAATTTCATATTTGAAATCACTAAAGACATCTGATGACAACTGTCTCATAAATGTTGCTTCTTATGCTCAATAAGACGTTATTAGCCTTAAAAAACGTATATTTTTCAGTCCAGACCAGCCTAAGAGCAACTTGAATTAGTAACGGCTGCTGCAGTGAAGTGATGACTTTACCATTTAGTGATTGGCTGTTTATTTGAGAAGGCGGGAGACATATCAGTGGGCGGGACTGTTTTTTTAATTTATTTATGTATTTTTTTTACTTATATAGGCATATATAATTTTATATAATCAGGTATTTATTTTTTATTGCAAATTGGAAAGTATTATAACTAAAAGTAATTAAATGTGACGTTCCTGTTCAGGTACGTTATTGTCTATGAAATATTTTTAGTTGTTTGTTGTGTTCAGTAGGCTAATATTAAATCGTAATTTAATTCATCTATATTGTCATTTTACTCATACTTCAGTGCGCATACTCGCAGTCTTGAGCCGCTACCTTCATTCATACTACAGATTTTGGAGGGTGGAGTTGTGTAGTGATTGTTGAACTCTGTCTGGTGAAGGTTGGTTGAAGTGTGCTGCAAACACAACACAACACGAGAACTTTACAGCTTTACTGAGGATTAAAAGTGATTGTTTAAGGTTACGCGTCTGACGCTGAGGAGCTGAGATGTTTGAGAAGGTGCGGAGGAGCGCGTATGATCTGAAGGAGTTCAGGAGAAGATCTGCACTGAATGGAGAGAAGAAGATCAGACGGGGATCAGTTCCCGGTGAGACGTCTTTACCGTGTTTCACAGCATCACATGCTTCAGTTTATTGCGGATTCACACGGTCTGTGGTTTGTCATATCATGAGTGTTTGCATTGTCCATGAAGACGACTCCGAAATCATCTGATTAAATGTCAGTTTTTGTTTTTGCTTAATTTTGCATCAGCAAATCTTTTTATCTGCGATTTTTATTAACACATTTAGCTATTTTTAAATATTGTGTTATATAAATGAGGAAAATATGTTGTATTATTTTTATATGTATTATTGTATACATAAATACAAAAGTTTATATTTTATGTATGTAATACAGGGATATTATTGTTAACAAAAAATTTAAACTACAAACAAAACGCGTTTTTGTTACCTGAAGTACATATTAAATATAACAATATAATGTAATAAAAATAAACTTATTTTATTTCAGTTAGTTGCCAAGGAAACGTTTATCATTTTCATTTAATTTAACTAAAATAACTAAAACTAAAAAAAAACACTGTATAGACACATAAAAAAATGAAAGTCTGCAAATTCCGCTCGTGAGGGATTTAATCTCGAGTTTAATATTTCTTTCTGTCTGGTTTTCTTAGTTACTGAGGATTTTACTATTAATATTACAGTTTGTCTAAATTTTGTAATACATTTGTGTCATAAAAATCCAGGATAAAGGCAAGATAGGCCTATATTACTAGTTTATTTGGTTTCTGCAATCACTTTTGACACAATGTCAGTACCACGTTCTGCCAGCAGAGGACAGTATAAACACTTGTACATGCATACAGGTGCATCTCAATAAATTAGAATGTCGTGAAAAAGTTCATTTTTTCTTGTAACTTATTTCAAAAAGTGAAACTTTCATATATTTTAGATTCATTACATGTAACGTAAAACATTTCAAAAGTTTTTTTTTGTTTTAATTTTGATGATTAGAGCTTACAGCTCATGAAAGTCAAAAATCAGTATCTCAAAATATTAGAATATTTACATTTGAGTTTCAATAAATGACCATCCATACAGTATAAATTCTGGGTATCTCTTGTTCTTTGAAACCACAATAATGGAGAAGACTGCTGACTTGGCAATGATCCAGAAGATGAACATTGACACCCTCCACAAAGAGGGTAAGTCACAGAGGGTCATTACTGAAAGGTGTGGCTGTTTACAGAGTGCTGTATCAAAGCATATTAAATGCAAAGTTGACTGGAAGGAAGAATTTGGGTAGGAAAAGGTGCACAAGCAACAGGGATGACTGCAAGCTTGAGAATACAGTCAAGCAAAGCTGATTCAAACACTTGTGAGAGCTTCACAAGGAGTGGACTGAAGCTGGAGTCAGTGCATCAAGAGTCACCACGCTCAGACGTCTTCAGGAAAAGGGCTACCAAGCCACTTCTGAACCAGAGACAACGTCAGAAGCATCTTACCTGGGCTGTGGAGAAAAAGAACGGGACTGTTGCTCAGTGGTCCAAAGTCCTCTTTTCAGATGAAAGGTCCCAGAGTCTGGAGGAAGAGTGGAGAGGCACAGAATCCATGTTGCTTGAAGTCCAGTGTGAAGTTTCCACAGTCAGTGATGATTTGGGCTGCCATGTCATCTGCTGGTGTTGGTCCACTGTGTTTTCTGAAGTCCACAGTCAACGCAGCCATCTACCAGGAAATTTTAGAGCACTTCATGCTTCCTTCTTCTGACAAGCTTTATGGAGATGCTGATTTCATTTTCCAGCAGGACTTGGCACCTGCCCACACTGCCAAAGGTACCAGAAGCTGGTTCAATGACCATGGTGTTACTGTGCTTGATTGGCCAGCAAACTCGCCTGACCTGAACCCCATAGAGAATCTATGGGGTATTGTCAAGAGGAAGATGAGAGACACCAGACCCAACAATGCAGATGAGCTGAAGGCCACTGTCAAAGAAACCTGGGCTTCCATACCACCTCAGCAGTGCCACAAACTGATCACCTCCATGCCACGCCGAATTGAGGCAGTAATTAAAGCAAAAGGAGCCCCTACCAAGTATTGAGTACATATACAGTAAATGAACATACTTTCCAGAAGGCCAACAATTCACTAAAAATGTTTTTTTTTATTGGTCTTATGAAGTATTTTAATTTGTTGAGATAGTGAATTGGTGGGTTTTTGTTAAATGTGAGCCTAAATCATCACAATTAAAAGAACCAAAGACTTAAACTACTTCAGTCTGTGTGCATTGAATTTATTTAATACACGAGTTTCACAATTTGAGTTGAATTACTGAAATAAATGAACTTTTCCACGACATTCTAATTTATTGAGATGCACCTGTATATTCAATCAAAACAACAGCTCATAGTCCTGAGACTTGCTTTATTATTTGACACGTTATCTCATAAAACAACACGTGATTTCAAAAGATAATTAAAAGGGTAATTCATATACAGTAGAATCTTAAATGACATATCAATATGAGGAACTAACTCATTGGCTCTAATCTTCACTAATGATATTTGATCTGAGTAAAAACAGGTGTGTGGGGAATTACAATGTTTATTTTCCAGTTGAAACAAGTTAGTGAACTTAATCAAACTGGATGAGGCTTGACAGACTCTTAATGTCAGCAGTTTCTTGCACAATAAATGTCACACACATGCATTCATGCAGAAAAAAGGGAAATGCAGTGAACAGATAGAGGAGGGCATGCAGTGATCGGAGGCGTATGTGCACTAAATGAACAACATTCATGATTTAGGAGAGCAGTGTGTGACCGGAGATCAGGTCAGTGTCTGTGCTTTTGTTTTTCATATGTCATGTTTACGCTTTGCAGTTAATGAATTTCATCTGCAAAACATATATATATATATATATATATTCTTTGCAGATGAAATTCATAAACTGAAATTTATATAAGAATTCTTATTTTATTTGATATGTTTGTTTTTTTATTTATTTATTAAAAATATAATTAATATCATATTTTTAAATATAGGGATAGGGTTATATCAAATATAAACCTAACCCTATATATACAAAAAAATATTAATTTATTAATAAATAATATAATTAAAATATAATTAAATAATTTTTTCAATTTGTATTTTTGATGTATAGGGTTAGGGCTACATTTTATTGAATTTTATATTGCATTTATTTATTTAAATTTATTTATTTTAAATATAATTTATATTTAATTGTATTTTTTATATATATAGGGTTAAGGTTATATTTTATATATATGGTATTTTATATATTTTTCTTATTAATTAATTTATTTAATACAATTAATATTTAATTTGTATTTTTATGTAGGGTTAGGGTTACAGTATATTTTATATTTACATAATTTGTATATCTTTCTTGTTTATTTATTTAATATTTATATATATATATATATATATATATATATATATATATATATATATATATATTATATGTTTTTTATGTATGTATATAGGGTTAGGGTTATATATTTTTATTTAGATCATTTTTATATCTTAATTTTTGTTTGTTTGTTTATTTATACTTTTAAAATATGACATTTGGTGTGTGATTTAAAAATCTTAGTCATGAAAATGATATTAATTTCCTGGTTTTTCTCATCTCTAAAATATTTGATTGCTGAAAAGTGAAATCTCTGAAGTGATTTTTAGTTTTTGGGTTTCTCTTTATGTTCTCATGACACTGAGAGCTTGTGGATGCAGCACTTCTCCTTGTGAGGGTCTGTCGTTGAAAGCTTCAGTGAGTGAGTCTTTGTCATGGACTCGGAGCGTGAGGAACTGAGAAAACAGACTGAGGAAGCACAGGCCTCCACAAACTCCCATTTCAACCGCAGTCAAATGTGCTGCCTTTATTTCAGCATAATAAATCTTTTATTTATTAAGGGAAAAAGGAATACTATGGCAATGATAAAACAGCAAATACACATATTTTTAAAGTTAGGAGAAACTAGAAGTTGTCAAAGTTTAGGCTGTTAAAAAGTCTTTTAACTTTTCTATGATTACTTTCCCAAATAACAAAAAAAAAAAACAATACAGCTGATTTAAAGGGATAGTTCACTTTGAAATTAAAATTTGGTATCTATCAGCTTACCCCAAGGGCATCCAAGATGTAGGTGTCTTTTTTTCTTCAGTAGATCCAATTTTGATGTTTTTAGGTCAAACCGTTCTAGTCTGTCAGTCATATAATGGCAGGTATGGGTCACTGTCTCTATAAGAGGGAAAAAGAACATGCACAGAGAAATCCAAATTAAACAATTCCCCATCGTAACTACACATTGATGGCCTAAGACACGAAACGAGCGGTTTGTGTGAGAAAACGAACAGTATTTATATCGTTTTTTACCTCTTGTACACAACCATGTCCAAGTGATCTGAGTGTGCACACGCATCCGGTGTGTGACGTGTGTGTGCGCCGCTCTGGCTCACGCTGCATTCACACGGGGCGTCGGCGTCACGGACTTTAAAAAAAAAATTGAATTGTTTGACCCTCTTTAATTTCGGAATGATAGTAAGATGTCTCAATAAACTGTTCCTGGATCTGTTATTTTTTACATGGTTAGGTGGAAGTGACGCAGGGTGAGGAGGGTGAAGTTGCGGCATGTGTGTTTGGCTAGTTACAGATGAATGAAACGGATACATGGAGCGCTCGTATAGAAATACAATGCATGACAGCAAGCGGGTCTGCTTAAAAGAAGTCATCATTATCCTAGAGTAGACAGTGAATGCGTCAGCACCACGCTTCAGACACGCCCTCCGTCAAGCAGGCACACAAACCGCTCGTGTTAATATGTTCTTTTTCCCTCTTATAGAGACAGTTATATGCCATTATATGACTGACAGACTAGAACGGTTTGACCTAAAAACATAAAATTGGATAAGAAAAAAAGACACCTACATCTTGGATGCCCTTGGGGTAAGCTATATATTTTAATTTCATGAACTATATGCACACTATATATATACTATCTGTAAAAATGCAAATGCAAATGAAAATATAGAAATGAAAGGTAATTAAAAATATGATCTTGGATTCTGCTGTTTATTGCAGTGTTGTTACCCAAAATGAAAACTATAAAAAAAAAAAAAACAGAAATAAAAATAAAATAAATAAAAATATTTTAGAAATCAATGATTTCCCTAACAAATATTTAAAATCTAATAAAAATGTACAAAATTACAAATCACAGAAGATAATTAAATTAAAACTTAAACTAAAATTAAAGTGAAAACTGAAAATCTAAAAATAAAAGCTACAGTGTAATGCAAAATATGATCTTATAGCAGGGCATGTTGTCACACTGTATGTGTGGATTCTGCTGTTTATTGCTGTGTTGTTACTGGTAACTGAAACTATTAAAAATTGTTTTAGATCATTAAAATATAGTATTAATATAAATATTACATGGAAAAAACTTGAACTGAATAAAAAATAAAATAAAGCTGAATAGGAATATTACAAAAAGAATAACCAATAAAAATAACAAAAAGCACATAACAAAATTAAATTAGAAGTCATATTTCATAAATTATATGTATTTCATTGTATTTGATGCTATACTGTATGTAAAACAGTAAAACAACTTTTTGTGACACAATAAATCTATGATTTGGCTGACATATTGTAACAAATATAAAATTATTGTGACAACCTGCCCCTACCCAAAATGCACACAAATCCTCATTTAACGAGTTTTAAGTTATATATATGCGACCATACACCACAAACATGCAGCAGTGTGTTTTCATAAATCTATAATCACACAATGATGTTCAAGAGGATGTGTTTAAGTGCACAATAGAGGAAGCAGCGATTCTCACTAAATACATCCTTCAGATGGTGCTTTCGGTTTAAATTCTCATTCAAATGAGTAAATGGTGAATTTCTTTTTACATTTTTAAAACAAGTTCAAAATTTAAAATCATAATCCACACATTTTACTGCATAAAATGAACCCTAACAGTCTGTGCTGGCTTAAAATGTGCTCAAAAACATCTTCAGGTCAAGTTCATTGGTTTGCCTGGCTTTGCAGAAGTGAAGTGTGTGTTGTGTGAACTTCTGTTCTGTTCTGTGTGTGTGGACAGGAGATGTTGGATGCGGTGGCCAGTGTGACGGTACGGACGAGAGTTTGCTGAATAACAGGAGCTCAGTGTTGAGAAGGTCAGCGGTCTACACCGTCTCAATGCCTCCTCCACCAGGTACATCAGCATCAGACCAGTTACTAACACCTACAAACCACTCCCAACACCTCACCCAAGACTCCTTTTAATAACTAGAATTCAGAGGTCTCGGAGGTTTCTGAAATATGAAGTAGTGCGGTTCGACTGTAAAGCAGCTGTAGGAGCACAGGAAGTGATGTTTGAGATAATGTAGGTTGTTTAACACCTGTGGGCTTTACCCACAAACTCAACCTCCTGTAAAAAAATACTAGTATTCATGTATTTAGTTAAAGCAGAGTGACATGCTTTACATTTAGAACTGTTTTCACACATTTATTCTTGTGTAAATATAATCAATATGGCTTTATTAGCTCATTTTTATTGAGAGACAACATGGAAGATTTGTACTTTTAAGACTTGGAAATGAAAATTAAAAATGCTTTGTAGACTTTTAAGAAAATAAAAAATGGTCTGAAAGTTGATAAAAATGTATGTATAAGAGGTTTTATATAGGTTTCTCAACATATCATTCGATATTAAATTTGAGATGGAAAGATTTTTTTATTTATTATTTATATAAAATTATTTAATTTTTTTAATCATTTTTTTAATTATTAAACAATTAAATTATTCAAATGCTTGATTATAGAATTTTGTTTATTAAAAATTAGGACATTTATTAAATATTTAAAATTATTCAAATGAATTATTTGTTAATTTTGCCACGTGTAAATGGTAAACAATCAGATACACAATTTCCTTTTGTAAGACAATAAAATGGGTGAAAATTCATTTTATTTTATATTATAATATTTTATTTTTAAATAATATAAATTACCTTGTTGTAAAAAGTATTATTAAAAATAATAGATTGTTTAAATGATTACTTTTAACATTATTTTAATAATTAAAATGATTGATTATTTATTTTACAATTATTGAACTTATTAATTTAAAATATTACTTGTGGGTTTGATTACACTGACCCATATTTGAGTTTGATTATTGCAAAAAGTATAATTAAAAATCAAAAATACTTTATTTAAACGATTACTTTTTAAATGATTACAATAATTGAATCCTTAATTTTATTAATGTGGGTTCAATAACACTGACCTCTGCTGTTTGTTTTGGAAAAATGACTTGCTAATCACAGATGATCACAAAACAGCTGTTATGAAGCGTCTTTCATGTCTTTATTTTCCACTATAGTTCTTCCGAAGCCAAAATTCCAGTGTCCAGGGAAGGTTTCAGCTGGAAACATCATGGACGAGGAGGAGACGATGACAAACATAACCCGAGGAAGAACCACAGTGATCTCAAATACCACAGAAACATTGACAAGAGGTCAATACTGCATAACAAACTGTATTAGCATTCAAATAAAATGAATCAAAAAATACAATTATTAAATTCAAATTAATGCAATTTTTTTACATGGGGATTTTCTCTCAAAAAAATAAAAAAAAAATGGTCAAGCAAACAACTTTACAATTTTTGAACTACTTGTAATGACCCTAAACCAACTTCATGAGGTGCATTCTGGGTTGATTTTTTTCCTTTTCATTCATTTAAGTAAATAAAAAATATATATAATGAATGAATAAATAATAATACATTTATTTATTTTAATAAATAAAATATTTATTATTTTTTTTATTTTTTTTAAATGTGTATTTTTTTTTTACCTTTTAAGTTGGAAATAAAACAAAGATTATTGGAATGCGTTTTACAACAAAATATTACAATCTTTACTATTACAATACTTAAAAAATTGTTTTATTTAATTTTTTTAGTTTAGTTTGTTTGCACAAGAATAAATATATACAATAAAAATAAAACCGTACAATCCATATAATGTGCAGATAGAGGCAGAAAACCCAAAAGGTCTTATTTAAAACCTCAACCTAAACAATCAAGAAAACAAAAACAACTTATGAAATTAAGGAAAGAGCTAAATTACAATAACAAAAATGTAATGTAAATGACTGCAAATGAATTACAACATATGTGACCCTGGAGCACAAATCCAGTCAGAAGTAGCACGGGTATATTTGTAGCAACAGCCAACAATACATTGTGTGGGTCAAAATTATCCATTTTTCTTTTATGCCAAAAATCATTAGGATATTAAGTAAAGATCACGTTCCATGAAGATATTTTGTAAATGTAATACCCTAAGGCCTGGTTTCACAGACAGGGCTTAGACTAAGCCAAGATTAGGCCATAGTTCAATTAGGACATTTAAGTACTTTTTATAAACATGCTTAGAAAAAAACATTACTGGTGTGCATCTTGAGACAAAACAAAGGCACTGATATGTTTTATGATCAGTCAATGCGAGTTTCTTTCAGTTGAAACCGCTCAGACTTACATTTTAGTCTAGGACTAGCCTTAAACCTTGTCTGTGAAACCGGGGGTAAATATATCAAAACTTCATTTTTGATTAGTAATATGCATTGCTAAGAACTTCATTTGGACAACTTTAAAGGCGATTTTCTCAATATTTAGATTTTATTTTTTTTGCACCATCAGATTCCAGATTTTCAAATAGTTGTATCTCAACCAAAAATTGTCCTAACAAACCATACATCAATGAAAGCTTATATATTCAATCTCAATTTAAAAAACTTGACCCTTATGACTGGTTTTGTGGTCTAGGGTGACATATGTCAAAAACCCAGAAATAATGTACTCCACAAACAAACCTTACATGGGACATAAAATGCATAAAGAACAAAAAACAAACAGTAATGAAATGTGAAATTTAAGTGAAACTGTTTCTGTCGATCCTACACCAAATGTATTGGTGTTTAAGATGATGAGAAACATTGTTGACTAGTATCATACGTTCACACTTCATAAATAGGACAGTGAAGAGAAACTCACCCCCTCGTTTCTCTCTGTAACACTCTGCTCCGCCTTTGAGACTTTCACTTCCTGTTGAAATGCTGCTCTAGACATGCTATTTGTCACCTAATACTCTCTCTTCCAGCGTCACCAAAGCTTCATCAGACCGTTCTCCACCGGAGCACCTCGTCGAAGCCCCCGTCTGCACTCAGTCGTCCTCGCAGAACTCCGGCTGGCACGTCTGGTCCGGCTGGTGGTCAGAAGAGGTCAAAGGTCACACTGTGTTTGGAGAGCAGGAGACGGACGCTGCACGTCTCCCGGCTCCCTCAGAAGGCAGCAGCAGCAGGAGTGAAAGAGCTCTACAGGACCAGGAGGACGAGACTCAGGAGAACGTCCTAAATGAAGAGACGCAGAACATGGAGAAAGATGAAGACAAACAAGTGAGACGTCACCAGCATCACTACTAGTGCTTATACTGTGTATTAGTGATTTG
The DNA here is from genome assembly GCA_027422415.1 of Schizothorax lantsangensis. Classification (NCBI taxonomy): domain Eukaryota; kingdom Metazoa; phylum Chordata; class Actinopteri; order Cypriniformes; family Cyprinidae; genus Schizothorax; species Schizothorax lantsangensis. Next base: position 25,602,325 of record CM049849.1, on the reverse strand, counting down.
AATAAAGGCCGAAGCCTAATTATTAAGCATTGGTACGACCTGTGGTACAAACATAAATGGTAAGCGATTAGATCTGCATCTTTTGACTGTATATAATAATATGAGTGAAAATGTATGAATATTATTATCATTAAGATAATATAAATAGCATTTGTCTTAATTATTGCAAACGTTAATACATTGTTTAAATAATTACTTTTAAAATTATTATAGTTTATAGTTATAGTTTAAATTATATTTTTTTATATAATGTATTTTTTAATTATTAAAATGTACATGATTTATTTTAACATTATTAAATAGTTTGTTTTAAAATGACTGAAAAGGCATAAATTATTTGAATTATTAAACATTTACCTGTGAGATGTAAATTCATAAATTATTTTATTAACCGTGTTATCTGAGATGATAAAATGGGTGAAAATGTATATTTATTATTATTGTTTTTAAATAATATAAATTGTATTTGTCCTAATTTTTGTAAAAGATATATATATATTTATTAATTCCTTATTTAAATGATTACTATCAGGCAATAAAATTGGTGAAAATGTATTTTTATTTTTATTATGATTATTATTAATTACATAACATAATTTGCATTGTATTAATGTAACAAATGTATACATTATTTAACATATTACTTTTAAAATGATTGAAATGATTAATTAAAAAAATATTAAAAATGAATAAATTATTATAATCATTAAAAATGTCAAATTATTCAAAGTAGTTCTTCGTAAAGGCTTTAGATAAAAGCGTCTGCTAAATTAATGGACGTAAATGTAATGTGAACTGTGCAGTCCCTTGAAAAAGGGATGCAAGCCGTATCTAGAGACCAAAAAATCCCAGAGATTTGGGATGTGGACTCTTTTGACCAAAAACAGTATCTTGGGAATCACAGAACAGCATCCTGACAGCCACTTACATTACCCTAGCATCATGGCATCAAGTCATTTTCTTTGAGAAATGTGAACATCTTATTAAATACTAGAAAAATGTTCATTAGATTGCACATCATACTGTCAGACTAAAGCAGTCTTTATGTGACTGGTATCAGATATTTTTATCAGAAGTGGCCCATCTACCCGACCACATGACCCTGTTTTTTCCACTCAGACAGTGTAGTTTTACTCTGAATGTTAGTGGCTTTCCAGCAGCAGACATTACCTCAGTTACATTACCACAGAGACGTGTCATGCTTTCAGATCTAATAACTGAGAGGAAATAACAGGCTGTTTTTAACAGGAGCAGATCAAAGAGCTCAAGCTCTATAAGATAGCCAATGAGCTCCTGCAGACGGAGAGAGCGTACGTGACCCGGCTGCATTTACTCGACCAGGTCAGTCCACGCTCTTCACTCACTTTCTGCTCTGTCTTCTCTGCTTAAACTCTTAAAAATCAAGGGGTTCATTGATATAATCCATGGAACCTTTGTAAAATTATTTAAAATGATTACATTATTTAAATTATTAATTTGAAAATTATTAAATTACTCACATTATTAATTTTACAGTTATTAAAACAAATATTTAATTGGTTAAATTATTCATTAAAAAATTACCATCTGGTTCCAGAACTTTAAACTTTAACAATTCATGGAACATTTTTAAAGTGATTAAAAAATTATTGAATTAGTAATTTTAAAATGATCAAATGACAAATTACATTATTAATTTTACAATCTAAACAAAATTATTAAAGTGATTTATTGAATTAGTAATTTTAAAATGATCAAATGACAAATGGTTCCATGAAGAACCTTTAACATTCATTGAACCTTTTTAAAGGTATTAAAAATTATATAATTATTTAAATTATTAAGTTACCTAAATTATTAAATTTAAATTGAGTATTTAAATTATTTTTTAAATCATTTTAATTGTTTAAGTTATTAATTTTAAATTAATTTTAAATTCATGATTATGATTTAAAAATTGAAAATAAAAAGTATTACATTAATTAAATGATTAATTTTAAATTATAAAATTTCTTGCATGATTAATTTTAAAATGATCATGTATGGCTCCATGAACAACATTTAACATCGCTGAAACCTTTTTTTTATTATTACAAATCATTACATTAATTAAATTATTAATTTTAAAATTAAGTTATTTAAATGGTTAATTTTATCATAAATGGCTCCATGAAGAAACTTTAATATCCATGAAACCCTTTTAAAATTATTAAATTGCTAAATTGTTCATTTTAACGGTTCTTCTATAGCATTACTACAAAAAGCCATTTAGAAAAGCTTTATTTGTAAGAGTGTGCATGTGACGTGTGTACTGCGTTTCTGCAGGTGTTCTGCGCTAAACTCACAGAGGAAGCTGGGAAGGGGACGTTTCCTGTCGAGGTGGTGAAGGGCATCTTCTCCAATGTGGGATCCATCTACACCTTCCACAGCCAGTTCCTCCTGCCGGATCTGGAGACGCGGATGAGCCAGTGGTGAGCGCCGATTCATCTTCACGCTTCTTCTCAGATCTCACACTCACCCGCTCACGTCTGCGTCCTCCTGCAGGGACTCCACGCCCCGCATCGGGGACATCTTAGCACAGCTCGCACCCTTTCTCAGGATGTACGCCGAGTACGTGAAGAACTTCGACAGCGCCATGGACCTGCTCAAACAGTGGACGGAGCGATCGGCGCAGTTTAACACCATCATTCAGGACATACAGGTGTGTGTGTGTGTGTTTTTACCTGAAAATAAATTCAATTAACTTTTAGCAGCAAAGTACTCATCACTGCCTGAACTCTTATTTTACCTCTTTTAAAAGCATTTTGGTCTGATTTTCCAGTTAAATAGCTAAAATATATTCAAATATCAGAATAATTTGGTCAGATTTTTCAATGAAATAGCTAAAAATATATAAAAAATTATTTTAAATAATTTGGTTTGATTTTCCAGTTAAATAGCTGAAAATATATCAAATAAAATAGTATAAAAGTACTCATCACTACCTAAACTCATATTTTACATTTTTATATATATATATATATATATATATATATATATATATTAGTGCTGTCAAATGATTAATCTTGATTAATCGCGTCCAAAATAAAAGTTTTTATTTACATGATATATCTGTGTGTACTGTGTATATTTATTATGCATATATAAATACAAACACATGCATGTATATATTTAAGAAAAATATTATGTTTATATATTAAATATATTTATATATAATTTAAAATATAATAATATAAATATATAAATGTATATACATGTAAATATTTTCAAAATAAATACTGAATGTGTGTATATATATATATAATAAATAAACACAGTACACATACATATATTATGTTAACGTTCACGATATATATATATATATATATATATATATAGAGAGAGAGAGAGAGAGATAAAAGTATAGATATACATTTATCATAATATTTCAATTTATCATAATATTTCAAATGAATTTTTTTAAGCTTAAGCTTCCCCCCCCCCCCAATTAAAAAAAAATGTCATGACCTTCAAAAACTGTTTCGATTAAAAGTACAATGTGGAGAGACGGATGAGTGTTTAATAGGTTGAGATTGTGATGTTTTTTGTGTAGAGTCAGGAGGTGTGTGGGAATCTGACTCTGCAGCATCACATGCTGGAGCCGGTGCAGCGGGTTCCTCGCTACGAGATGCTGCTCAAAGACTATCTGAAGAAACTCCCGGAGGACGACCCCGACCGCAGCCAGGCCGAGAGTGAGAGATACACGCATTTGGTTTTGCTTTTCTCACAATTCAAGCAACTAATATGTTTACAAGGACATTTTTTTGTTTTAAGCACAGTAAACTTATTTTGCACGGTTCTGTGAGCAACTGAACGTGATCGTTTGAGATCAAATGAAAGTGTTGTTTAGTTCCCAACTGCTTTCAGTTCCATAACTGGATGAGTCAGCTGAGATATCACTTCTCCTTCTCGTTTCCAGAGTCTCTGAACATCATCTCAATGGCTGCCACACACTCCAACATGGCCATCCGCAAGATGGTGAGAGACACTTTCACTTAACCTCCTAGATTAGTCAGGCCAAGATGGCCTGTTTCCTGACTCCGTTTATGATTTCATATGCAATTGTGGTTGTAAATGTGATTCGATTGCTTTCTCTATTCAAACTATTTTTAAATACATTTTTAAGAGTAAGTCCGGAATCCATTTGAAAGTTTTTATCCTTATATGTGACCCTGGACCACAAAACCAGTCATAAGGGTCAATTTTCCGAAATTGAGATTTATACATCATCTGAAAGCTGAATAAATAAGCTTTCCATTGCTGTATGGTTTGTTATGATAGGACAATATCTGGCCGAGATACAACTATTTGAAATCTAGAATCTGAGGGTGCAAAAAAATCTAAATATTGAGAAAATCGCCTTTATAGTTGTCAAAATGAAGTTCTTAGCAATGCATATTACTAACCAAAAATTAAGTTTTGATATATTTACAGTAGGAAATTTACAAAATAACGTGATCTTTACTTAATGTCCTAATAATTTTTGGCATAAAAGAAAAATCAATAATTTTGACCCATACAACAATGTATTTTTGGCTATTGCTACAAATATACCCCAGCGACTTAAGACTGGTTTTGTGGTCCAGGGTCTCATATAGGCTTTTTAATTGCTTTTGTATAGTATTTCAACTTATTCACTCTGAAAATGCATTGCATTGCATTGAAATAACAACCAACTAACAAGTCATTACTGTTTTGCTCTCTATAAAGTCTTCATTTGTTTTATATGCAGAAGTTCTCTACATATATTTCAGGAGAACCTGAAGAAGCTCATGGAGATCTATGAGATGCTCGGAGGTGAAGAGGACATCGTTAACCCGTCCAACGAGCTCATTAAAGAAGGACAAATTCTAAAGCTGGCCGCCAGAAACACCTCGTCCATGGAGAGATACCTTTTCCTGGTTAGATGCTTCTTACTCCGTATTTTTGGCTTGTTGTCCATCTAAACATTCTTAAATCAAAATACATTTACTTGCAGCAAAACAAAGTATAAAGTCACTTCATTTAGATGTTTTTTTTTTTCTTCTTCAGAAAACAAGATCTGACATTTTGCTTCTCAAGTAAATGTATCTTGATTTAAGAATGTTTAGCTGAAAAACATGACAAAAATGATTTTTTTGGGAGTGTGTGCCATCATTTGAGAGTTTAAACCACGCCATTTTCACAGTTTAACAACATGTTGCTGAACTGCGTGCCCAAGTTCAGTCTGGTGGGCCAGCGGTTCACTGTGCGCACGCGGGTCGGCGTTGAGGGCATGAAGGTGCTTGAGACCTCCAATGAAGTCTATCCTCATACTTTCCAGGTGTCGGGTAAGGAGCGAACGCTGGAGCTGCAGGCCAGGTGAGGGCAGATCCATGCAGATATAGAGAACAACATGTCTGTTATAGCTCATAGTGACTGTAGCTTTCTGTTGTTCACAGCTCAGAGCAAGACAAAGAGGACTGGATCAAGGTATCAGTGTCGTTCAGTTGCTCAAAGCTGCTTTAAATCTGAATTATATGAATGTAAGAATCAGGAAAGACTGGTTTCTGCCACTGAATAAAAAAAGGTAATTGGGGCTTTTTATCTTACAATTCAGTCTCCTTTTCTTGCAATTCTGAGAAAAAAAAAGTCTGAATTGTGAGATTAAAAATGTCCAATTACCTTTCTTTTATTATGTGGTAGAAATGCGTGACTTTCTATCTCACAATTCTGTAACTTTTTTCCCCCAAGAATTGCAAATTGATATGTTATATTTCTGTTTTTATCTTTTTATCTAAAATCATACCAAGATATTTTGAGCTTTTATCAGAACTGTTAGGGGAAAAAGTCCAGAACTGTGAGGAAATGTCCAAATTGGGAGATTTAAAAAGTTGCAATTACTATTTGTTTTTCTTTTTTTATTCCATGGCAGAAATAAGCTTCCATAGGAAAGTTTCAATGTAGGCTTTTTTGCTTTCTAGGCATTCCAGGAGACCATTGAAATCTTTCAGCAGAAGAACGAAACATTCAAATCAGCCTCTAAAGAAGTGGCGGATGAGGTTTCTGTAAGTAGAAAGAGCAGACTGGTCATGCATAAAGACGACTGTGGTGGGGGTCGAGGGGAATCTTCCCTTATCTGTGCTCATGTGTTTTTCAGAAAGAGGAGTTGGGGAAGAGAGCCCCGCGCTGGATTCGGGACAATGAAGTGACCATGTGCATGAAGTGCAAGGAGACCTTCAACCCTCTGACCCGCAGGAGACACCACTGCAGGGCATGTGGATACGTGAGTTTGCATGTACATGTTTATCTGGAAATCTAAACGAGCACTTCCTTTTCAAAACTCAGACCGTTTTATTGTGCTCCAAAGATGAGGTAATGTTTTGAAATGTGTCTTAGGTTGTGTGTTATAAATGTTCGGACTACAAGGCATCGCTGAGGTACGACGGCAACAAATTAAACAAGGTGTGTAAAGACTGTTACTTCATTCTGACCGGAAGAGCAGATGCTGAGGAACCAGTCAGCGGGAAGAAAAGAGGAATTCTTGAGGTACGTCTTATTTGTTTTTTTTTTTTTTAAATAATCTTGATTTCAGAGGTGTAATGAGTACCTGAAAACCATATTTGAGTAAAAGTACAGATAACTTACAGTGAAAATTACTCCACTACAAGTTACAAGCCACCAATTCCAAAACAACTTGAGTAAAAGTCTGATTTGAACAGTCTTTATCACTAGCAAAGCATCAAACTGAGCCACTGACATCCTGAAGTAAACTTTGAATCGCCCGTGATAATCCCGCTGCTCCTTAATAAGGAGGGGCAATCTCAGGATTGGATGGACCCAATATTTCCTTTCTATTTCTCTTTTTAAGAAGCAAGAGGACAACAAAATCATCCTCACTGACTCCGTTTAGTACTGTTTTGCGAATTCACAACGGATGAATTAATACGCATCGGACTCAGTGTGCAAGGTTTCTGTCCGTGACAAATTTTTAGGATAACAAATGTGAAAAAACGCACACGAAAATTTTGGACTCGGTGTGCAATTACCTTTAGTCTGACTTATTTTGAACCAAATAAACTGACAATAAGTCCGACTAACTGAAATAAACCTGGCTTATTTGGTAAACTTGTTTTATGAAACAGGCCCCTGGGGAGACTAATAAAGGGGAACCAATGACCAAACTGGCTACAAACACCATGGGAGACAGGAAGTGACATAAAAGTCCAAGAGAAGGCACAGAGAACATGTAACAAAAACAAGGAAGAGTTGATTTATGAAGAGAGCAATCATGTTTATTTTCTAAAACCCCCCCCAAAAAAAAAAAACGATATCCTTCAAAAAGGTCTCTTCAGCATAATGGATAAATAAAATAATGTTAAGAACAATTAAAAAGTCAAAGCCTTCTTGCACTGGAGGTTCAAGGTTCAAGGTTCTTTATTATTTGTCACATGTGGATGTGCTGGTTTGGGCCTCATTGCCAGCTGCAGTCATGTCCTCATCTCATTTATAAAACACCTGTACAACTACTTGCAAAGGAACTCACATTCACATAAGTAGCCTTGTTGACGAGTTTGGGTGAGTAAGGGCAAAACGCACAAGATATAGTACTTTCAGTGCCCTGCAGTTGGTGATATCACTTCTTTTGTAGCAGAAAAAAAACAGCTGCAGAAAAAGATAGGTGCCATGCAAAATGTAATGTGTAACTGCAACATTCATTGCTAATGTAGTGGAGTAAAGAGTACAGTGCTTATTCAAACATGTAGTGAAGTAGAGAGTAAAACTTGCTAATATCTTTGATACTCAGTAAAACTACAGAGTATCAAAGAAGATACTCAAGTACAGTAATTAATTACATTTAATCAAATACTTTACACCTCTGCTTGATTTTTCGTTTTCTCCTCTTGACCTTTACCAGATTGAAGCAGCTCAGGTCTCAGGAAACAGTTTCCTTTGTGGCTTCCTGCAGTACAGTACAGACCGAACTAAACCGTGTCAGAGGATCTGGTGTGTGATTCCGCAGCACGACGCGCTTGTTCTTTACCTGTACGGCGCTCCACAGGTGAGAGATGCAGTGTAGTCGAGCTTACATGCATCAGCCTTCAATGTTGCAATATAGACCAAATGGAAATGACTAATAACAAAGTAGACACAAAGTAATAATAGTAAATACTTCTAAAAAACACATTTTGTGTAGCTTGCTTCACATTATGTTAGCTTGACAAAGCAATGCCCAAGCTAACACTCAGATCACCTTAGTAGCCACTCAGAACAACTTAGAAATCACTTAACAACATCCTAGCGACCATCTGAAACATTAGCAATCATTTAGAACACCTTAGCAACACCCTAGCTTTAATAACTTATCTTGTCTACTTTTAAATATTAAGGGGTTAGTTCACCCAAAAATTAAAATTACCCCATGACTTTCTTCTTTCAGATGAATACAAACGGAGTTATATTTAAAAATGTCCTGGCTCTTCCAAGCTTTATGATGGCAGTGAATGGGTGTTGAGATTTTGAAGCCCAAAAAAGTACATCCATCCATCATAAAAATTACTCCACATGGCTCCAGGGAGTTAATAAGGGCCTTCTGAAGCGAATCGATGCATTTGTGTAAGAAAAATATCCATATTTAAGACTTTAGAAACCATAATCTATAGCTTCTGCTAACTGTCGTACACGCGTTCACGAGTGTGTGGCGTTCCAGCGGATGCTGTAGGACGTAGCTGTGTAAGCTCCGGTGAGAAGTGACAAATGCGGAAGTGAAGTGGAGAGAGCAAAACAAAACACTGGTCATGAATTATAAGTACAGAATGAGGATTTGTAGAGACAAATGTCAGAGGATTTCAAAATAAGCCAAGAGGAGACTGGTTTTTGCTGTAAGCAAAACTTGGTTCTCGTGAGACTAGCATATTCGCACCGGAGCTTACGCTAAGTCTACGTCCTACATCATCCGCTGGAACACCACTCTCTTGTGAACATGCATACAATAGTTAGCAGTTTTATTTATTTATTTTTTTTACACACAAATGCAGAAGGCCTTTATTAACCCACGGAGCCGTGTGGACCACTTTTTATGATGGATGGATGGATGGATGCACTTTTTTGAGCTTCAAAATCTCGACCCACATTCACTGCCATTATAAAGCTTGGAAGAGCCAGGACATTTTTAATATAACTCTTGATTGTATTTGTCTGAAAGAAGAAAGTAATATACCTTTAGGATGCCTTGAGTGCGAGTAAATCATGGGGTAATGTTTGGCCTTATTATTCCGGTTTCTCTTGGATTTTGTTCTCAGGATGTCAAAGCCCAGTGTACCATCCCGCTCCTGGGTTACCAGGTTGAGGACGTCCAAAGAACTGTGGATCATCCTCCCACCAGCTTCCGTCTGTGCCAGTCCAAATCTGTCCACTGCTTCACTGCCGACACGGAGGAAGTGAAACTGCGCTGGCTAAAAGTGATACGCAAAGCTGTGATCGGGGAGATGCCAGAATACCAGACGCCAGTCGATGATGACCTTGCCAACGGTTGCCATGAAGGCGTGCCTGATGGTACCTGAAAAAGACAGGGCAGTTTTCCAGCTTTTGCACTGTTGCGCATGTAACTCAGTGGAATAGAATGTGCTGATTAGAATGTGAAACCTTACAGAACAGATTGGATTTGTTTGGGAGTGTATAAATAGGTTTTTCATTGCATTCTATATGCAGATTAATATCAGATATTTTAATGTAATATAATGACGACCTCAATCAGACTGGTAAAAACATTCAATGTGTGATTATTTAAATCATTATATCTTCTTAGTTGACGAAAGTTTGTTTGCAGACCAATCTCAGCAAAGTCCGAATTACAGTATGCTTTGTGATTTATTAGCCTTTCTCTTTGTGACATCATGTTTAATGTATATTTTAAATTTGTAATGTTAATGTGCTGTTTGTCATTGTCCCTAAGATTTAGGCACTTTATTGCTTTTTGTAAACTAGGACATTAAAATTAATTAATAAAGGTTAAGCTCCATCGCCTTAATCCTTAGACCTCTCTGTAGCTACCATCTGAAGCCCTAGAGACCGATTCCAACACCTAAGCAACAGCCTAGCAACCAGTCAGAACACTGTAACAACAACAACAACCTGGCTACCCTAGAAAGCAATTTGAACACATAAGCAACACCCTAGCAACCAGTAAAAATGTTGTAGCAACAACCTAGGTAACATCTGAAACCCTAGAAACCACTTGAACACTTGAAGCAACAATTTAGCAACCACTCAGTACTTCCATAGCAACATTCTAGCTACTATTTGAAACCCTCAAAACCACCTTAATGAAACCACTCAGAAAGCCGTAGCAACATCCTAGCTACCATCTGAAACTTAGAAACCATTATTACCAACCAAGCAACAACAACCTAGCAACCATTCTGACCACCTTAGCAACTACTTCAAAAATCAATCACATAGCAACATCTATCTTAAACTCTAGAAATCACCTTGAACACTTTAGCAACCACTCAAAACACCTTAGCAACTCCAGCAACCAGTCTTCGGTTTCCACGTCAGTAGAACAGACAAAATCACAAGAAATTACACCATCAGAAACCTAATAACAACATACTGAAAACATTCTAGTCTTCATGCCAGGATGACGTAAAAATATGAATATACAATATAGCACACAGAGAAAATGTTAATGTGAATCATTCTGCGTGAATACTGTGTTTGTCAATTTTTTTCAAAATTTAAGTCTAATCAGTCTTCAAGCACTTCACATTTTTCACGACGTAAATGGAGGCAATGGGAGGAATACGGTTGCTTTCCAAAACTACTGTCCTGGAGCAGATTAAACATTTACCTCTCTCTGGTAGGTAAATACATTGAAGCGGAATGGAAATTCCCATTAGCAATGACTGGCTTTAAGCTAATGTCCTCATAAAGGAGAAAAACTGGAATAACTACATTGAACAAAGACCTCAACTCTGCTAACTGTTATTCTCACTTACAACCCGAATTCCGGAAATGTTGGGACTTTTTTAAATTTGAATAAAATGAAAACTAAAAGAATTTCAAAATCACATGAGCCAACATTTTATTCACAATATAACATGGATAACATAAATGTTTAAACTGAGTAATTTTACAATTTTATGCACAAAATGAGCTTTCAAATTTGATGCCTGCTACAGGTCTCAAAATAGTTGGGTCAGGGGCATGTTTACCATGGTGTAGCATCTCTTCTTTTCAAAACAGTTTGAAGACGTCTGGGCATCAAGGTTATGAGTTTCTGGAGTTTTGGTGTTGTAATTTGGTCCCATTCTTGCCTGATATAGGTTTCCAGCTGCTGAAGAGTTTGTGGTCGTCTTTGACGTATTTTTCGTTTAATGATGCACCAAATGTTCTCTATAGGTGAAAGGTCTGGACTGCAGGCAGGCCAATTCAGCACCTGGACTCTTCTACTACGAAGCCATGCTGTTGTAATAGCTGCAGTATGTGGTTTTGCATTGTCCTGCTGAAATACATGTCGTCTGGAGGGGAGCATATGTTGCTCTAAAACGTTTATACCTTTCAGCATTCATAGTGCCTTCCAAAACATGCAAGCTGCCCATACCGTATGCACTTATGCACCCCCATACCATCAGAGATGCTGGCTTTTGAACTGAACGCTGATAAGACGCTGGAAGGTCTCCCTCCTCTTTAGCCCGGAGGACACGGCATCTGTGATTTCCAACAAAAATGTAAAATTTGTACTCGTCTGACCGTAGAACACTTTTCCACTTTGAAACAGTCCCGATGTCGCTTCTGGACCATGTTCACATATGGCTTCCTTTTTGCACGATAGAGCTTTAGTTGGCATCTGCAGATGGCACGGCAGATTGTGTTTACCGATGGGCAAAAAATAATGGGCAAAAAAAATAAATAAAAAATAATAATTTAAATTTTTTATTTTTAATGTTTTATTTGTTAGGGACAGATACAATAAATATAGATGGAACTGAAACAACAGTCATCCCATGCATGTACCATAGTGCTTATAGACAAAGCTAATTCATAACACTTGTCCCTAGGAGGGCTTTTATAAATTACAATTACAAGATAAACAAGTAGTACACAAATTTATAATACTAATACACTAAACATGACTACAAGTTTGTTGATGTATCAACCAAGATTTTGTAGCTTTTTTAAAATATTTATAATTTGCAGTAGATTTTAAATAATCAGGCAACGAATTAAAAGATTTTACACCTTTCACTGAGAGAGCAGTCTGAGCAAATGATGTTTTACAATGTATAACTCTACAGTTTCCACTAGAAGCCGCTCTAGTGGATCTACTGCTTCCCTGTAATCTCACAAAAATGTACATAAAGGCATAGGAGCAAGTCCATTTAAACATTTAAACAAGCTTTACATAATGAAAAAAGACAAAGTGAGCAAAGCTCAAAATCTTATATTTACTGAGGATCTGACAATGATGGTATCTTATTTGCTTTCTATCTAAAACTTTCAAAGCTCTATTGTAAAGACATTCAACCTGATTAGTTATGCATTGATTTGTCTGAGACCAAATAGATAATCCATATACTATATGTGATAATATCATCGAATTCAAAAACAAAAAAGCATGATCATATGATAAACAATTTCTTATTATTCTAAAGCTGGTAAGATTTGCCTTGATTGTTTTACATAACTTTTTAACATGACTTTTAAAATTTAACGGAGAATCTAAAATCATACCAAGATATTTTTCTTCTGATACATGTTCTATAATCTCATCTTTAATTCTAATGTTTAATGACTCTGTTACCGATAATTTTGTTATTGAAAAACATATGGACTTTGTCTTCTTAGTATTTAGAGTTAAAAAAGAGGCATCAAGCCAAGCTGACACTTTCTCTAAGTTTCTTGATAACTTTTCTTCCATTTCCACACAATTCCTACCAGATACATAGATGACCGTGTCATCAGCATACATTTGAAGACTTGCATCAGGACATATTTCTGGAAGATCATTAATATAAATACTAAAAAGAATCGTTGTTCCCTGAGGAATTCCTATATCGATATTATGAGGAACTGACTTAACATTATTAATGACAACACTTTGTTCACGACTTTTTAAATACGAATCAAACCATAACAGAGATCGTTTTGATATATTGTACTTTGTTATTTTTGACATTAAAATATTATGATTTACGGTATCAAATGCCTTTTTCAAATCCAGGAATACTGCACCAACTTTGAGTCCTTTATCAAGTGACCGCTTAATATTTTCTAATAATAAGCAAGTAGCTGTTTCTGTAGAATAGTTATGTCTAAAACCAAATTGTAAAGGATGTAAAAGATTATTATTCTCTAAGTGATGCAAAAATTGTTCTGATACAACCTTTTCCAGCACTTTAGAAAGAACTGGAAGAAGACTAATTGGTCTATAATTAACCATGTCATCTGAATTATAATATATATTTTTTTGTGTTCCACAGCAGAAATACATTGATACATGCAGAAAATTTTAAATTAAATTAAAAGAATTGCAACTTGAGATTAATAACTGATGCTGACACATTGACAGTTTACTTGCAAAGAATTTTAATATAAAGTAATTATATATTAAAAAATAATTTTCATGTTGACATAGGGACATAGGTTATCTTTAAATAAAATAATTAATCTACCTGATTAAATATAAAACTAAAGATTAGTTAATAATTATTGTAATCAATATCAAAAAAATATATATATATAGAAAAGGGAGTTTCATTGTACAACCCAGGTGGTCCCCATGTTTACATCGCATGACCAGATGCCCTTTATCTTAGAAACTCACCTTATTATCATTATTAGACACTTGCAATTACAGAATAAATTAATAAAGGGTGACAAATGTGAATAGGGCATTTCAACCATGACATCTGTAAATAAAAACTTTTGCATGATGCTGCATCCATGCTAATAAGTCCAAGTCATATCAGAGACAGAAATAAAATTACTTGGGTGATCCATCTAGAAACGTACGCAAATGATCTATGCAAAACTAATCAAATACCAGCTCTTGTCCTGACTTGCTATTTGTAGCTTTATTATGGGCATTTAAAATGACCCAATTCTTAAAACTTGTAAAAATATATTTTATTACAGTGCAAGATAACAAGACTGCAAGTATTAAAAAGCAACACAATGCATGATGCACATGCATTAAATAATATAATTTAGGTCTATAAAAAGCTTTTTGGTAAAATTCTAAAAATACAGCAACTGAACACTTGAAAAAGCTTCACTTTTTTAAAATGAAAACACTAATGTACTTCATTGAGGAAATGTAATGTTTGTCTTCAAGCTGAACGTTTCTCCACACCCTGTTTAATGCCTAGCACCAAGTGTAGGAACCAGTTGAACTGCACCGTCCAACCCTTGTCCCGGCAGATCTCGATTTGTTCCAAGAAGTGTTGTTTGGCCTCGTCCTCCGAGCGTCCGACTGTCAGAGCTTCCCTTATGTACTCAATGTCCTCCTTGCTGGTCAGCTGAGGCATGCCGGTCATCAGCATCATGGAGAACAGAATGATCAGCAGGTTGGTGTGGTGTCTCAGAGCCAGGTAGGCCTTCAGGCAAACGTCCTGCGATAATGAGGGAGATTACGTTTAGTCACAGCAGAGGAGTCTGTTGCAAACAGGTGAAATTGTAAGAACATACCTGAAACTGGAGGAAATGAGGGCTGCTTTTTTTGCCCGTTGTGCTCATCACATAGAGAAAATCAGGAGTGAGCACAAAAGGAACTCGCTCCTTGCTGATCCCCATGAAACTCTTGTAGTTTCCAAGTATGTGACCGAAATCAATGTGGAATAGGTTACCTAGTTGAAAACACATGCATTTTGTTATTGTTCCTTGAACTGGTTAACTAATGAAACATTCACGTTTTAATACAAGTTGAGCTCAAACATCAGCATTTGTGGCATAGTTTTAATGAGCATAAAAAAATTATATAATTTTATAAAGCGAATATCAAGGGTCCACAATGCAAGCAAATAGGGCCAATTTTTGCAGGTTGTAAAATGTTAAGTTTATAAATTATATAAAAGCACTTAGACAATTCGTCTGTTAAAACTTGTGTATTATTTGAGCTGTAAAGCTTTTTAAATCAGCATTTTTACAGTCGTTTGGGGATTTTAGGGTTTATAGCGTTGAAAGGCATAAAACTGGTTATAAGAAAAATTATAGTTTATTTATAAAATACTGAACCCTAAATAATAAAAAAATAACATTAATAATTAATATTATTTTATTTAGGGTTCAGTATTTTAAGCTTAAGTCTTTCATAGAATATAAATATTGTTTTATTATTGTTATATTATTATTTTATTTCAGCTTTATTTTAATTACAGATAATAGTTTTAGTTAACAATAACAAAACTGATTCACTTTTTTTTTTTTTTTGTAATTAACATTATGCCCCAAATGCTGTCGACTGAGCTTAACTTGAACATAACCTGGAATCTGGAATATTCCTGTAACAGCCATTTTCTAGCAGAGAGGTTCCTGTAATAACAATAATTACCTGTCTCTGTAATCATTATGTTGTCATTGTGACGATCACCGATGCCCAGGACATAAGTTGCCACGCAATACCCTCCACAGGAGAACACAAAGCGTTCAACAGCCTGCTGGTGCTGAAGAGGTGGTGTGGGATGGAAAAATGCACAAACATATCACAAATGCATGACCTTTTTCACATTTGCATCAAGCAAACACAGACATGCAAACAAGCAAACATCTGACGTATGACCTAACCCCCTTATCAGAAGCTGAACTTGACCAAACCCGCCGACGATGGTACACAAGTTTTTAAAAATAGCACACTGGATGTGTGTATGTGCTGTGTTTGGTCTCCACAAAGGCAAACTCCCTCAAACAAAGACTCTAATGCACCAGGAAGTGAGAGGTTTCCTTCCTCTTTAGAACATACAACAGTATAAATGGAAATAACATACCTTGTCCTCATTCACACACTTTTCACAAAGCCACTGGCTGAGGATCTCATCTTTAAAAGCTCCGGTGTTCCCGACAGTACTTTGTTGAATGTTAGCAATAGTAGTGGCATCCTTCACTATTTCAATCATTCCTAGCAGAGGAACATGAGGAATTCACCATGTTATTTGACTCAAAGCAGTGTTATGCATTTACTTTTTTATTGCTTAATAACTTTAAGAAACAAATCAACCACCATTACCAATTTTATTTCCAGTGGAAATACAGCCATATGGTAACAAGGAAAGATCCAAAGACTCCAGTTCCCAGATAGACTCCATTATCAGTAAAATCTGAGAGAAACAATGGTCTACTTGAGAGACAGCATTGATAATGTTGGTCATGACTGCTAGCTTGCATTTAAATGATGTCTACCTGTAATATCAGCATGTCCTGACGAAGGTCATCCCCGTCTTTAAAGATGATCCCAATTGTGTCACTCGACAAGGTGGTGGGGTCGGCTCGTTTGAACTGCAGCCACAAGGGTTTCTTCTTGGATGCCATCACTTTGCATTGTTCAATCTACAATTAATAATATGGTGCAATAAATAATGGGTGCATTGTCCAACACTATTAATTAGAAAAAGTGTCTTAGAGGATTCTTTTAGAGGATATTCAAGGAATATTCATGGTTATGCTCAACTGAGAACACTAGTGTTGATTACCACAATTATTAATTTCCACTCATCCCAGTAAGACACAGTGGAAGTCAATGGGGCCAATTAGTACACATAGAACTTAGTGAAATTAGAAGCACTGCTCAGTAGCAACTGAAATGGAAGAGATCCGTATGGTTTTACGTACCACAAGTGCCCCTGCTCGTAGGCCTGGGTCGTAAGGCACTCTAAAGCTGTCTGGTAACCCTGACATCTGCAGACCTTCCAGTTTCTGACGCAGCTGAAAAACAACTACATTGTTCCCACAACATTAGATATGTACTGCATTTGGCTATCGCAATACACTAGGGACAAACACTGGCTGTACTTATCACCTTGTGCTGACACGTCATACTTTTCAGCAGACATTTGCTTAATCTCACGAGTGACTTTTTGCAAGGCCTCTGTCATCTCCACCTGCTTCCTGAAGTCCTGCAGCATGGCTTCACCACAGCCACGGAGGTAAGCATCAAGTATTACGGCATACCTCTGCTGATAGTGCATGGATTGAGCGATTTCGCTACGCAGGAACCAGAATAAGAAATGGCCGATCCGCTTGCTCTGTGAAGGAGTCACAGGAGTTAAACCCAAAAACTCTTTAAAAACATGAAAACTAACTGTAGATGGATGAGGTTCTGACTTACTCTAAGCGCACGTTTGAGAAGAAATCTGGCGAGTGCGCTGTCATGGTACGGTTCAAATTTTACAGCCTACAAAACAAATAAGCAGCAACAAAGATTAAGATTCTTTGGCTGATGATACACGGGGCAACTTTTTTTTAGCAATATTTCTTGGGCACTTTTCCATTGAGAATGGGTAACAAATTTCTATCTGGATATTTTAGATCAGTTGTGGGTCTTGTGTCTCACCTTGTGTCGGCAGCATTGCCCTAAGTTGCCCGGCAACATTGCTCAAAAAGTTGCCCCATGTATTATCGGCCAAATTGAGTTGCACAGGAATGTCACATTACATGGTTCATTTTATGTAAATGTTTACTTTGCATGCTAATTTTAATAGCCAGCTGAAGTCTCTTTGTTAATGTTGAGTTGTTATGTCTGAGCATTTATGCAAAAGCAACCACAGTGTGTTGTAAATACCCGAGCCTCACCTGAACAAGCTGCAGGAGGTACCGCAGGACATCGTCATCTTCCAGAGTCTCCAACTTCCGGACGGCCAAGGTGCGCACATTTTCATCAGAGAAGTGGCAGTCCAGTAACTGTAAAGCCAAACCCACATCTAGCGAGCTTCGGTCCCATATGGTGCTCCTTTCAAGAAGACAGTGCGTTATCATTACAGCCTCTTGTTTGCCCCACTTAACCGAGGAAAGAAACTTCGGATAGGCTTTGGGATCCTTTATGCACTCTTGCCGGAAGTGCCAAAGCAATTCTTTATCTTCGGAGCTGAGCGGATGCAAAGGGTCGGTAGCAATTATCTGCTCGAACTGTTTGCGCAGATGGTTGGGCATCTCTCTTTGCCCTCGCTCCCCTTCCATTTCCGAGTCTGGAGAATCCTTGCTTTTGGGAAGGGCCACAGGGTAGCAGTACTTGTCCAGGAGAATGGCAACAGCCATGGAGCTGTCCTTGTCCGGGTTGGTTGCGGACGTGAGTTTGTCTGCGTTAACACTGCTGTGGTCTTCATTCTTCTCAGGCATCTTCCACATGTGCAAGATGAACTCTCCTTGTCTGAGCAGGGAACGGTGGTCCACCAGTAACAGGTTGACATAGTACAGCAAGCGGCTCTTGTTTTTGCATTCGTTTTCCTTGGACGTTTGAGTCTGCGCTTTTCCACATGACACCTGCAGGCTAAGTCGAGCACCTTTGGGTAAGTCCTTGATCTTTATGTTGAACTCCAACCAGGTGTTCCACAGCACCTCCTCTGTGAAGGGTTTGGAGGTTGTCCTTTCTTGGGCCAGCAGCTGTTGTCCGTGGAAAATACTGGCTTCTACAAACACAATCAACTCGGAATTGCGTGGCAGCACTGGTATGTCAATCCCCAAGATCTTCACCCTGAATTTACGATTGCAGTCCCAAAGGGAGATGGTAAACACCTTCTCATGGTCTTTCTCAGTGATGGTCAGTTGTTCATGAGTACCAGCGACACCGGTGCAGTCATCAACCTGAGACCAGTCCTCTTTTTGGACCACGTCTTGTTCTGGGTCTGGAGGATCCTCTAAAACCAGATGGATCTCTTCACCATTTTTAAGACACTGTCTGATCCAGTGGAAATCTTTGATGGCGTAGTTGCCATATAGGTATTCCTCTCTTCCACAAACCCTCAAGACAAAATCGGATTCGCCGACGTCCTCCGATATGCCTAAAATTGATCGCTTTTTTGTTATCTTGGCAAAGAAGCTCTGAAGAACCTGAACAGGTGTGTCATCTATAGACACCTTAATAGTCTGGCTTGTTGTGTCCTTGTGTATCACTACCAGGATGTGATCGTTGCTTATTTTGCTCAGCAGGTATTCAGGGAGAGGCTTTGTGGTCATCAATGGATCCATTGAGTAGAGTTTTGGATCTCGATCAGACACCTCAATTTTCCGAGGGGTCAGTAGCTTTCTTCGCGTGAACTCCAGTTCGTCGTCATGGACGTTGCTGACATCTGTAACATCATATCCGATTAGGTGGTTCAGAAACCGTTGATACTGAAGCGAATCCTCAGTAGGCTGCGTTCTAGCAACCAGGTGAATCTTCCCGACCTCTTTTCTCAATGCTTTCCA
The DNA here is from genome assembly GCA_027422415.1 of Schizothorax lantsangensis. Taxonomy (NCBI): domain Eukaryota; kingdom Metazoa; phylum Chordata; class Actinopteri; order Cypriniformes; family Cyprinidae; genus Schizothorax; species Schizothorax lantsangensis. Next base: position 25,582,951 of record CM049849.1, on the reverse strand, counting down.
ATATCTGATACAGTCAAGGGTTTGGAATACCTGCTGCTTGTCGTAGATCTCATACCAGTTGCCTTTCTTCTGGTAGAGCAGCATGCAGTGGTCAGGAGAGTATTTTTGGTAAAATTCAGGGCACAACTTAGTGGTTACCGCTCTGTGCCAAATCTGAACCTTCAGCTGCTCTACCGTCCAATTGCCAGTCACGTCTATTTGCAATGTGTCTGGGTTCCTGTTGTTTTTGTTGGTGGTGGGAAGTACAAACTCTACAGCTATATGATCCACCGATACAGCTGAGGTAGATGTAAATGCTTTCATCTTTCTTCTTCTCCTCTTGTTTTCCTCTCTACGAACTACTGCTGGTTCATCATCACTGGCTTGGTGTTCCATAACCAATGCTAAATTTGTAAAAAAAAAAAAAAGTTTTTTTTATTTTTACACAAAGGACTAGGGCTGGTTATTTTCATGCACATATATGAAAAACCACCATAGATCACATCACAATATTTTGACAATGAATTATTTATATTCTAATTATTAACCCCGCCCCCATCCTGAATATTTGGCGATGAATGAGTTAATAAATAATTTAAAAAAATCTATAAATATTACAATTCAATGATTAGACCTGAAGTATCTTCTAAAAAAACAAACAAAAAAAACAATTGCACGGGACTCCATCAACACTTTTAAAATAGCTGTATAGCAGGTGATCATGTGAAAAATATGCTTCTGAAGAAATAGAAGCACACCAAATATTACTTTTTATTTATTGAGACATTTCCAGATATTTTATAGAGACATTTCTAGATGTATTCTAGTTGTTACTGGGTTACATTATCTAACACACTATCTAATACGAGTTAACGTTCACTTTATGCAAAGGAAGTCACCAAAGCAGGAAGCAAAAATGTGCTAAGCCCTTCAAACAATATCAATCTTTTAAAAAGCAGAAAAGTTCGCAAATAACGCAAACCGAATGTCACTGCAATCAGTTTGTTTCCTACACTGACCAGTTTGCTAGAGGAAACTCTGAAATGAATATTTCCATGTTGAAGAAACACAGCAAATGCGGAAGTTTCTTAAAATAATAACACTCTGAAAAGTGTGATATTTACAATAAACACACAAGTAATTTATCTATGGTGCAACGTCACTGTTGCACAAATTAATAAGACAAACTGATTATAACACTGACAGATCAGAAGTAACGGTTTTGCCGGAAGAAAAGCGGAATAAATAATAAAACTCACCGTTCAACAAACGCAGAGCCAGTGACCCTGAAGGCGGTCGGGTAAATGCTTAGACATGGATGCAGTGAAACACAGTACAGACCACATGAAAGTTAAACGCTCTTATTCCAGCAGTTCTTCCTCCAAAATAAAGGCGATCAGTCCCAGAAGCGCGTTTCCTCTCAGTCAGCTCTCACATCTGATCACGCATGACGGATTCCGCTGCTGCTCCCATTGGTCTGTCACCACACTGAACAATACCTTATATATATATATTTAAAATAATATGCAAATATGTTTTGCATAGACAATACGGTTTTTATATTTTATAACGATACGGATTTAAAATGCAAAGTTTATTATGAATTTTAAATCAGGTGTTTTCCAGTTCATGTACTCAAGAATCGAGGCACTGTTCTTTGCACTGACCTTGCGTTATTAATTTTTCATAATGCATTGACGCATTATTTGGACTGGATTTGCAATAACAACCCTCAGCTTTATTTTTATATTTTTCATTTTATAATATATTATTAGTCAAATGCAAAGGGATATATAAATATTTTAAATTTTATAAGGGATATTATTTAGTTGTATTCTTGTCCTCAACACAAAAACTGATGCAAGCAAAGTTTTAAGATCTAATTCAAGTTTTAAAATCCATGTTTTTCGCCCAGTTTGTCAAACTTTCACTGTTACTTGTACAATGGTGTCCTCTAGTGGTGTGTTAGAGGCACGCATTAATAATCTAATAATTTATATTTATTCACTTAAATTTTAACATCTCATCTACATTTTTAAATCCTCCATTGGTTATATAGGTCCTCCATATATATATATATAGGTGTATGTGTGTGTGTGTATAATAAATTAATAAATAAATAATAAATATATATAATTTCTAATTTAATTTAATATTATTTATTTATTTAATGTAAATAAAGGTTATTTGAAGGTTATTTAAAATAAAGGTGCTTTAAAGCCTCTGACCGTCCAATCGGCTGTAAATGTCAGCTCAGCAACTATTTAGCCATATAAGCATGACATTGTAAGATTTCAAAATCATTGCATAACACTCCATATGCATTTCCTTGCTATTACACCGGATGACAGAAGTTCCTAAACGTATTACTTCATGTAACCAACAAAAACAGCAGACATTACTAAGGTCAATGTGTTTTTATCCTAGATTAGAAAACTTAATATTTAATGGCCCCTCTGGCACCTCTTCTGTCCATTATAAGTAACTGCACTCACTGATCTGTAGAACAGACGTCACTTACAGTGCCTTTCGCACAGCCAATCAGAGAGCGGCTACAACAGCCCTGTGATTGGCTGAGTTTGAGGCGGTGGGCCTTGTCTTGACGTCATTGTCAGCTCACCCAAAGATTGGTCAGACCTTCCCATTAAAGACATGCACAGTCATGTATATGATAAACCTTGATTAATCATTTTATTTACTAAATTTAAAGTTGTGAAAGAACACTCACACACCCATTGAGGTTTGTAGTTAAGTTTATAGCTTTATAAGTTATATGTGACTCTGGACCACAAAACCAGTCATAAGTAGCACGGGTATATCTGTAGCAATAGCCAGCAATACATTGTAGCCTACAGGTCAAAATTATTGATTTTTCTTTTATGCCAAAAATCATTAGGATAAGATTTTGTTCCATGAAGATATTTTGTGAATTTCCTACTGTAAATATATCAAAACTTATTTTTTGATTAGTAATATGCGTTGCTAAGAACTTCATTTGAACAACTTTAAAGGCGATTTTCTCAATATTTAGATTTTTTTTGCACCCTCAGATTCCAGATTTTCAAATAGTTGTATCTCAGCCAAATATTGTCCTATCATAACAAACATCAATGGAAAGCTTATTTATTCAGCTTTCAGATTGTGTATATATCTCAATTTCAGAAAATGTACCCTTATGACTGGTTTTGTGGTCCAGGGTTGGCTTTATAGATAAACTAAGACTATCCCACTGAAACAACAGTCACTAAAACAAACTTAAAATTAAATTGCATAGGGTGAGCAACAGTCCAGAGAATGTTTTATTGTCTGTGACCATCTTTATTTATTAATGTAATATTTACTACATATTAAATAAGTAAAAAATATTAAATCATAAAATGATATACCCTTGAAAGTGGATTATTGTCATAAAATTATAAATGTAATCTTCTACTACCTTACTGCCTCAACAATGGTAGTGTCCTGAAAAGATTTTTTTCAAATAAAACATTAGAAATAATAATAAAAAAGTTAAAATGCAATCAAAAACAAAAACAATTTCAAAACAATAAATGTATTTTCAAAATATCATCATAAACTGCATTACAGGATAAATACAATTAAGAATTTATATGGCACCCCTTCTAAATAAAATGCAAACTAAAGGGGTTAAATAAGAAAAAAAACTTAAAAAAATATCCATTCGTAATGATATAATATACAATTATATTCTTTAAAAAATAGTAAAGCAAAACATAAAATTAAGAACTTTCTAATAAAAACAAATGATCAGTATAATTTAATACATTTCTCTTATAATACTTTCTGTTTCATCCATTCACTTTCCCGTAAGCGCCACACCTCGCCCCCTGCACGTCTAAGTCACCTTATCCCCTGATTGGCCAGTCCACCCCGCTCGGTCCCGCCCACTCTGATTCCGTCATGCACCCTCCTCAGCGACGGGGGTTGGTTGAGAGTCCGCGCGGCGGAGAGGGAACAACAGAGCTGACAGCAGCGCGCGACTCCAGTCACGTCAAGGGGAAGATGGAGCAGCACACAGGCGCCGCGGAGTTCAGCATCTTGTTAGCTACTGACTCCTACAAGGTGAGCAGAGAGCCACAGCGAGCCGGGCCCGGTGTGCTGTTGTATACCGGCGAACCTGTGAGTGAGGAAAACGAGGGAAAGAGAACGAGAAATGAAGGTGGTTTCATCCTTCAGGCCGTTAACGGTTGAGTCAGTGTCAGTCAGGTCGGTAGGCCGAGTGTGTGTGAGGAGAAACGACAGGTACATCTTCATCTGTATTCCTCTTTAGTAGAGTAACGTTATGTGTGTTTATGTCGGAAATAACGGATTACGAGCAGATAAGAGTGTGAATTACACCTAAAGGACATGAGGCGCGGGTCCTGAGGGGGATTTCTCTTCAGAAGCAAAACTGAAAGCACTTGCTTTCTCAGGAAATGAATGTAACGTTACTGCACAACGGAATCAGATATCAGCATTCAGTGTTTCGCTTATTTAAGCGATGTAATATAACGGTGAGATATGATTTTGACTGATAGCTGTGCAACTAACCTACTAACGTACTATACCTAGCCTATTAGTAATAGTCACCGGCATGACTCAATTTTATTAGAGATTGCTGACATGTTCTGTTAGTTGGGATTTCTAAATATATCCTGAAATACATTAGATTATTGCATTGAAAAAAAAAAAAAAATTCAAAATGCAACACATTTCGTGTTATTGTACTGTAAAACAATGAAATGTGATATATGATTTTTTTTATATGCATATAACAGTTACTATAAATTGGACCGCACTGTACATTCTAATGTAAAGAATATGACATATAGTATGTACTCCGTGTAGTGTATACATAGGTCCTTATGTGTAGTTTAACACTGTTATTATAATAGGCCAAAATTAATCATTAGTGAAACTGAAATAAAGCTACGATAGATCTTTGTCTCCAAAACTAACCTGTTTTCTCTATATATAAATATATAAAATACTGAAGTTACCATAGAATAGTTTATGATGCACTGTATTGTAAAAGGATTTTATATCTCACATTCAGTAAGCTGCCTGGAGACAAGGCAGTAAATCAGTTTACACATTAACTTGGGAAGCCCTAAAATACTAAAACTGAAATCGAAACTGAATATACTGTTAAAAAAAGAAAGAATTAAACATTAAACTGAAAGATAAATGAACAGTCATTTAGTGAAACTAAAATACTAAATTGAAATTTAAAAACTAATAATTCTATAGTGCAGCTGTCTAAACAAATTTTACAAAAGTAAAACAGAAATTAAAGGTTAAATTCAGGTTAACAAAATGACTCACTTAGTATTTTGCAATGTAAGTGGTAAATACAGCATATCTGTCGAGTCTTGTCAACATGTGAGGCAACCAAAATGTTTATCTTTCCCTTTAAAAAATGATCAAAAGCAAGTATGTCATAACCTTTGTATCTGTATTAATCTTAAAATATCAATTGTATGTTTTACTTTGCCGTCCTGAAGTTGTTGCTCACTTTTTTTTTAGCTCAACTCTGCTCTCTGTCCTTGGGTCTAGAGTGGCGACATTGACTGCTGTTGTGTCTGTTATGTTGTGGATATGGTCTCATCTATGTTTAATCAGTGTTTTCTTTCGTTAGTACTGCTAGAGGACGAGAGTGGATGCCTTTGTCTTTTATCCTCCCACCATGGATGTAATAGGATTCTCGTGTTTCGCGTTGAGGCTGATGACACGTTCATTTAGCCTTTTAAAGGGACGCTTCATTACTTAAGGATCCCGCAGAGGTCATTGGAGGGTCAGAGATCATGTGTGGAAAATAGCTGGTTGTTCCTTATTTATTCAGTCAACACTGCTTTCTGTGTCTTCTCGATAGTTTGTTGATTTTCCTACTCTTTTGTTTCAGGAGTCGGTTCATGATTTTTGACCTTGTGATGCTTCTCTTGATGTTTAATGTTCAGTGTTTACTCTCCATTCAAGGTTTTGGCTCTGATGGAAACAGGGTGAAACTGTAGAAGCAAGTGACATTTAGAATAAGAAGCGATGAGAAGGAAGTAACGATGACACCAGGAATGAGAAAGGGGTGTGGTTAAGATTTATGGTCGAATACATATGGAGTAAAATACAGTACTGAGCAATAGAGAGCATGAGATTGTTCAGTGATCATATATATTTCTTTAAAAACCTGAAGAATGTGTTCAGAGTTTAACAGGAACCATCCACTCCCATGAAGGATTGCAAATCAGAATGAATGGGTGACACTTTCAAACTACGTTGGGTAACACTTTATTTTACGGTGTCCTTGTTAGACAAGTTACATGTACTTACTATTATAATAAAAGCAAATTATGCATAATTAATTACATGCAAGTAACCCTAAGACAAACCCTAATCCTAAACCTAACCATATAGTAAGTATATGTAGTTAATTAATATTAACAAGGACACCTTAAAATAAAGCGTAACCCTATGTTGTAAATAAAATAAACATAATAAAAAAAATGCTATTTCTATTTCTCTAAAAATATCAGGTTTAATTAAATTTGTTGCTTTCCGTTTATTTGTAATTGTTTGTGAAATTTACTAGCAGGGTAAAAATTCAGCTCAAACTGAAACAAAGTTGAAATAGACTACAAAACGTAACTGTTTTCTATTAATATATAAAATATAAAGATGAGTGTTGAATAGTTTTTGATGCACAGTATTTTGAAGGATTCAGATTTTGTACTGTACCTTGCATTAATTAAAGCATAAAAATGTCACCAGTCAGCAGTAAAAGATACTTAAATAATATTAGTTTGCTTTACAGTTACTTTTTTCAGTTTACGCAGTTATTTGCACAGTTACTTTTCAGTTACATTTCAGTTACTTTAACGAAAGTAGAAAAAATATAATGGCCCGTTAGTAGAAACAAAAACTAAATTGAAATTTCACATTGCACTACTTAGTTATAATTTTCTATTCAGTCATAGTTTTTGATTCGACTGCATCATTTGTAATTCTTGTAAAACTTGTACCCTCCTCAAATAGTTTTGTTGCACATCACAGTTTGTAATGTGATTCATCTCAGAGCTTGATGGTTCATTTCTTAAACTCTTTATTGAGGAATCGTTTGAAATCCCTGTGGAGAAAATGAATCTGTAAAGTCCTCGACTGCATGTGCACGCTCTGTTGTATGTGTAATGTTGATCGACCAATCGATGAGCACATTAACTTTAGCATCGTAAAGGGCATTCACTGGCTTTGTGTTAACAATTCCATCTGGTGTTGCATCTTTCCCCTTTTATCCTCAATTGTCAACATCACAATCACATGTTTGTGTTGTCCAGGAGATTTCAGGCCTTTACTAATTGCTCAGCTTGGGAACATCAGATCAGGTCAAAGCACCTGCACTATCTGGATTGTTCAGTTTTACAACTTGTTTACGGTGTTTCACTTTCATTTCAGTTTGCCACACCTTAAAATAGCTTCTTATACAACCTCCGTGGCTGTTTGCCTTGATCTGAAGCCTATTCTGTGGCATTGCCATGTCCTCCATGCACACAGCCAGTTGTTGCGCATGCCTGGACGGCATGCAGCTGTTCACATGAATGGGATATTCCAGAAGGGAGAGGGCCTCCAGACCCTAGCAGGACCTCCTCGGCTGCTGCTCCACAAGGACTTCTGCCCTTTGGTAACGCTGGAGGGGAAAAAGCTGCATGAAATTTGCTCTTGGAGTGCAAGGAGCAACCACAGTAGCTGTCAGGCATAACCATGAGGGTGTAACCTTTCCCAGGCTGGCCCGTACACAAGAGAGCAGCCAAAAAGTGCCAGGGAAAGGTCAGCATGCACAAAATATCAGAAGGGAGCTTAGTAGGTTGTCTGTTTGATATCTAGTGTAACTGTAGTTACATTCTCAGCATAGAATGTATTTATATCCCAAGTCTTTGAAGAGCAAGAGGGCAAACAAGATTTTTTTGTATTGTTTTTGAAGAAAATGTTGCTTGTGCAAAATTGTGCAAAAACAAGTAAATCATTTAAATAACTACAACCTTTTGTTGCACAAAGTTCTTGTGTTTATGCACATCCCAGGCACAGAATAATGTGCTTCAGTAGTGTAATCTGAGTGCACTCCCCATTCACAAGTTCATAAGTGTTTGATTAGAAATAGTGCAGGGTCTTTTTTCTTTTGCAACTTTTAAAGGTGAGGTATGTAGTTTCTGTGCTTCTTGTGAGAACTAGTGGAAAAATAAAGCAAACAACCATTGCAAATGCTCCTCACACTTTTACGATTGTTCTTATCCTTACAATATCTTACCATTTTGTCTGGGGCTTGACAGTAAAGAGCTAACATGCATGGCAAAAAAATGTAGTTTACCTTACCTGTCGAGGAGAAATCTCGATTGAAACCCAAACCCAAATTCCATCAGTTCTCCATCTTGTAAAATAGTTGTCTGTCTCTGCATATTTTTGCACGTCTTTGAATTTTGTCTGGCACTTCTGTAACCAAATCTGAATTTCCTTTCCGGTGTAATGTGTGAGCCGATTAAACACCCTCTGGCTCAATACGCAATATTTCTGACTAAAATATATATTTTGCTGAAATGCTTGAAGTTGGACAATAACTGTGACATATGTAGAATATGAATTAAACCTACAAGTAAGTATATTTTTATGATAAAACTAACTGTAAAGTGACTAGGGATGTTTATTTTAACCGTTTAATCGTTAACCGACCGATAAGAATTTGGACCGATTAATACAATCATTTAAAATGTTTAAAGTCACTTATTTATTTTTTTCAGTAATTTATCAAAATATTTTAAAAGGTTTGCTGCATGGTTAAAACAATCTACGCGTATACACCCCCCCAAAAAAAGTTTTTTAGAGAGAGAGAGAGAAAAAAACAAGTCGCCTATAAGTCGCATTTTATTATTTCATTCAGAAATAGGCCGACGCGAATTACAAACATTATAATAAACACTGTAAACATAGCTAGGCTATTTTAGTTCCCCTCACTCCACAACAAATCCTTTCAATTAAGAGTAGGCTATTTAGAAAAGAACAAGAATTAAAAATGTAAGCTATAGCGATATAAACAACAAACCAAAACAAATTAATTTAGGCTAAAACGAAACTGAAACCAATGTTGGGTCTCTCGTTAGACACAAAATCAAATGTTTCCGTATTCGCGATGTATTTGAATGCCAAAATATTATTTACCTTTTATGTAGGCCTGCTTCACTCACGTTCCAATATCCACGTAAAACAAAATGTTTTGCATAACTTCACGGCGGTAAGGTGATAACGCTTAACGGCACAGATTTGACTACATATTTAAACTGAGCAGTGTGTTTTTTCCATATGTTTGACTGATTGTTTTTTATAATGATAATGAACAGGCTGCATTGTCAAGGTAGAATGCTTAACTGTGTGCGCGCATGCGGCGCTGGTAGGGCTGTGACGGTGGCAGATTTTTACCACCGCGGTGGTAATGGACCAACTACCGCCAGTGGCGCGGTGTTGTGTATATTTATATATATAATTCTGAAATGCAAAAATAAATAAATGAGGCTCAATCATCTATTAACAAACGTGCGTGTTTATTTTAGCACTTCCGTCAGTGAACACTCAGCCTGCAAAACACTGAAATAAATATCAAATAAATAATACAGTTAAATAGGAAAGTAGCCTTAAATAACGCGAGCGGCGCGGCGAGAACTCATTATAATCAGTGATGCTGTCTACACTAGATGTGGCGCGATACAACACGACAAATCCCTCACAGTAAACTCAAATGTCCTGTAGACAGACTCAACCTGTTGTGTTGCGACGCGATGTCAGATTTAGACACGGTTCACTGTTCCGCCACCAAGCAAGCGGGCGCGTTAACTCTTCCTCTGCACGCGCTCTCTGTGGAATAGGAATCGCGGCGTATGTTGCCACATTTCTTGTTGGCATCTTCATTTACCGCTGTCTCGTTTGTATTTGGCCAGTTTGGAGAAAGCCTCACCAACACAAACCTGACCAGCCGGGCGTTTGCGATCATGTGAACTTGTAGACACTTGTACAAACATGGATGGGTGACATGAATGGAAATGATTCCAGATCGGCGATGTAGTATTTGGTTTCCCAACAAGGTCCATCTCTCATCACGAAATACATTTGCTGAATGCAGAATAAACTGTATTTTTCTGCGCTCAAACCTGCCAATCTAAAGGAAACGCTGTGTATGGCGTTTGGGGTAATTTGTGAATTAGCATAGATTTATAGTCTAAATAAAACAATTTGCAACTGTTACTATATTACTCTTGTATACAAAACTTTGTATTATGCTTGTTATAAAGGGTGTGACGTCACGTGCACTACCGCCGGTGGCAATAGACAACCGCGGTGACAACCCACCACCACCGGTGACGCGGATGTCACGGTGACCGACACAGCCCTAGGCACTGGAGCAATTACTTGATTTTTTCCCCCCCTTCTAACAGTGGAAGCAAATACTCCTTTTAGTCATGAAGATAATAGGAATTGTAAAAGGTTTGCTTTTATTTGTGTACATTCACAATAAAAACAAATCTTTTCGCTTTTGTAAAATAAGCCTAAAAAAATAGGATGCCGCTATCTGCCGTCTGGTTTTCTTTCGTGCAGCACAAAAATGAACCGAAACTCTGCATAGGCTACTTGTTGCACAGTTTTTCTTTCGTTTTCTTAAATTATTATTTAAGTGAAAATATATTTCTCGTGTTGGCCTATTTATTCGTTATAATATATATTTATGTTTTTCTCTGCCAGTTAACGGTTAATAATCGGTTAACGAGCGTCGGTTGTCGGTTAGGAAAAATAACCGAAATGAACATCCCTAAAAGTGACTGTAATGGTGCAATCAAAATAGCCTAATACAAGTCTGTGCTTTTGTTCTTATTTATTTAAAATTTTAGTTTAGTGAATTTAACTTCCGCTTTAAAAGTATTATTTTTGTTTTTAGATTGTAATATTACAATGTTAGAATGAAATGTGGTTTTGACCCTTTTTCGCACATAATATATAGGCTTACATTGTTTTATTAGTTTTCCTAACTTTTAATATGTATTGTTTCATTGGACAACATTTGGCAATATGTAAGATATATATTAAATACAGATTAAAAAAAATTAATTAAAAAAAATCCAGATACAAAAATGAAATACAGAGAAATATACCGTATATCGCAAATCAGCCAACAAATACAGAGATAAGAATTTTTGCCCATATCGCCCAGCCCCAGTGTCTGGATTGCTCAATGTTTACACTTTTGGCAGAGATAAACTAATGATTGGCAATACTTATAATAGTCAGTGCACAATAAACTGGGTTAAGAGATTTTATTTTGACAAAAAATTTACAAACTTCAACTTTAAATCATATGGTGCATTAAAAAATAATGAATTGAGAGATAAAACTTCCTGGAGAGACGCTAACCAGCTAAAATGCTCTTTGAGCTGCACCTCCGCCACCCAAATGATCATTTTAAAGGCACCACTGCTTAAAAAAACATATATAAGTAATTTTCACTCAGACATTGTTAGTAAATTTCACAAATAAATGGCTAATAGCTTTTTTGAGGTGCATGATTTGATGTATCATTCTTTTCCATATCAATAATGGTGCAGGATGAGCTATGTGTCAATGTGTAATACTTATCGTCAGTTAGAATAATAGTAGTAATGTCTGCAAAAAAAATGGTTTCTAAATTACAGGAAACTGTGTGGATACAGATGCACCCAGGCTTTTTAACATCCATTACTATATTTGCAATGTTAACACAGCCGTGCCAGAGGATTTTGTTTTGTATGGTTCTTTTAGTTTATGAATTGTATGTAACATGTTGTAATTTCTTTCTTGCAGGTCACACATTACAAACAGTATCCACCCAACACCAGCAAGGTGTACTCTTACTTTGAGTGCCGCGAGAAGAAGACAGACCCTACCAAGCTCAGAAAAGTCAAATACGACAAAACGGTCTTCTATGGGCTTCAGTACATTCTCAACAGATATTTAAAAGGTACGTTGGACACGGCTGTCAGAACCGCTTTAAGTTGCAAATGGAAAACGCAGCCTTGCTGATAATTTTGGGTTGTGTTCACGGCACGCTCAAGAATGCAGCCTGCCCTCCAAACTTAGTCATACAGTCAGCCCGAAAAATAATAACATTGTTTGTTCCAACGGGAAAAAAATGACTTTCTCGTGATGGAGCCAGTGTTAAATGACCAAACTTGATGGTAGAGTTATAGGCTAAGAATATAGCGGTTTGAGTTTAAGATGGGTGACTAGCAGTCTGGTTTGAGGTTGTTGTATTCGCATGCCGCTCAAATGTGCCACATTTATAAAGGAATTTTGTCTATTTTTACATTGAAAAGGATATCATGGTTCGCTGGGGTGAAGGCTTTAGAAATTGTGTGATAGGATGAAACAAGACAATTGAACATCTGCTCTTTCACCCACAAAAGACAGCTGCCCGACACAGCCCTGGTCACAGATTCAGTCTGGATTTTTCATAAATACTCAAGTTGCATTACTTCTGTTTCTGTTGTTGTCTCTCTTTGATCTGTTGTTTATGCTTGAATTTTACCATTTTTTCCTAGATCTCAAATCTCAGAATTTGTTTTGCAGATCATTGCAGCTTTTTGTAAACTTGATACTGTAAGAACTTTTTAGATTCAATCAGCGATTGTCATCATAGTATTTCCATACTTTAATTATAGACATTTTGAGTAATTTTAAACCAGTGTTATTTTGGTATTATTGAGATGCTTTTGTAGTTATTATTAATATTTTGTATATCAATAAATGTTTATATTTTATGATTTAATTTTAATATTGGTTAAAGTTTTAGTAATTTTGTAGTGTGGTTTTGTCATTTTTAGTAGGTTTTGTTTATTTTATGCATTTTGTACTTTTTGTTTATTACAATAAATCTAGGATGTTGGAAAATGTGCAATTAAACACTCACACACACAGACACAGACACACACACAGACACACACAGGGACACACCAACCTCTCTCTTGAGCAGTGTCTTTTTATTCCTGTATTGTTCAGCCACTTCCTTGAGGTGTGTGATACTTTCATCTCACAGTTGTCCCGTCTCTTTTTGCTCTCACAGGACAGGTCGTCACACGAGAGAAGATTCAGGAAGCAAAAGAGGTGTACCGGGAACACTTTCAGGATGATGTGTTCAATGAAAAAGGATGGAATTACATTTTGGAGGTACAGAGAAACTCACCTCTGTGACATTTCTGTCTGTGCTGAATGTTTTGTCCCATCAGGGATGTTCAGTCATGTCTTTTATGTTACATCACTGCAGAAATACAATGGTCACCTGCCCATCGAGATCAAGGCTGTGCCGGAGGGAAGCATTATCCCCCGTGGGAATGTGCTGTTCACTGTAGAAAACACAGATCCGGAGTGCTACTGGCTCACTAACTGGGTAGAGGTGAGGCACGACCCTGAACTGATTCCTACAGTGTATTTACATTCATTTAACACTAATCTAAAGCGACTTACTTTGCATTCTAGGTTTACCTTTTTTTTTTATATGAGTTTGATTTTCATAGGAATACATATCTATTAGGGGTGGCACGGTACACAGATGTCACGGTTCGGTACGTACCTCGGTTCGGGGGGTCACGGTTCGATACGAACAGGAAAAAAGCAACAAATGTACTATGCTCGGTTTCTTTTCATTTATTTTGAACAGAGAGTAGTACAGTAGTAATACTAAATATTATATTACATTATATATAATCTGCAGTACATATATACATACAAGGAATACATTTTTGATATCGGGGTTAACATGTATTAATGGGTCGTGTTTAGTCACTGTTTAGTTTATGATTCAATACATATGTATCATCAAAAATGGTGGAAGTCAAATGAATTATGTATCATGTTTGTGCCAGTGAAAATGTTGGAAAATACTATGAAACTACTGAGCCAACAGGAATATTTATAAAAAATATATATATTTTAAATCTATGAAGATTATTATTCCTGAATCCTTGAAATTGCATTACCATTTTAACTATTTTATGTTTTTATATAGAATACACAGTTATGAACTAATCATCTTTGGCTAATATACTGATCTGTTTTGCATTGACCCAAAATATAAATCCGTAATATAATTCATGCAGATCCAAACAGGAATAATTCAGTCATGATAGTCTAAATTCATTAGGCACTGTATATTAGCCACAGAACACACAGATTTCATGAATCACTAGTGGAGTAAACAGTAGGGTGCCCGTTTTGGCAGCACGATCCTCCTTTGGTTCATAATTCAGAGGAATTATATATAATTAGGCTTGCAGTTTACATTTCTCACTGTAATGACTACAGTGTTTTCCAAACTTTCCGTATGACAGATTGGACGATTTGTCAAACTTGCTGTAACAGACTGTGCAAAAAGAGACATGTCGTGCCACACGACTTTCTTATTAGGATTTAGTGTCAAACCTGCTGAGTCATGCTGACAGTCTAACATCCAGCCACACCTGTACAGTCGTCATGAAATACTACACCTGTCACCAAACAAACAATCACTTGTTTCTTTTACTCTTGGCATTTGAGTCATTTGTATAGTCAAATCAGCTTTTTTTTTTAGTTCTTTTACAGATGACTCGGAAGGCTTTGAATGCATGGCAAATTGTATTCATTGTATGGCACACTGTGTGTGTGTGTGTGTGTTGTGTGTGTGTGTGTGTGTGTGTGTGTATGTGCGCGCCCTTGGCTCTCAGTACTCACTGTCACCACCTATCTATTCTCCAGTGATTGCAAACACGCATCTACTTCCTTTATGATGACCATGAGAAGGCACTGATGCTTACCAATAACTGAATTGTTTGGAGACTTTTCAGACTCACAAGGTGACATTTAACTGATAATTAAAATATTTAGTATAAGCTTCTCTTAAACCTTCATCCTTTGTGTTGTGAGGGTGGAGAGAGTCACATGCTGGCACATTTGGCTTTACAGTCATGTGAACCGGCGCTCACACTAGTGACCCTGGCATTTTGAAGCTAATCTCTGATGGCAGGATGCACATCTGAGCACAAAGACAGCTTTTGGGCGGCGTTGATCCATGACACCTACTTATTAACATTAAAGGGTTACTCCACCCCAAAATTTTAATTTTGTCATTTATCACTTACCCCCATGTCGTTCCAAACCCGTAAAAGCTTTGATCGTCTTCGGAACACAATTTAAGATATTTTAAATGAAAACCGGGAGGCTTGTGACTGTCCCATTGACTGCCAAGTAATTACCACTGTCAAGGCCCAGAAAAGTATGAAAAGCATCGTCAGGGTAGTCCATCTGCCATCAGTGGTTCAATCTGAATTTTATAATGCGACGAGAATACTTTTTGTACGCAAAGAAAATAAAAATAACAACTTTTTTTGCAACAATTTGTCTCCTCTCTGTCTTTCCGCATCACCATAGTGCCATTTTGGAGATTATCCACTGGACGCAAGCGGAGTACGCTCTTCCGTATCAGCCGCGCCGCACGGATGTGCTGTTTTCGTTCAAATCAAAGTGTAAATACACATATCCTTGTATTGCGACTGATACAGAAGAGCGTACGCATTTTGCGTTCAGTGGATAATCTCTAAAATGGCGGAGAGACAGAGAGGAGACGAATTGTTGAAAAAAGTAAGTATATTTTTATTTTCTTTGCATACAAAAAGTATTCTCGTCGCATTATAAAATTCAGATTGAACCACTGATGGCAGATGGACTACCCTGACGATGCTTTTCATACTTTTCTGGGCCTTGACAGTGGTAATTACTTGGCAGTCAATGGGACAGTCACATGCCTCCTTTTAAATATCTTAAATTGTGTTCCGAAGGCGATCGAAGCTTTTACGGGTTTGGAACGACATGGGGGTAAGTGATAAATGACAAAATTTAAATTTTGGGGTGGAGTAACCCTTTAATGTTAATAAGTAGGTGTCATGGATCAACGCCTCCCAAAATCTGTCTTTGTGCTCAGATGTGCATCCTGTTATTTGAGGACTACCGGACATTCAAAATACATCCTATAGGCTAAGTTAACTGTCTTGTCTTTTAAATTGTGCGTCTCTGTCATTGGATTGCAATCAGATGAGGGGCGTTCGCATATCTAGTCTCAGTTTGGCAGCCGCAGCGGACAGAAAGGCTACCAAAACGCGAATTAGCGATCTGAAACAATGGCATCAGCACCCGAAGGGTTAGGGACTGGGTGACCAGACGTCCCGTTTTTCCCGGGAGTCACACTTCGTTGTTGAATACCTTAAAGTTTATGAAGGCGGGATAGGCGGAATCGCGCTGATAGAAGTGCTCTCTCTCTCTCTCTCTCTCTCTCTCTCTCTCTCTCTCTCTCTCTCTCTCTCTCTCTCGCGCGCGCGCACGCTCCACTTCTTCAGTTCTCATACTGCGCACGATCAGTTCTCAGTGCTCAAATACACACACAGCAGTCCAAATGTCTGTAGAGTATCTCATGTAAATACAGTCGTTATGGCTTAAATGAGCGTATAACAGGTGGGTGAAAACTCAATGCGTGCCAGTATTACATGCATACCTTCCGTCTTAGAGGGACAGCGTTCCTAAATAAATACCTATCTGTGTCATCAATGTTAACCAACAAAATATGTTAAATAAATGTATACTTAAGTAAACCTACTGTATCTGAAAAATGAGTTTAATTTGTATTTCTACCAAAAAATTAAAATTAATTCCAGTTTTTCCAAATTCAATCCTTGATTCAAATTTTTCATATACTTAAAGGGGTGGTTGATTGCGATTTCACTTTTTTAATGTTAGTTAGTTTGCAATGTTGCTGTTTGAGCATAAACAATATTTGCAAAGTTGCAGCGCTGAAAGTTCAATGCAAACGGAGATATCGTCTTTTAAAATTCTGGTAGTTTAATGCCTACAAAAACGACTGGTAAGGGACTACAACGAGTTACTTCCCGGGTCTGATACGTCACAGACCCAGATAAACCCCGCCCCCGGGAACACGCAACGAAGGGGGCGAGGCCATGCTGCACTGCTTTAGAGAAGAGGAGGAGAAAACTAGGGGTGCACGTAAAAATCTATTCATATATGAATCGCGATTCTGTCTTCTAACGAATCTAATGGATTCACAAGTTTCAAAATCAATGTCCTAAAACAAAGGTTCATAATACTGTTCCTCGCGTCGCCTGCTCTGCACACGCTCTGCATCTCTCTCTCTCTCTCTCTCTCTCTCTCTCTCACACACACACACACACACGCACGCACTCTCTCTCTCTCTCTCTCTCTCTCTCTCTCTCACACACACGCTCTCTCTCTCTCTCTCTCTCTCTCTCACACACACACACACACACACACACACACACTCTCTCTCTCTCATTCAGATCGTCAGATCAGCTCCAACTGTTCCAATTATACACTTATTTTCACACAGCTATGAGAAGCCTTATACATGGACGCGCGTGCGGTTGCTGTGCTGTATAAAGCTTTAATCAGGATAAAACCGTATATTAAAAGCTAACAGAAGCAGTAGCATTTACAAATAACAGAGTATCTAAAACTATGAGACAACAACAAACAAACATACCATTAAGAGCCGTGCTTGCACAGGTTCTGCACGATCCTCTTCACTATTATCCTCAGTCTCTCAATCGGGCTCAAAATGATAAATATAGACAACACCACTGTTTACAATTCAACCGGAGCACATGCTGCTGAGGCGAGGGGTGGGACATAAACACAATCAAGCCTAGAAAAAAACCAGTCAACCACCCCTTTAAATGATTTGGTCTAAAGAGAGAAGAACTGATGACTATTTTTGTTTGAATACTACATATAAAATAGCCACCGAAATAAATGTTGGTAACTGCAGTTTGACTAAAAGTTATGACTAAAAGTTGACAAAAAATGCAATGACTTTTCGTCGACTAAAACTAGACTAAAACTATGAAAGACTCAAATGACTAAAATGTGACTAAGACTATTAAGCATTTTCGTCTCAAGATAAAGACTAAGACTAAATCAAAAATGCCTGCCAAAATTAACACTGCTTGACAGTGGTAATTACTTGGCAGTCAATGGGACAGTCACAAGCCTCCCGGTTTTCATCTAAAATATCTTAAATTGTGTTCCGAAGACGAACGAAGCTATGGGTTTGGAACGACATGGGGGTAAGTGATAAATGACAATTTTAATTTTGGGGTGGAGTAACCCTTTAAGTATAAAGTTTACTCACTGAAGACACAGAAAACCCACAGATCAATGTGAGAAAGCTGTTTGGATCACTTTGCAGCCATCAGTCAGATGAATCCGGTATTCATCGTGCTAGCTTGCAGATTTTAAGTCAGTGTTTAAGTCAATTTAGCTTCTTATTACATGCCAAATTTCAAGTGCCAAAATCAAGTAAAATGGTTAAAAACAATTATAAAATCACAAACACTGTTTTAATTATATGAATATATAGTCTGATGAGCTGGTCACTTGTAAACGCAACATGTACTGTACCACTTTTCCAAATTTGTAATGAGAATCATTTATAAATCTGTTGCCAACCAAAGAAAAACTTTAAGGGCTCCCTGTGGTTTTCTGCCCAAATAAAAGCTCCTTTCGTTTAATGTTTGAAAACAAAGAAATTAAGACGGCCATAAATATTGTATATCATTTAAATAATATAGTGTAATTTTTATATGTAAATAATATGTAATTTTACCATATTTTCTAAAATGATTTACATATAATATTTATTATTAGTAATGTAATAGTTATTACTCTTTATTGTAATTAATAATAGTTATTATATGGTTTTATTACTAATTTATTAAATACTCATTTAATATGTAATTATTATTTTTTTGTAATTTATATATGTAAATTTTACTGTATTTTCTAAAATTGTATATATATATATATGTATGTATATATATGTATATATATATATATATGTATATATATGTATATATATATATATATATATATATATATATTCGTGTAATAATTATTACTATGTATTATAATACATTTATAATAGTTATTATTGTTATTACTAATTTGTTAAATACTCATTATTTAATAATAATAATTATTATAATAATAAGGGGTGGTTAAGGTATTCCTTCTTTGTTGTCCTTAGCTGTTTACATGCCTGATGTTCCTGATCTTATTTATTTTATTTATTTATTTTAAATCTTATGTTTCATTAGTGCATTTTTTTTCTTTGAAATGACTTTAATTTTTGATTGACATAATTTTATTAGGTTAGCGAGCTATTGATTAATGTTAACAAGAAGCCAAACAGCTATTTAGGCATTGTTTTAAGAAATTAGAGACTTAATGCCCACTTTTCATGATCCATTCAGTTCCTGATGGACAAAATCAAATCCCATCCAACATTTTTCTCACTGAATATCCTGTTTCACTTAGAAATACATAAAGTTATTGAAGTAAAATGGGCTGCGACTTTGATTTTTCAGAGACTACAATGAGAAATGAATGACATCATTATGAAATGAGGATTGTGTGGGATTTGCAGCTATGGTTTGGGGCAAAAACATCATCCAAAAGTGACCAAACTACTACAGTGATTGCATTACAAATCACTGTCCTAGAATCTCAGATGTTTAGATGAGTTGAATCGGGTTCATGTGATTGGGACACCAGGATATTTTTGTGTCCAAAGGCTTGTGCCCATGGCTTATCAGGGTATGTGTGCAGTATGATAATATTGACTTGACCGGCTGGTCTTTAATGAAGCGTTTCTGCCTGGCATCCCCTTGTATGAGTCCAGCAAACCCTCTGTGCAGTCGCTGTGTTGACTCTGTGACACATTCCCAAGCATTCGGGTTGCATCAAGCTTTAGGTTGTATTTGGATTCAGGTTCCAGCTGACTTCACTTTTGTTTCAACTTTCAGATGTGACGATACATGAGATATAAGGTGCATTAATTGGGGGGGAAACTCACATGACGTGTTCATTCATTGTGCAGAAATGCTAATAAAACAACACGTTTCTGATAGTTTAAAGTAATGAACTGTTGCAGTGATGCAAAATTGTGTCCTCAACAGACTATCCTGGTTCAGAGCTGGTATCCCATCACCGTTGCGACGAACTCACGAGAACAGAAGAAGATTCTGGCCAAATATCTCATGGAAACGTCAGGAAGCCTGGAAGGACTGGAATATAAATTGCATGACTTTGGCTACAGAGGGGTTTCATCTCAAGAGGTGATGTTTATGTGTTCCTACACTTCATTTGAAGTGCTAAAAGCTTGGAGAGACTGTTTACTGTTACCTAAACACCACAAATCTGATTTAAGTACATGCATGGAATGTCTAAGATGAGACTCTATCCAAGTCAGAAGTGTCTTACTCGTATTCATAACATTCAACTGTAAATGCAAAGCATTTTATTCATACAGTACATATCAAACATCCTCCACCCTGTAATTTTCTCTTGATGGTTTCGTTTCTGGACTAGCTGTGTGTTTATACTTATGTTTTGGTTTCAGACGGCTGGTATCGGCGCATCTGCACACTTGGTAAACTTCAAAGGAACAGACACCGTGGCTGGGATCGGTGTTATCAAGAAGTACTACGGCACCAAAGACCCGGTTCCTGGTTACTCAGTTCCAGCTGCAGAACACAGGTGGAACAACTTGAAGCTAAGAGCTTGATGATAGTAAATTGCATTGCAAAACAATGTGAACTTGCCTGAAGAGTTTCCTTTTACTGTGTCGTATTGCGAGGTATATGATAATGTGGCCCAATGCATTCTGGTTAGTTATTGCTGCATCATTACACTTCTCATTTTCTGCCCTGTACCAGGAGCTGACAGCGCTCTGTTACATAATTACCAAAGACCAGTGTTTCTTCCCACTCCAGCGATTTGTAGTGCAATTTTTAATGTAGTAAATGGAAATAGAATTTTACACCAGTTTCAGTAGTGCTTGTGTTGATATACAGCATGTTTTGTACAATGCTGTCATCTAGTGGTAGATATCATAAATTGAGTACAATAAGCACAGTGGTTTTAGGAGTGTTTTTGCAATTTTATTATATTTATAATATATAGTTTTATAGTTTGTATAAAATATAATTTTAATTCAAATGGTTTTATTTTTTATCTGTAATGCTAACAGATAAGCGAATTGCCAGAAAATTGCAGAAAATCACATAATATTAAGAATGTTATTTAATAATCCTAGTAATAATACTACTAATAATCATATAACATTATAATAATAATTTAGTTTTATTATACACACACACACATACACATATTAATATATGTATATGCTTAGATGTTTTATAGTTTAGGTGTAATAAAAGTATAATTAATATCTGTAAAGTCTATAATGCTAACACACGCTATATTTTGACAGATGAAAAAATAAAACTTTGACTTAACATTGTATAAAAGTATAGATGCATATATACTTTTATAATCTATCTATCTATCTATCTATCTATATATATATATATATATATATATATATATATATATATAAGTACTTGTTATACCATTATACATCTATGCTTTTATACAATTTTAATTAAAAAGTTATATTTTTTCATCTATAAAGTCTGTAATGCTAACAAATAAGTGAATTGCTGGAAAAAATACATAATTTTAAGAATAGGTAATAGTAGTAGTAGTAGTAGTAGTAATAATATTAAAATAACAGTGTAGTAGTAATAATAACTTGAATAATTTAGCTTTTCTGTCTTGATGATGCCTGGTCTCACTGACTGTGTCTTTGTATTGCAGCACAATCACTGCCTGGGGAAAGGACCATGAGAAAGATGCTTTTGAACACATCATCAAGCAGTTCCCTTCTGTCCCCGTGTCAATCGTCAGCGACAGCTACGACATCTACAACGCCTGCGAGAAGATCTGGGGGGAGGACCTGAGGAGTCTGATCGAGATGAGGAGTGCAGACGCCCCGCTGGTGGTCCGACCGGATTCAGGAAACCCTCTAGACACAGTGCTAAAGGTAGACATTATCACATCAAAAATCATCTTAACTATGGCTGGCAACTGATTAATTATTGTATAATTTGTATATTTCATGTTTTTTTTTAATGCATAGCATGTCCATTAAGTCTATGAAATCTTATTTTCCAGGTCCTAGAAATTTTAGGAAAGAAATTTCCTCTGGTTGAGAACTCTAAAGGCTATAAGGTGCTTCCGCCCTACATCCGAGTCATTCAGGGTGACGGTGTGGACATCAATACTTTACAGGAGGTGTGTATGTTGTCCAGCTCACGTCAGAACCATGACTGTATGCTAAATGAATTTAAACTCATTCTGTGCCTGTTTTGTTATGTTACACAGATTGTGGAGGGCATGAAAGAGCACAGATGGAGCATTGAGAACATCGCGTTTGGCTCAGGAGGAGCACTGCTGCAGAAACTGACCCGAGATCTGCTCAACTGCTCTTTTAAGTGCAGTTATGTGGTGACGAACGGACTGGGCGTAAGTGTCGAGCGATGGCAGATTTAGCAGTTCCATTCGCTGACTTCAGTGTACAATATGTATTATTCAAATCAGTAATATTGAGAAAATAAATTATTCATTAATAAGATGTTGTTAATTACAGGTCAACGTCTTCAAAGACCCTGTTGCAGACCCCAACAAAAGGTCAAAGAAAGGTCGGCTTTCTCTTCACAGGACGCCAAGTGGAAATTTTGTTACTCTGGAAGAGGGGAAGGGTGATCTGGAGGAATATGGAGAGGTATGTGACAAAATTAATCAATAAAATCAATTAATTAAATGCATTTGACTTAATACTAATGAGGAGAAAAATGTTTATTCACTCCCAAGTTCTTAAACAGTATTAAATCAAGTTTGAGGCTATAATCATTTTAAGAGGTCTTAAATTTGGTGAAAGAAAAACAGGAATTGGGATAAGGCCTAATGTGATTAATAAACTTCAAAAGGCTATGATTTCATTAAATGTTCAAACATTCTGCAGCTTCAGAGTTCAGAATTGTTTATTGAAGTGTTTGCTTTATGGTGTTTACATTGTGTAATATGTTACAGATGGTTGTAAGATTGCATTTTTTATCTCCCTAATTTGAACGAGCAGCTGGAAGTAGTAAAGCATTGACATTTCAAAATAAAAGTCCCAGTGTATTTTGGCTTGTTCGTAATTAAGTCCTGCATTAATGCATAAAATCTTTTTTGTTGTTGTTGTTTCCTTTTCTGATTAATACTGATATTCAGGTTATATAATACACTTTATTTGACATTTAAGTTAACGTCAATTCTTGAATCTCTGAAATAACATTAACACATTTCATATTTAGATGCTATTTATTGCTTGTTATTAATATAATTTGTACGTATGGATATATTAGTGCATAAACCAGTTTAAATACACATGCATGTCTTGAGTATTTTAAACTTGCATTTACCCTGTTTTGCAATTGAATGCATACCTGATTAATGAATTAAATCATATATTTTGAGATTATGAGACATACGGTATTAATTTTGTTGGAGTCAAATATTACATTTGATTTTAAAAACTCCCTAAAACCCTGATAATTGCATATTGTTATATTGTCAGTTCATTTGGACCGTTTCCTTGCCTCCTCGCAGGATTTGCTGCACACTGTGTTCAGGAACGGGAAGATTGTAAAGACGTACACCTTCGATGACGTCAGAGACAATGCCAAGCTGAAGGAGAGCGAATTGAAGGATCTGCTGCTCTGAGAGCGTCTCCCATCAGCCCTCTCTCCACCCACACCCACCCGAGAGAACCTGCGTCCCGACAGACGTGAGGACACACAGTTACCCCACGTTCAGTGTACAGAGCTGTTCTGTGTTTCTGTCTACTGACTCTGCTACGCTTCAGTGTCTCTTTCTAACGGCAGATGAGAGCAGTTCATGCTATTCATGCTATTTAAATCATTTAACTGTGTATTTGACCAAGCGTGCTATTGATCACACGTCCTTGCAGGAATGGAGACGTTTATGTGTGCGTATACCGCAAGATTTCGCTTTGCTTGACTAGGACTGAAAGGTAATCGTTCCGTGTTTGTTGAATGTGAACGTTGTGTGTAGGGTTTATCACTTTATCAAGGATTGATCTATTCCTTTATGCAAAGGAGACGGCTGACCTAGAGGGATACTTTCATTCTCTTTCGTTGGCCTTGTGTTTATTTGATGTCATTTCTGGTTTTATTTGAAAGCTGAAACCTAAAAGAGCATGTTTAGTTTGCATTTCACCCTAAAATCAAGAGGAAAAAATGAGAAACTTAATTTTGCATAAAGAAATGAGCATTTTTGCATTATTTCCATGACGTTTAAGCATATTTTACCACCAATTCCCACTATACTGTGTCCAGATGTTTTACTTAAATTTTTACTGTAATTCTTGACATTCTCAATGGTGATTCTCTGTAATCATTCTTTGAAAATGTTAAATGTTGTTACTGTTATGCAGTATTTTTTTAAATTTCAATAAAATTATTTTTTTAATTTAAAATTAGCATAAATTAAAGCACACATGCTGTATAAATTCTGTATATTTATGTATGTATGTGTGTATATATACATACATACATTATATATATATTCTTTCCTTATGCAAAATATAATATCTTATTTCTTTCTTGTGATTTTTGGGGTGAAATATGATCTGGACTTGTTTTTGACAGGATTCATCCAAATATAATACACCCTTTCCTTTTTGCAGAGTACATTATCCTGATTTTGCCAACATGTTAAATGCTACATCAAGATATACAATGTAAACCTGACATATTTAAGTCAACAAAGTCTTTTTTTATATATTACTCACTACTTTATTTGAAAACACCAATTTTATTATACAGCGGGAATCATTTTAGAAAAGCTTGGTTTTACTATTTTCTATACTTACTGTTTCAAACTCCAGAATCATTATTTTTTATGACAGACGTAAATAACGCCAGAGTTACCATAGTAAATATCCATAGTCTGAATAATGTGGCCAAACTGCCTCCTCTCTTGTATATATCGGCGTGTGTGTTTGTTTTGAGAGAGCTGGCTTCTTATTAGTGCAAACAGAGATCAGTTCTTATTTTTGTCTAATGCCCATTTTGTACCAACAGAAAATTCACATATCTGTTACGTTCTGTAGAAAGACTGATGTCGCTCAGTCGGTCTCTGGCACGTGTGTTGATATGCATATGTGTGTGTGGTGCGAGTGTGTGTGTACATGTTTAATTGACAATACTTGCTAATTATAATTTCATTGATGTTTTTATGTATATTTTGGGTCTCTCTTTTTATTTCAACCTCTTGGGATATTTTAAAACTAACATGACCGATGCCGTTTTGACAGCATATTAAAACAACAACGACAACAGTCCATCCTTTTTCTGAAATGTTGTTATTATTATTATTATTATTATTATTTCTTTTCCTTTTTTATGGAATAGTGAAAAAGATGAAACCATTCCCTTTTATAGCTGCTGTAAGGACAGTTAACTGTTTCTCAATGCACTAGCCTTCAATCTAGTTATGAAATCACTTCATTTTGATGACGAGTTTAAAACTGTGTTAAGGAAAATTAGTGTGAACGTTTAAATAAAAAGCAATATCATACCAATTCGGGTTTGAGTTGTATGTCTCTGGATGCAACACATGATCATTTGATTTAAAATATATATTTTACTGGTCTATTTGGTAGCAGATTCATTGCACAATGTACATACAGTATACTTTGCTATTTTCAACTACAAGCATTACAAACTGATCAGCATTAGACTGATTAATTCGTAATATTGTTTAGTTGCGGTGTCTGCAGATACCCAAATTATACTTTTCTGCCCCAGAACAGTTAGCTAAAAGTTTTAAACAAAACACCAACATCCTTTTATTATTTACATGTAATTAATCTATAATATAAATTCTGAAAATATTTTAAACTAATTATTAAAGTATAATGAATATGAAATATATAATAACGGCAAATACATATAATAAATATAAGTGGTTAAAGATATTTATACAGTAATTATATACAGTCATGTAGTATAACAATACTAAAATTGCTCCAGCAGCAAGCTGTTGCTATAGTAACTTTTCACATTGTTATCTAACTTTCTAACTTTTGTGGTCATCTTGTGGAACTAACAGTTCTATACACACACACACACACACACACACTTAAATGTGAAAAGAATACTTATTTTTAGACCATAATATTTTGTCAATCTAATATTTTGTAATACTTATTTTTTTAGACAGCCATATTTCGCTAAACTGAACTGAACTTGCTAACTGTTGCTATAGTAACAATGTTCTTTAGCGAACTTTTAGCACTTTGTAACTTTTGTGGGTAATGCAGTGATTGAAAATGCTGCTTGAAAGTGTACCTTTTAAAAAAAAAAAGAATTCTTCATATTTCGCGATACTGAACTGAAATCGCTCCAGCAGAACTGTTGTTACCGGAACTTCCTAAAGGACCTTACTCACTTTGTAATAAAACTTGTGGTTACTGAAGTGTTTAAAATGCTGCTTACATGTGTATGTACACACTAAATTATAAAAAGAATACTTATTTTTAGACCACCGTAATTTGAAAGTCATTCAAATGACAGGTTTAATTTTCGGGTGAACTGTTCCTTTAAGAGACTTGAGTTTATAACGGAGCACAGGAATGTAGAGAATCCATCTCTAGCGTCTCTCAGAATCATATGACTGAAATATTGTTCGCTGGACTCCTGAACGCGCTTCATTCACTTATTAGAGAAGAAACTTTCGAAACTATCGCCTTGTGATGATGACATATACTGGCTACACGCGCCAGATGCATATAAATCAAATCTATTACGAAATACCCTTTATTGTCGGATAGGATCAAATCAAATCATAAACTCCGTTTCTATCCTCATCTGGTTTTACTCTGGTTTCCTCGCGGGGGAGGAGCAGCATCATTTACCACAGAACCACGTCACTCTGTCAAACTTGCAGTTTTTTATGAAAACTTGAGCCAGCGAGACTCAAGCCCCTTCCTTTTTCTTCCTGGAGGATATCTGGGTCGAGGGGAGAGATGCAGACGGGATTTAGATTCAGTTTGACCCCCGTTAAAGAGCCTCTGGGTTTTGTGAAAGTCGTGGAGTGGGTAAGACAATCCAAATCTGTTGAGCGCGTTTTCAAGCTTTACTTCATAAAGAGGGCAAAGGCCTGGCTGAAAACGCATTTACAACAATGCTTTATTCCATGGAAAGTATAGTTAAAAGTCCATCTAGATTAAACATTTTTAGTCCCAAATACTAGTAGGCTACTTGTAGGTTTAGTACTTAATGCAAAACACAGAGTATCTTTACTGAGTAATGTAGGTTGCATATTTATAATATATTTTTCAGTAATTTATTTTCCTTTTAAACATTCGTATTCCTCATGCATGCTAAGTGCATACTAAGAAATACTGAAATGTGTGTTCATTTTACAATTCTAATTGTTATGCTGATAATATATAATGACAAAGTCTTAAATGCAATAATGACAAAATAGGCAAAAAGAAGCATTCACTTGTCCGCTCTCAGACCTTTGGACCCCCTTGCATGTATTTTTTTGTTTTTTGCATAAAATGCACATTCCCTTCACTAGCAACTCAGCATGTCTTGAGTTTTCTTTAGCCACCTACTTGCATGAAGTTCCTCCCTTCTTTATTTCTTCAAAGGAATTTGTTATTGGCAGGGAAAATGGAGTTACTGACTCAGCTGTTGTTGTCTATAAAGCATAAATCTGAAAGTGGGACAGATGAGAAGTTTCTCTGTTTTGTTTAAATGCTTCTTGAGAATGAGTTGGCAAACAGGATGTATCATGCAGTGAAACTAAACATCTGGTTTTGGAAAATGAGCTTGATGTTGGCCGTGAACAGCAGGTCTTCATTTAGCTTCCAAGAGTTAAACACAAACCTTGAGGGAATCAAGGTTAAAACTGAGCACAAGATCAGATTAGTATGTCAGATGATTCATGAACGCGAGCGGTGAAGAAAGCTTATTTCATGGTGAACTCTGCGGTGCATCTTCAGGTTTGTGCATGTAGGAAACTGAAGACGTGTCTGCATGCTTCTATTGTTTGCATGGAGCGTTTCATACATAATGCTCTGGTTTTCTCCAGCTCACGGCTGTGCTTGCATTCGGGACCTGTGGAGGATATACTGGCAGAAATGTGGTTTCCATCTTCTGCGGCGGAAGCAGCAATGAAACCCTCAGTGCCACTCTCACCTACCCATTCAGGTTTGGCCCAGTTACGCTCTGAAATTGACAAGTAAAACACTGAATGAAATGTGAAATTGTGGAGTAGAAAGACTGTAGGTAACATACTCCAATAATCTTTTTGTTTACAACTTTTTACAGTGAAATATAAACTCTTTAAACTATCAGAAAAAACTATCAGAAAAATGTGGATGATTGAAATAAAATAACAAATATAAGCTGAAAAGCTTAAACTAAATGAAAATTAGATATGAAAAACATAACACAATTACTAAAATTGAAAAACTGAACATATAAAAATAAAACCTAATTCAAAAGATTAAAGGAGTAGTTCACCCAGAAATGAAAATGTACTCATCCTCAGGACATCATCTAAGATGTTGATGAGGTTGTTTCTTCATCAGATTTGGAGAAATGTAGCATTCCATCACTTGCTCACCAATGGATCCTCTGCAGTGAATGGGTGCCGTCAGAATGAGAGTCCAAACAGCTGATAAAAACATCACAATAATCCACAAGTAATCCACACCACTCCAGACCATCAACTAATGTCTTGTGAAGTGAAAAGCTGCATGTTCGTTAGAAACAAATCCATCATTAAGACAAATTTATCTTCAATACATTGCTTCCAGCTAAAATATGAGTCCTCTATTCAAAACATTGCTTTTTCCAGTGAAAAAAATGTTTAATCTGAATCAGGAGAGAAATCTGCTCAGATCAAGCACTGTTTACAAGTGAAAAACAGTCCAAAACTGTTCTAAACAAATATGTGGGTGGATTTTGATGTTGGAGGAAAAGAGGAGATGGACTTTTTCACTGGAGGAGCATTATGATGAATTATGGACTTTGGCCGGAAGCGACAGTTTGAAGTTAAAACGCCTTAATGATGGATTTGTTTCTTACAAACATGCAGCTTTTTGTCTTCACAAGATGTTAATTGCTGGACTGGAGTGGTGTAGATTACTTGTGGATTATTGTGATGTTTTTATTAGCTGTTTGGACTCTCATTCTGACGGCACCCATTCACTGCAGAGGATCCATTGGTGAGCAAGTGATGGAATGCTACATTTCTCCAAATCTCTTTGTGTTTTTATACGTTCATTTGCAGGTTAAACCAGGAGCTGCTGGTGGAGAACAACACCACTCTTTGCAATCGCACAGTTCCTGCAACCCATCTCGTGGGAGACTCCTCGTCCTCGGTGGAGTTTTTCGTGGCTGTGGCCGTCTTGGCTTTCCTGTATTCAATGGTGGCTCTGCTAGTCTATCTGGGCTACATGCATGTGTACAGAGACTCAGACTTCGGCCCTATGTTTGTGAGTATGCAACTGGAAGATGAGCTTAAAGTTTTCATGCAATATGCATTTGAATATCATGACGCAGATGCTTTTAAGGGAAAATTCCGTTTCTAATATTTGTGTCTTTATCTGCTAGGATTTTGTGCTGACAGCAGTCTTTGCGTTCCTGTGGCTGGTGTGCTCGTCTGCGTGGGCTCGAGGTCTGCAGACGGTGAAGGACGCCACCAGTACGGCTGGCATTGAATCCACTCTGGCGCTCTGTAAAGACAGAGATGTCAAATGTGAAGTCACTGATTACGCCAGCATGCGCTCGCTCAATATATCTGTGGTAAGAAATTACACTAACAATCAACTGTATTTTTTCACTATTTATTATCACCAAAAAAGGTACATACCCCTAACATAGCGATGCAATCTTAAAGACAATGTTAAACTGCATTTGCAATGCATTTAACTTCCTTAATGCCTAATTAAAATGAAAAGGAACTTTATTCACTGGCATTTGATGCTTTTTAAGTATGTACACTAGCAGCCAAAAGTTTGGAATAATTAAGATTTTTAAATGTTTTTGAAACTTTTTTTTTTGTCTCTTCTGCTCAACAAGGCTGCATTTATTTGATTAAAAATACAGTAAAATTATGAAATATTATTACAATTTAAAACAACTGTTTTCAATTTTAATATATTGTAAAATGCATTTTTTTCCTGTGATGTAAAGCTGAATTTCCAGCATCATTACTCCAGTCTTCAGTGTCACATGATCCTTCAGAAATCATTCTAATATGATGATTTGCTGCTCAAAAAACATTATTATCAATGTTGAAAACAGTTGTGCTGCTCCATTTTTTTGTGGAAACTGAGATACACCACCATTCAAAAGTTTGGAATAAGTACAATTAAAAAAAGAACTTTTATTCTCCAAGGATGCATTAAATTGTTCAAAAGTGAGAGGAAAGACATGTATAAAGTTGCAAAAGATTTCTATTTCAAACAAATGTGAACTTTCTATTCTATTCATCAAAGAACCCTGAAAACAATATATATCACGGTTTCCACTAAAATAATTTTTATGTTTTCAACATTAATAATAGTCATGTTTCTCGAGCAGCAAATCAGCATTTTAGAATGATTTCTGAAGGATCATGTGACACTGAAGACTGGAG
The DNA here is from genome assembly GCA_027422415.1 of Schizothorax lantsangensis. Lineage (NCBI taxonomy): Eukaryota > Metazoa > Chordata > Actinopteri > Cypriniformes > Cyprinidae > Schizothorax > Schizothorax lantsangensis. The sequence goes on along the minus strand of CM049849.1, from coordinate 25,552,291 downwards.
TAATGATGCTGAAATTCAGCTTTGCATCACAGGAAAAAATTGCATTTTAAAACATATTCAAATTGAAAACAGGTTTTTTATATTGTAATATTATTTCACAATTTTACTGTTTTACTGTATTTTTCATCATATAAATGCAGCCTTGGTGAGCAAAAGAGATTTTCCAATTATTAACTTTTGACCCGGACTGTATATTATAAATAAATGACTCCAGACTTAATTTTCAGATATTTGGTTTCTTGAATCTCATCATATGGGTTGGGAACGCCTGGTTTGTGTATAAGGAGACGCGCTGGCACTCTCAGAAGGTCAACGCTCAACAAGCGGCGGGACGGGGTCTAAATCCAGCACCCATCTAAACAATTACCCCACAGCATAACAATGCCCACCGTAGCCTTTATGAAAAACACACAGTAACAGTTTATAATCATATGACTGTCGTGTTAATTTGTGACATTTCTCTCTTCTCCTTTTCTGTTTTATATCTTTTGATTTCTTGTGTACTTGAAGAAAATATCTTTTTCTACCTTGGTTATATTTTATCAGCATGCTTTTTTGAACTTTTAATGGAAATGCAACATGTTTTGAATGTACTATTACAATATATTTTACTTTTATCATCTATTTTTTTGTCAAATCAAGTATAAAAATCTTAAACAATTGTTTTGTCAACCTCTATACGTTTAAGTGTTACACAGCATCATTTCTGTGTATTTTTGCATTTAAAATTAGCAGTTTCTTCTTTCTTACTAAATTCCTTGTTGTGTTTATATTGTTATCTATGCTGTTTTTATGCAGTATTAAGCTTCAGTCACATTTTTAATGGTGCTGGAGTTTTGTTTAGGAAGGTTTTTCTTTCTTCTCTTGTTCGTGCTTCTGTTTCTTTAGGGAAGCATTGTTCTCCTGCCACTGAAATGTCATTTTTTGATGAATAAATCTGACTGTGAAGTGCACTTGGTAGTGTTTGTATACATGCGATGCAGGTCTTTGTGCTTCTGGGGAGAAAGTGTGATTCTTTACCCAAATAAATCCTGGCTTCCTTCTGGTATAATGGTGCTTTTGTTTGCCGGCTCATCCTGTGACTTCACTGATCAGCATTTGTCAAAAGAACAAACAAAACATTATCTGGAGCGAAAGCCTCAATCTGGAAGTTCACAGTGTTAGGCTGAAGAGAGGTTTTAATGTCCTACAGGTGATCAGACACTCATTACTGTCAGAGTCTGGCCTGTTTATTTCACATATTCATATCTCAAAGGATTTTTTGTGTCGTAGTTGTGCATTTAGAGCAGGATAGGTGGGTTGAGTTCAGTCTTTCAGCCTGTAGTGCATTACTTTAAATAATAAAAATAACTAAATAGTGCATGCATTGATATTTCGTATTATACAACTTTTTTTGTCTGAATCTCCTGGCTGTAGTGGGCATGTATTTATTGCGTTACAGCGCCACCTGCTGGCGATGATGAGACGATGACTTTCTCATGACAGCTGCTTGTGTAACGAAACATGTGAAATTCAATTATTGCCATTTGTCCCAAGTTATTTACCTACAGGATCACAACAATCTGTGCATGAATGATAACAAAACTAAAGCCCACACCATGTGAGGATGACAATTAAAACATCATCGATAACTGTATTAAAAAAAGGCATTTTAGTCTACTATTACTGCCATAATCAACAATAAAAACGTTTTAACTTAATAATACATTTTTTTTATTTTTTTTAACTTAATACATTTTTAGGAATGTGTTGATTATATTTTATGTAAACAACATGTTTAAACATCAATTTAGTAATTATAGAATCAATAATAATAGAAATAATAATAATAATTATTATTTTAATTACATTTTACATTTATATTACATTTATTATTAGTAGTAAGTAAAACCATTATTACTAGTTGTATAAAGATAATAAATGAGTTGTATTAACTGTTGATTATAAAATTAATGACATTTTATTACTTACATTATATATAACAAATATGAAATAATATATTAATTAAATAAATAAAAATAAAAAGGTATTATTCATGTAAATAATAATAATTGTTATTATTATCATTATTGTTGCTATTAATTACATTCAGAATTATTTTGAATTATTTAATAAATGTATTAATGTATTCATTAATATTTATTTATATACAAACAAAAAATTGATTAATTTATAATCAATTATTACAACTATCAATAATGATGATGATGATTTATACTGATATGTCCTTTTATTTTTATTCATTTAAAGTATTCATAAATATTTATTACACATTATGTAAAGAATAAAATGTAATATTTTTTTTTACTTAACAGTTTATACAAGTATTACAACAACAATAATAATAATAATTATTATCTTCAAAATCATCAACTTGTAATAATAATAATAAGTAGTAATACTACTAATAATATTATTACATTATTTTATTAATTATTGCCAGTAATTACATTCATATTAATTAATTATTCATTTTATGAATGTATTAATTAATATTTATGTTATATAAACAAAAATATGTCATTACTTACTAGTTAATTACTCAGACAGCTCCGTCAGGCCAAAGAAGATGCTTACAGGAATGTGAACAGAGTCTTGTATAAACAGGCCGAATACACACTGGAAAAGAAGATCAGAGTGGCAAAGAGGAATTATTCTGATAAGCTAAGGATCCAATTCTCTTCCAGTGACACGGCTTCAGTGTGGAAAGGTCTGAAAGACATCACCAATTACAAGACACCATCCCCCAGCACTGTGGAGAATCAACAACTGGCAGATGATCTGAATGAGTTCTACTGCAGGTTTGACAAAACACCATTCACACCTCCAGCAACCCCCCTCTCCCCCACACCTACACTGCAGATAAGTGAAGATGATGTGCGCCAGGTCTTCAGAAAGTACAAGAGAAGAAAGGCACCAGGCCCAGACGGTGTGACACCAGCCTGTCTGAAATCCTGTGCTGACCAGCTGTCCCCCATCTTCACACAGATCTTCAACACATCACTGGAGCTGTGCGAAGTCCCCTCATGCTTCAAAAGCTCCACCATCATCCCCGTCCCAAAGAAACCCAAAATTACTGGACTTAATGACTACAGACCTGTGGCTCTAACGTCTGTGGTCATGAAGTCATTCGAAAAACTGGTTTTGGCTTATCTGAAGGACATCACTGGACCCTTACAGGACCCCCTGCAGTTTGCCTACAGAGCAAACAGGTCTGTGGATGATGCAGTCAACATGGGACTGCATTATGTTCTGCAACATCTAGACAGACCAGGGACTTATGTGAGGATCCTGTTTGTAGACTTCAGCTCCGCTTTTAACACCATCATCCCATCACTCCTTCAGCCCAAATTAACTCAGCTCTCCGTGCCCACCTCCGTCTGTCAGTGGATCACCAGCTTCCTGACAGACAGGCAGCAGCTAGTGAGACTGGGAAAATTCTCATCCAGCACCCGCACCATCAGCACTGGAGCTCCTCAGGGCTGTGTTCTCTCCCCACTGCTCTTCTCTCGGTACACGAACGACTGCACATCTAAAGACCCCTCTGTCAAGCTCCTGAAGTTTGCAGACGACACCACACTGATTGGCCTCATTCAGGACGGTGACGAGTCTGCTTACAGACAGGAGGTTAAGGAGCTGGCTGTCTGGTGCAGTCTCAACAACCTGGAGCTGAACACGCTCAAAACCGTGTAGATGATCATGGACTTCAGGAGAAACCCCCCTGCTCTCCCCCCACTCACCATCATGAACAGCACTGTGACTGCAGTGGAGTCATTCAGATTCCTGGGCAGCACCATCTCCCAGGACCTGAAGTGGGACACTCACATAGACTCCATCTGCCAGCTGAGGAAGTTCAACCTGCCACAGGAGCTGCTGAAACAGTTCTACTCTGCCATCATTGAATCCATCCTCTGCACGTCAATAACTGTCTGGTTCAGCTCAGCTACCAAATCTGACCTCAGAAGACTACGGAGGGTAGTCCGGACTGCTGAGCGAATCATTGGTCCAAGAACTGTACTTATCCAGAGCAAAAGGGCTGGTAAAATCACTCTGGACCCCTCACAGCCAGCACACTCCCTCTTTGAACTGTTACCGTCTGGTCGACGCTACAGAGCTCTGAGCACCAGAACGATCAGACACAGAAACAGTTTCTTCCCTCAGACAATCCATCTCATGAACACTTGACATTAAACATGGAACACAACACACAACACTATTTACATTATTTATTCATCACACATACTTATTCATTTCAAATTTGCACCTTACATACCTGTACATACTAAATTGTCTATTTTGTATATTGTGTTTGTGCTATTTTGCACATTGTCTATTTTGTATATTTGTTTATTATTATTTTTATTATCTGTGTCTTGTCTTGTCACTGTCATTCTGTCGCACTGTGGAACTTCTGTCACCAAAACAAATTCCTCGTATGTGTAAACATACCTGGCAATAAAGCTAATTCTGATTCTGATTAATGCATATGTAATTATTATGTAATTAAAATGTAGAAATGAAAATAAACTATCATTACTACAACTACTACTACTACCACTTCTACTACTACTACTACTACTAATAATAGTAAAATAGCGTACGGACGATTAGAATATAAGAATAATTGTGTACTATAAGAATGCACGATGCACACGTTCAACCTTTCACCTTTCCGTCTCTGAAGCCGAGCGCAGCCGAACGGAGCCGAACTGTGGCGAAGGTGGCGTCATATGTTTCTCTCGCTCGCTCGTCTCGCTGTCTGTGAAGGAAGAAGGAAGAGCAATGGCGACGCTGTACCGCCGCGCGATCACACTGCACACAGGAGCCACAACACACACTGTAAGTTACATTAGCGCCCTCAGACACCCGCGCGACTGCAGTACGACACTCGATGATGTCAGGGTTTATAACGGGAGATCGCGCGTGCATCTGCGCTGCTGCATAAACAACGTGCCGTAAACGCGCGTGCATTCATTTCGTTATCTGTCATGAGTGATTGACAGGTGTCGCGCACTTCTGTACTTTACGCGTGAACCGTGTCAATGTTAGTGGCTCAGGAGACGGAGTGTGTATAAGTTTAGACACTGTGTGCGTATTTGTATGTGTGTGTGTGTGTTGCTTTGCTGGATCAAGACAGCCATCTAGCTACCAGTATCTGTAACTGTGCATGCTCGTTAACTGTTTGGTTACAGTGTCAGTCTAATGCATGCGGTTATATTGAATATTTTCAGATCTTTACTCTGATACTGCTGGGAAGAAGCTCTTGAAGGGTTCAGAGGTGATCAAACTCAGTAAAGCAGGTGAGTGTGTGTGTGTGTCATGATGGTGGGCGTTTCTTCTCGTGTCATCATGTTGTTATTGCTGTCAGAGCTCATATAGGCTTAGGGTAATACATTATGGTTAGGTTCAGAACGTAATACAACTGTATTGTTATGAATACCGTGAAGTAAGTACTAAATACCACTGACTGTTTTATTTTTAAATTAGTATGTGAAACAGATCCCTTCCTCACTATCTGAATGTAGATCTGTTCAGCTAAAAAACAAGTTTTTGTGCTGCCTGCTTGAACAATTCCTTTGAGTATTTACAGCAATAAAAAGAGCATTTTAATGTTTTGTATTGATCAGTTGTAATGTTATTGTAATTATATTAAAATAAATATCTAAATTATATTTTACATATTTTATATTTAAAATTTTATTTTAAATACTTGTAATATGTCTTTACTGTATTTATTGAAATAAAAAAATAAAATAATAATGTTAATATTTTATATTATTGTAACTATATTAAAATAAATAAATAATTTAAATGGTTTTAATATTGCACATTTTTATTTTATTGATTTTTTTTTATTTATTACAATACCCATTTTAATTATAGTTTAATATGTTATAGTTTTATCTTAATAAATACAATTTTATCTTAATTGTATTAAAATTAATATTTTAATATTTTAGATCATCAAATTTTATTTTTTATTTTCATGTAAAATAACCAGTACTTCTGTACCACGTTGTGCTAAAATAAAAAGTAATAACAACAACATTTTTTTATTTTAGTACCAATTTGGTAAAAAAATACTAGTTCTTTTGCATTTAAAATAATAATTAAAAATCTATTATATCTGTTATGTTGAGTAAAAATCATTAACAAACATTGCATTATATAAGCTATATTAGCTGAACAGATCTACATTCAGATAGTGAGGAAGGGATCTGTTTCACATACTAATTTAAAAATAAAACAGTCAGTGGTATTTAGTACTTACTTCACGGTATTCATAACAATACAGTTGTATTACGTTCTGAACGTAACCATAATGTGCCATTTAAGTGTCTGACTACGACACATACACAAGCAGCTGGTGTTAATGCAGTTCGGCTCTGTTTTTCTCTGTTAACATCAGCACTAGCTCTCAGTGTGAGTGTGTGTTCTCAGTGTGTACGAGCGGAAGTGCGCAGTGATTCTGCATGGACGGTGAAAGAAAGCTCAGCGGATCTGACAAGCTCCTCTGAACGCTTACGTCACTGTTCTCCACTGATCATCAGCTTTAGCCATGAGTGATTAAATACTTCACTAAACGTGAAGTATAATGGGTCACTAGTCCGTCCTGCTTTAAAACATGAGCTGAGTGACATAAAACTGTGGTTTAAATTTGTTAAAATTAAATACATACTGAATTTGAAATAATTAGAGCCATAATCAAATTTTTAAATATGGTTCCCATCTCAAAATGTCACTTTTGGTGGGTTATACATGGTATCAAGTCAGCCCTCATAGGCAACCTTGGTTAATAATTTAGTGGGTCAGATGTGGAAAAAACTCACATGCACCCAAAATAATTTCCATGTCGCTCACCACCGTAAAATGATTATTACATTAATTTAATGGAATAGTTCACCCAAAAATGGAGATTTGCTGACAATTTACTCACTCTCAAGCTATCCAAGATGTAGATGAGTTTGTTTCTTCATCAGATTTGGAGAAATGTAGCATTACATCACTTGCTCACCAATGGATCCTCTGCAGTGAATGGGTGCCGTCAGAATGAGAGTCCAAACAGCTGATTAAAAACATCAAAATAATCCACACCACTCCAGTCCATCAGTTAACATCTTGTGAAGTGAAAAGCTTTGTGTTTGTAAGAAACAAATCCATAATTAAGACATTTTTAACTTCAAACCGTTGCTTCTGGCTAAAATACGACTCCTCTATCCATAATATTGCTTTCTTCAGTGAGAAAGTCATCTGGTCTGAATCAGGAGAGAAATATGCACAGATCAAGTGAAAATGGTTCAAAACAGCTGTAAACAAATATGTTGTTGGACTTTGATGTGAGAGACAACAGGAGATGGACTTCTTCATTGGAGGAAGCGTTATTATGGATTATGGACTCATATTTCAGCTGGAAGCGACTGTTTGAAGTTAAAAATGCCTTAATCATGAATTTGTTTCTTACAAACTTGCAGCTTTTTCACTTCACAAGATGGTCTGGAGTGGTGTGGATTACTTGTGGATTATTGTGATGTTTTTATCAGCTGTTTGGACTCTCATTCTGACGGCACCCATTCACTGCAGAGGATCCATTGGTGAGCAAGTGACGTGACGCTAAATTTCTCCAAATTTGATAAAGAAGCAAACTGAGTAAGTTTTCAGCAAGTTTTAATTTTTGGGTGAAGTGTTCCTTTAAGAGAGTGTTTTCAGAAAGCTGTGATAAGCAAGACTTTTCTCAAGATTGCATTGGGAGAAAAAGATGACATTGTTTGTTACACCACAGGGCCATTTTGAAAAAAATCATCTTTTCTTCCAGTCAAGCTTTTAATCATGTTGTCAAAAACCTAGACCGCACTATTGCCAGATGATCATGCTAATATGTGAAGTGGTTAAAAGTTGTCATATTTACTGACTGTCTCTCTCTCTCGGCTGTAGATATGCTTTTATATGGTCACGTCCCAACCCATGAGGATTTCAGACCCGTCGTTTGCGATGCCTGCAACAAAGTCGTTAAGCCTCAGGACGTCCTGACTCATTACGGTAAGTGAGTGTTGGCCAGAACGTCATCGCTTGTAATGATACCGATTTATGAGGAGGATTTTATTTATTAGACTTGATGGTCTCATTGAGTTCTCATTTTCTCTTGACATTAGTGCACTGAAGTGTGTGTTAAAGGCTGATATTTCCGATCTTCAGTTCAGAAACTCATTATGTGCTTTGATTGATATTTTGGGACTGTTTTGGGTTTATTGTGCAGTTTTCAATACATTTCAATCATTTTCATTTTGAGAGAAATAAATGGGATGAATGAGTTTTAGATCTGATATTAATGATCTAGAAAATTGTGAGTCTGATTGCTTCATTCACGTCTGCAGTGTTGTGAAAGTTTGTTCAGATCACTAACCTTGAGTATGAGCAGTAATAATAGTTATGCTTGCATTAGTAGACACTTCTAATTAAATCAAAACCTTAATTATATGGCTAGAGCTTAATATATAGATATGCAAAAGTAACCTGTGTAGGGTTATAATAGAGGTTTTTACTGCTGTAAAGCAAGAATCATAGAGTCATTTGCTGTTTACATTATTATACGTGTTGCATACCCCACAGTCTTACACCTGAGGCGTGTTAAAACGGTTTAATTTAACACACGTCATCAACATAACCTGTTAGATCTGGGCACTGAGTGAGAGAAACTGACTGGTTTTAACAGTATTCAGATTGTTTGGCTAAGTTGTTAAGTTGACAGAAGTCTCTTTATGCTCACCAAGACTGCATTTATTTGACCATAAAAAAAATAATAAAAAAAAGTAAAATAGTGAAATATTATTACAATTTAAAATAACTGTTTTCTATTTGAATATATTGTAAAATGTAATTTATTCCTGTGATGCAATGCTGAATTTTCAGCAGCCATTACTCCAGTCTTCAGTGCCACTGCAAAAGGAGTAATCAAATAAAAAACAATTGTTCAATATAAAACTATTCACTTTATAGTTCATTATAAAATGTTCAGAGATACACCACCATTCCAAAGTTTAAGGTCAGTAGGATTGTTTTTAAAGAATTGAATAGTTTTAATTCACAAGGATGCATTAAATTGATTGAAAGTGACATTAAAGACATTTATGAAAAGACAAAAGATTCATATAAAAATGCTTTCTATTTATAAAAAAAATGCATTATGGTTTTCACAAAAATATGAAGCACAGCTGTTTCAATAATGATAATAATAATAATAATAATACATGTTTCTTGAGCAGCAAATCAGCATATTAAATGATTTCTGAAGGATCATGTGACACTGAAGACTGGAGTAATGATTCTGAAAATTCAGCTTTGCATTTCAGGAATAAATTACATTTTAACATATATTCAAATAGAAAACAGTTATTTTAAAATTTTAATAACATTTTACAGTATTACTGTTTTTGCTGCTTTTTATCTTAGTGTTTGTGGCTTTAAAGGGACAGTTCACCCAAAAATAAAAATGGATCATTTACTCACCCTCAAGTTGTTCCAAACCTCTGAGTTTCTTTCTTCTGTTGAACACAAAAGAAGATATTTTGAAGAATTTTGCTTACCAACATTCTTTTGTGTTCAACAGAAGAAAGAAACTCATACAACTGTAAATGATGACAGAATTTAAATTTTTGGGTGAACTATCCCTTTAAAAATGAGTTTGTATTGCATTGTTGTGCTGAACACCATTGTGGGGAATGTTAAAAACCAAAAGAGGTCTCTTTCAAAAAGCATCTTGTCCTGGGGCAGAATGTCTCCACCAGTCCATCATCACCGGTTTTCCAGCTCGTCTTGTTTACTTTCGTTTTAGCCTCGCCGTTCTCGTCTCGTCTCGTCTGCTCGGCTCACATCTGTCTTTGGTCTTGTGCCCAGAACACGTGCGATCGTGGAACAGAGAGGTGTCTCGCGCGGCAGGAGGCGACGGTAATGCACTGGAAGGCCTGTTGGCAGCTCGCCCTCGCCCCCTTCCAACGGTGATTTCACATAGCTGCCTTTCTCTCTTGTCCCCTGCCGCCCCCCTTTGAGAGCGGAGAGCTGCGCGGCAGCTGCGGGGCTTCGAGGGTTCAGCGCAGGGGTCAACGACTCGCAGCTATTCAACTCAAAACACCGCGGCACCAGAAAGAGAAGGCGGGATGCCTTCAGCCACACAGGAGGCATGCTATTCTCTCGTCGTCTTCTCTTTCGCTTTCTGTTTTTTTCTTCCATCCTCTCAACCGCAGACAGGCTGGGTAAGTGTGTCTCCTCGACCAACGTGTGCGTGTTATTCACAGCGGACGCTTTTGAACACTCACGTGTTTGCTTAGCTTTCAGTTTCTGTGGTTTTGGGCTCTGCTTGTGAGCAGGACTGGGCCTCGCTAGTGGTCATCTTCCTGCAGTCGCAGACCGGATGTAAACAAACGTAGCTCAGCTGGTGCCTGTGTCTTCCTGTGGCCTGTCAGATAGAGAGACGCTAATAGCAGACCACACACACACTGAGACCTGTGTGAAGGGGTTTACAATGAGTGATGTCACTACTACACAAATTGTACCTTATTTATTAGTTTTGAAACGTTGGGACAATGTTACGAAACTGTGAAGTTTTATCCTGGGTGTTTTTTTGTAAGGTAATTATCACTGTTGCTTAGATTTGTTCCAACTTGTTGGGGAGAGGTGCGCTAACGCTTTTCTGAGTTTTATAAAACTGATGAAGAAATCCCACAGACTCGTATTGGAGGAGGGACCTGAGTCATATCTAGAGACCAGAATATCACAGAGACTTGAAGCTGCAGGACTCTTTTCACTTGGGCCAGGAAAAAAAAAAACACCTAGCAACCGCATAGCAACACACTGAAAACCCTCAGAACACTTTAGAAACTGCACAGCAACAACGCTACAGCAAATGGATAGAAACTAGGGGTGTAACGGCACACAAACATGACAGTTCGGTACGTACCTTGGTTTTGACGGCACGGTTCAGTATGTTTTCGGTACAGCAGGGGAAAAAACTAAACATAAAATAGCTTTTTTTATTAACGAATGGCCCTTTCTTTAAATAAATTCAATTATAATTTCAATTTTCTTAGGAAAAAATCTTCCTCAGCTTATGCTCTAACTATAGGGAGCCCTTTTACATTAGTATAAGGTTACATTTAACAACAGAGCCTAAACTTAAATTGAATTACTATTTATTTTTTAAAATAATAATCACTCAACTAAAACAAATTGTATGCAAACATGTAAATTGCACATAATTCAGTTTTTAAATTAACTTCTAGATTATAAAATTTCTATTTGTTGTTGAAATTAGAGGTAGACCGATTAATCGGTTTTGCCGATTAATCGGCACCGATAGTTGATTTGCGGAACTATCGGTTATCGGCAAAAATCCATGCCGATAGTTTTCCGTGTTGCATCTGTTGCTGGAGTGGTTGAGAATGGTCTGCTGTCATTATACAGTACGAGAGCAGCCTCTGGAGGCGGAAATCACTGACAGCACGTGTTGTTTGTTTTGGCATGTGACACTGCGCGCTGCACAGAGAGGGAAACTCCAGACTCGCATTTAAATACAGCCGACAGAAAATCCTGCCGCGGAACAGAGCGCCGTTCACATAGTTTTCTATTAAATTACATTATGTACATTAACAATGATTTGGGACAAATATAATGACTTCACCCTAGACGATAAATTATGTATTGTGCATTTTTCAGCAAAACGCTTGTCTTTCTGTGACTCTAATACAGTCTGTATGCTTCATATAGAGAGCTGTAATACAGATCGCGCTTTCTCTTTCCGTTTGTTCTGTTTTTTTTAAACACTGAACTTCAAACTCATTTATGCCACATAGTTCATTCTTGAAGCAAACTTATGTCCGTTTGGTGATTAAATAAACCCTTTTGGACCGTTGCTTGAATTGAACGTGACGCGTCCGGTGTGTGTGTGATACCAGTGACTTCTCCAAGACACAGCGCTTCGCTTTTGCACAGTGTGTCACTTGCATTTATTTTATATTTTGATTAGATAATAATGCAGTGTTCTAAAATAGCAGCAAATAAAATGTGAGAGTACACATACAATATCAATAACATGTGCATGTAATTTTAATATGGCCTTGTGTAGGTATTTCAAGATGGCCATCTTTAAGCATGACTGTTGAAATGAAATGGTAATACTTAACAATAAGAGCATCTAACAAGATGTTCCTTGTTAGAGTGTGTTCATTTCATTTCAACATTTACTATTACTAATAGGCTTCATTTTTAAATTTTAAAGTTTCTTCTTTTAACATTAGTAAACTATGAAATAACTTTAATGATCAATATAATAATTAATATTAATACTAAATTTGTATTCATTTACAAAGTATGGTTCAGTACTGTTACTGCTTTTTTAAAAATAGCAAAGCTCTATTTTAGTTTTCGTTCAGTATCCATTTTAAAAACTATCGGTTGATTAATCGGTATCGGCCAGTGTGGTCCAACTGTTATCGGTAAAATCGTTTATAAATATATTCATTTACACAGTGGCGTCATAACTGATCATGCATACATTAAATGATTAAGACACTAACAAAGAATGCACCAAACTGTGCATTTATGACGTGCTCGTGACATTTTGTTTACTTTTTAATGAAAAAATGAACTGACATACAGCGATTTCATGAAAGATGAGACTCTGTTTCTTATCAAAAGTAACATGCGTACCGAACCGAAAGACCAATATCAAACATTTTACGTGTACTGTTACATCCCTAATAGAAACACACTTGAAACATTTAGAACTCTCTAGAAACCTCATAGCAATGCACTAAAAACAATCAGAATACCATAGCAACTGCGTAGCAACACATTTAAAACATTTAGAACACTCTATCGACCACATAGCAACAAACTAAAACACTCAGAACACCATAGCAACTGCATAGCAATGCAATTAAAACCATTTAGAGCTCTCTAGAAACCTCATAGCAATGCACTAAAAACAATCAGAACACCATAGCAACTGCATAGCAACACATTTAAAACATTTAGAACTCTCTAGAAACCTCATAGCAACAGACTAAAAACAATCAGAACACCATAGCAACTGCGTAGCAACAACAAAGAACAAGCAAAAACGAAAACACACATAGATAAAACACAATGCACCATAGCAACTGCATAGCAACCATTTAGAACTCTATATAAATCTCATAGCAATGCACTAAAAACAATCAGAACACCATAGCAACACACTTAAAACATTTAGAACTCTCTAGAAACCTCATAGCAACACACTAAAAACAATCAGAACACCATAGCAACTGCATAGCAACACATTTAAAACATTTAGAACACTCTATCGACCACATAGCAACAAACTAAAACACTCAGAACACCATAGCAACTGCATAGCAACCATTTAGAACTCTATATAAATCTCATAGCAATGCACTAAAAACAATCAGAACACCATAGCAACTGCATAGCAACACATAGCAAAACAATCAGAACCTTAGCAACACACTTATTTAAAACACTCTCACGAAACCTCATAGCAGCAAAAAAACACTTAGAGAACTGCGATAGCAACTTTAAAACATTTAGAACACTATCGACCACATAGAACATAAAAGTCACTCAGAACATAAAACCTCTCACAATTCTGAGAAAAGAAGTCAGAATTGCGAGGTAAAAACTTACAATTGCGAGAAAAAAAGTCAATTAGTGAGAAAAGAAGTCAGAATTGCAAGATATAAACTTGCAATTGCGAGAAAAAGAGTCACATTACGAGATATAAAATCACAATTGTGAGGAAAAAAAGTCAGAATTGTGATATAAAATTCACAATTACTGCCATCACGAGAGTTGAGCTGAAGGAGAAAACCAACCACAGAAGAAGACGGTTTACGCTAATGTCTGCCCCTTGTGGCAGCACTGAGAACAACACATTTCTGAACACATCAAATCAAACTAAAAGTGTTAGTGTTTACTTCCTTTTTGTATCTTGTGCATCTCAGCATCCTTTTAAAGACACACCAACTGTAATTGTCTTCAGATGATTTAGGCAGCATCAGAACGTCAGCATACCTGTGAACACGATGGACTTTGACCTTTTTATTTTTTTTTGTCTCAGTCCAGCTGCACAGGATATACACCTACAGGCGTATTTACACACCTGCCTCGTATTCAGACCAACCCGATGCTGAATTTCCCCCTGCGGTCAGAGCGGCTGGGCCATTGTTTCTCTCTTTTGGTCGGCGGTCAGACTTTGTTGTGAGCGAGGGGTTCTCCCCGTCCAAACAGAGCCTCTGAAATCAGCTCTTTTGAGTCCTCGTGAACGGTGTTGTGGCTCTTGGCTGAGATTCGCTGGCAGACGAGACACGATGCGAAGGCCAAGGCCGGTTAGTGAGCTGCCAGATCGAGCCAGGAGCTTTATTATTATTCACTTTGAAAATAAACAAGGACTTTTTTTGTTTTTTAATACAGTAATCTGGCTCGGTGTAGTGTTTTGAAACCCCATACATCAATTATATGTTGTAGGCCCCTAATTCGTGTTGTGTTGTGTGTGATAATGAGTGTTTGTAATTGCAGGTAGTTGGGGAATAGTTGAACAGTGAGTAGAGAGGAGCGCGTCCACCTCGAGCCCTCCAGAGCCATGCATAGCAAGAACCGTAAGTGTATTAAAAGATTGTTTAATAGTATTTCTTGTTTAAACAGCAGCAAAAATAGTGTTAGTGTTTGATTCATTTCCATGAATTACTTCAAACTGTCCATTTTGGTGAATGAATTCAAGACTCTTTAGTGCAAAATAATAATAATAATAATAATAATAATAACAATTTAATGAAAAAAATAACTAAATATTAATATTTTTATTATTTTATTTTATTTATGACTTATGTATTGTTTATTGGTGCATAGAAATAAAATTGTTTATTTGAAAACCAATATTAAATTAAACTAGCGTGGGCAAAATTTTACTGTACTACACTTTTTTTCTATTTAAGTAATAATAGTATAATAATAATAATAATAATAATTTTACTACACACATGTAAGCATGACTTTGTAGCTTATAAATAATATGATTATTTAAATGAAATAACAAATGTTATTTTTTCATTATGTTATTTATGATTTATGTACTGTTATATTGGTGCAAATAAATAAAGATTTATATGCCCCAATATAAGAATTAAAATATTTTATTACAATAGTGAAAACAGTGTGGAAAACATGTATTGATTAACTAGAGTTTATTGTATTTTGCTTATTGATTTAAAAAAAAAATAAAAATACAAGAAGAAAAATAATTGTTTTATTATTATATATTTTACATATTATTTTATTTTTGCTACACCCCTTTATCACATACTGTTTTCATTTACTTGTAAGCATGACTTAATTTTCATTGATGGTTAACTTTTAGTTTCATAATTTTAAAACTGCAGTTTTGTTTTCAGCCCCAGATTCCTCAACATACGTCTTACTAAAACTGAAAATGTCAATCGAAAACCTCACAAACTTCTCTTGAATGTTGTAAGTGGGTTGTGTGGAATATTTGCAGCTCAACATAAGTGTGCACATATTATTTTGTATGTATTATGATTTGGGGCGCACTTATGTTAATCTTTCATGTTGTATAGGATAGATAGTATATGATTTGGGTCTCAGTCCAGTAGTTTATCTGCCTCAGCACTTCCTGTACAGACAGAGTCTCATGATCTTCTGACTGCTGTATTCGTGTGTCCTGATCTTCAGAGAGGAGAAACTGCTCGCCCAGCAGCTCCAGGACCCCTCTGGTTCCTGTCAAGGCCAAGATGTCGGTGGGCCAGAGCGAGGTGGAGCCCCTTCCCTTCCGGGTTCCTCGTGATTACCCACACTCACGCTTCAGCAAGGCGCCGCTGGCCGTCTATCCGCCCAAAGGAGCCCGAGCCAAGGCCTGGTGGGTACCCCCCCCCCCCCCCCTTTCCCCATCCAATCATAAATGCTTCCTCTGACAAACACTGGATTATGGGTTAAATTAACTGTAAGAAAGCAAAGTGTTTGTAAACATCATCTAATGCTTCAATGTGACTGTCATATTCACACCAAATATTTGAATCAATGTTAGAGTTTCCTGACATATTTAAAATGAATCACAATTTGTATCAATTTATATTTTTAATAATACATTTTCCTGAACAAGTTACCCATAAAGATGTCATCATGTAACTTACAACATTATTTCCATAAATGCTAGATGATATTAATAATTAGTGTTAGAAATGCCACCTATACATATAATAGATTAGAATATAACTTTTATTATTATTATTTTGACCATGAAAGAAGAACACTTAACTTCCCAGAGAGCTCTTGATTGTCCCCAAATTTTGATGTAAATATTTTTGTAATAAAGTTATATGTCAGCATTGGTGAACATTTTATATGTCAACATTAATATTTGTTTGGCTGTGTTCATTATGTTCAGTTATTGAATTTTAGAGAAATATGTGCAATATGAAAAAAATGTGCAATTTGAAAAATGTATTATTAGTCATCATAATTATATTATTAGGCATAATTGATCAAAATTAATGATGTAATATTTATATAAATTAATGGTGATAATATTTACACTACTGTTCAAAAGTTTGGGGTCAGTAAGATTTTAATGTTTTTGAAAGAAGTCACTTCTGCTCACCAATGTTGCATTTATTTGATAAAAAATACCATAAAAGCAAAGTAAAAATTTGAAATATTATTACAATTGAAAATAACTGTTTTCGATGTGAATATATTGTAAAATGCAATTTATTCTTGTGATCAAATCTGAATTTTCATCATCATTACTCCAGTCTTCAGTGTCACATGATCCTTCAGAAATATGCTGATTTGCTGCTCAAGAAACATTTCTGATTATTATCTCATTATTTGTGGAAACAATGATGCATTTTTCTCAGGATTCTTTGATGAATAGAAAGTAAAAAAAAAAAAAAAAATTGAATTTGTCAATTCAAATTACAATTCGACTTCCTGTGGTTGTGACCAATATATATATATATATATATATATATATATATTTTTTTATATTCAAATACTCAGAAATTAAAAGAGAGTTAAATTTATGTTTGGAAATTGTACTCTATGCAAGTTCAAATCTTAAAATACACAATGTCTTTTCTCTAGCGTGTCTTTACCTGTGGTGACTCTGGAGAAGATGCCTTGTTTCAACCGATCGGAGGGAGCGCACATCAAAGTCAACTCCACGTCTCCCACGCCGGGTTCTTCTCTTTCTTTCTCCTCCACGTCTTCCTCTCCATCTTCTGCTCCTCTCAAGTCCTCCTTGACGTCACCAGCATCTCACAAGAACCAGGAGAAGTTCCTGAACGGTCGCGGTCCTGTGACGCCTCGCTCCACCACGCCCCCCTCGCTGACTGACAGGCGGCCCAGCCCGTCACGGTCGCCCTTGGAGAAACGGCCCGCCCCCTCGCCCTCCACGTCTCCATCCCTATTGGACCGGAGACCGATAGTCCCTCCTTCTCCACCAGACAAGAAGCATCAGAACGGAGCCAAAGGCGGCCGGCACCGAAGAGTGTCGGGTGAGTAGCAAACGCTTGTTTAATATACAGTCAAACCAAAAATTATTCAGACACCAGATATCATTTTTTATATTTTTTACTTGCGGGTGCAGTACACTATAGTTCATTTATGTAAGTGAGGATAGCAAAATAAAATGAACTGTGAGTCTGACATATTATACCCAAAAATTCTTCAGACAGTGGACTACCAGTAAAATTGAACCCTACTCAATGCATGTTCTGCAAGATTCCCCTTTCTGTCAAACATATTTTATTGGACTGTCCTGCTTTTAATGTATGTAGAACTCACTTAAAGAGTTACTTAGTATAATCTTGCCAGAAAAAGTTTTGGAATTTTTATCGTATGTTAATGTAAAAAAATCTTGTGTAATATAACTTGTGTTTGTTTGTTTGCTGGTTTTTTTTGTATTTGTTATACTTGTATTTTTTTAATTGTTTTTGCCATGAAAATAGCCTAAGATGCTGACATGGTATTGAATAAAAATATACTACTACTACTACCAGTAAAACTGATAAAAATTTGGGACCAAAAATTCTTCAGACACTTTGACCTGAAAAAGTGTTTTTTCTTTAATTGCTAATGCGACCTTTTTACACCACAGACTGAACAAAATGAAGCATTGCTTGGTAATTGGTTGAGCTAAATTGGTATTATCTAATCGTGCACTTAAATTTAACAGCTGACAGCTATTCAACCGAATTCATTACATACTTTTCTATCAAAGTTATCTGACATTAACAAGATGAATTTGTTCTGACACAGTTTAACTCTGAGTTCTTGTCATATTTTATTACCATTTTCTAAACTATAGCGAATGAACTGTGATAATGTGAGAAATGTTGAAGGTGTCTGAATAAATTTGTGTTCTGAGGTTTGTTTTGAAACCAGAAGAAATGCATTTGCAGCACATTTAACATCTGTTTATTAGCTAAACTAGAAATTCAGCTGGAAATAATGTAAGAAACAACTTGGATTTGATTGGTCAGTAGAAGGCGGTGCTTTGATATTATTGGTTCATATTATTTTTCTCCGCCTGTATGGCTTTGGTGATGTCATAAGATGTCATTGTAAAAAAGACGAAGGGAGCAATAAAACAAACTAAAAAAACAAACCAAAACGATGAACAAAAATAAAAAAATCAATCCCATGGCTTGTTTTCTGTGGTTTATAGTTCGTCTGGCAGCATGAATGTTTAGTCATAACTAGCCTCTGCTAGAGGGTCAGGCGTCTCTCTCCGTATGTTGTTTACTGGGCTCTCGCCCCACCGGAGGTTTGATTTCTGCTGTGTAATTGGCTGCTCTCGGTTGCCAGATCCTCTGCTGTGTCCAGCAGCCGCCACAGTCACTCACGCTCTATTACAGAGAGTTTGAGCTAGTTTAAGTGTTTATGTGAGCTTCGGATAGCACCGTGAGCTGGACTGCATTGTTTTAATCACAATTCTGCATTTAAAACAGCCTCCACCACAATTTCTCAGAGATAAAAGCTCAGGTCTGAAATATGTTCCCAGTAAACTGCCTCTACTGTCTACATAGACAGCATCTAAAATGAGATTATACCTTGGAAATGACTGGAAATGATTAGACTCCTGCACAAAGATATTTGGTCAAAACTCAATGAATTCTGACATTAGCATAATTAATTAGTGCATTTTAATTGACTAAAAGCATATAATAAATGTTTTTTTTATATATGTAGTATTTTAATAAACATGATATAGTAATAAAACATTATATGCTATGTATATAAATCTATTAAATCTATTTTCTTACACACACACATACATATATACACACACACACACAAATACGTATTAATAATATATACATACATTATAATACATAATAAATAAATAAATAATATTGTTATTTTGTTATTTGCTGTACAGGGAGAGTGTTTGATCCTAATAAACACTGTGGGGTTTTGGACCCAGAGACAAAGCGGCCTTGCACTCGATCTTTAACCTGCAAGGTTGGTATCGTCACTCATTAGTGTGTAATTTAATCGTCTCTGTCCACTGAGGATTGTGGTGGAGTTTAAAGTGTTTGTTTGTGTATGTTGTAGACTCACTCTCTAACCCATCGGCGAGCCGTCCCGGGACGGAGGAAAGACTTCAACATCCTTCTAGCGGAGCATAAGGGACGGGCGAAGGAGACGGGGCAAAAAAAGGAAGTTCAAGCAGGCAGCCAATCAGTGCAGGTCACACAGTCACATGACTCAGCAACCAGCCTATCCACAAGCTGTGCCAATGCCAAGACCACGCCCACTCTCAAACTGCAGCTGGCCAATTCACACTTACACAGGTACATACTGCTGACTACAAGCAATTATTGCAATTATTTTAATGTCCAGGTATCTATCATCTATTTTTTAAAGTAAAACTAGAAGTACTACAATTACTGAAACTGAAAAATAAAAAACTTGACAATATAAAAATAAAATCCAATTCATAATAATAATAAATAAATTAAATGAAGTTAAATAGAAATATAAAAAAGGCACAAGTACATAACAAAAAAAAAAAAAAACTAATTCAAAACATTAATAAATACTATAATGGTATATAAATAATACAAAACTAACCATGGTTATTTGTCTATATTGTGTGCATAGAATGAGTTTGGCCCTTTAGAATCAAACTTACCAACTATATCAATTTTTTTCTGCTGAAGTTTAAAATAGGATAAGAAAAGATTGTGTAATGCTGGGTACACACCACAAGATAATCGGGCTGATTTCTCCCCTTCCGACAATCCTAGGTAATGTCCCGATTATCTTGGTGTTCTAAAGATGATCTTATCAGATTTTCCTGTGGTGTGAGGTGTGTTAAGAGCAGTGATGGGAATAACGGCGCTATAAATAAACGGCGTTACTAACGGCGTTATTGTTTTCAGTAACGTGTAAACAAACGAATTACTGTTTCCCCCGTTACAACGCCGTTACCGTTACTGACAATAAAATGTGGTGTTACTATAATTTATTATATTATTAGAATTTTATTTTTCAGTTCATCTGAATGGATGCGCAGTGTAGCTGTATTTGACGTACCATAGTCAAGTCAAGTCAAGTCACCTTTATTTATATAGCGCTTTTAACAATACAGATTGTGTCAAAGCACTTAACAGTATCAAGTTGGAGGATAGAGTGTCAGTAATGTATAATAATAAGATTAAACACTCAATTTTCGGTTAAGGGCATTTCATTATTGAATTCGGAGATGTCATTGTCTAGCTAAGTTTAGTTTAAATAGTATCTGTGAAATCAAATTTACGATAATCGCTAGAAATTAAGTGTCCCCAACTGAGCAAGCCAGAGGCGACAGCGGCAAGGAACCAAAACTCCCTCTGAGACAGAATGGAGAAAAAAACCTCGGGAGAAACCAGGCTCAGTCGGGGGGCCAGTTCTCCTCTGGCCAGGATATTGTTGTTTATTCATTGTTTACTTATTGTTTTAATTAAATTTTTAAATGTATAAATGTATTATATTTCTATTTTTATATTGTTGCAATTTCTAACAATAATAGTATTATGTAGTTAGGTATTTTATTATTAAATTTTTAATTATTTGTTTTATTTTTAGTTTTATTGTATTTTAGTCGAGGTCTTCACTGGGGATATGTCTCTGGGGCTCATCGCTGACGATCAGGGCCGCAGACATCATCTCCCGGCGCCGATCCACCATCTGATCCGGACACGGACTGAGAAACAGAATAAGAAAGAAACAACTATTAGCGTAGATGCCAATCTTCTTACGATGTAACGAGTACATTGTGTGTTATGGGAAGTGTTCCCGGTTCCGGTTGATCTAATTAATGCAGCCTAACAATCCTTTAACGGATTTGAATAATAGAAGTGTATTAGTGTGTTAGGTGTATGTCAGGTTAAAGAGATGGGTCTTTAATCTAGATTTAAACTGACAGAGTGTGTCTGCCTCCCGAACAGTGTTTGGTAGATTGTTCCAGAGTTTTGGTGCTAAAAAGGAAAACGATCTGCCGCCCGCAGTTGATTTTGATATTCTAGGTATTATCAAACGGCCAGAGTTTTGAGAACGCAGCGGCCGTGGAGGACTATAATGCGATAAGAGCTCGCTCAAGTACTGAGGAGCTAAACCATTCAGGGCTTTATAAGTCATTAACAAGATTTTAAAATCTATACGATGTTTAGTAGGGAGCCAGTGCAGTGTTGACAGAACCGGGCTAATGTGGTCATACTTCCTGGTTCTAGTAAGAACTCTAGCTGCTGCATTTTGGACTAACTGTAGTTTGTTTATTAAACGTGCAGAGCAACCACCCAGTAAAGCATTACAATAATCTAACCTTGAGGTCATAAACGCATGAATTAATATTTCTGCATTTGACGTTGAGAGCATAGGTCGCAGTTTGGATATGTTTTTGAGATGGAAGAACGCAGTTTTACAGATGCTAGAAACATGGCTTTCAAAAGAAAGATTGCTATCAAACAGCACACCTAGGTTCCTGACTGAACCATAAACTCCAGTGTGAAGGCGCACGACTCGCCGTCGCTTTGTCTCTCTCACACACACACACACACACACACACACACAGACAGATACAGAGCGAGAGAGTCTTTCATAACATGCAGAATTGACACGCTACATGTAAATTATATTCTTTGTTGTAATTTCCTGTCAAAATAAAGGAGTTCCTTTGGAATTCTTCAGCTTTTAAGAACTGCCGGGTTCTCCGCTAGTGGGCGGGGTTAATGCGCAATTATCATCCCTGTTTTGATTTCAGCAAATCAATTCGAGCAAATGCAGAAAACATGATTAATATTCATGAAACCAGCAGCTCAATTATCCTTAGTGCGTTTTATATTGTTATTAGTAGTAGAATTCGTAGTAGTTTTATCTTATCATTTTTCCACCTTTTTTATAGAAACACTAAATGACAAACAATATTTTAAGCACCAGTCCTAAGTTCAGTCAACATGACAAATATGCATTCATACTTGGTTATTCTAATTACTAAAGTTCTATTATCATATAATGCTAAATTATCATAATATCATATTATAATACTTGACTGACTGATGCTAAGTGTCAGTAGATAAATAGTGTAGATTAATGTACAATGTTTTAAAATCAAATCAAATCACTTTTATTGTCACATCATCACAGCACATGTGCCTTGATGAGTGAAATTCTTGAGAGCGTGCTCCAGACAGTGCAGAAACAATTAACATATAGACAGTACCATTACCTACTTACAGACTTATACAGACAATGTGCAATATACACATACATATACTCAGTACACACAGTGTACTGTTAGACATACTTACAGATATCAATACACATTATACACCGTATGTACACATTCTACATTATGTACACATATATACACAGTAATATATGCAAAGGTAGATAGATTGTAAGCTGGATACGCAAACATCATGTATGTGCATTGGATGGTATCCAGTGATAGCAGATAGATTGTTGTATTAGTGCAGTGTGTACGTGTAGTCCAGTTTGAATTGTGGAGTTAAAGTGCAGTGCGTGGCATATCGTAAAGTGGGAGTGTGCTGTAAGGTGTATTATTTCTGGCTGTTCATTAGCCTGATAGCCTGAGGGAAAAAGCTATCCCTCAGTCGGCTAGTGCAGGATCGGATGCTGCGGTTGCCAGCGGTGCTGTTTCCAAACCAGGCGGTGATGCAGCCGGTCAGGATGCTCTCCACAGTGCAGGTGTAGAATGATCTGAGGATGCTGGGGCTCATTCCAAACTTCCTCAGCCGTCTCAGGAAGAAGAGGCGTTGATGTGTCTTCTTCAGCACTGCATCTGTGTGAGTGGACCATGTGAGATCCTCGGTGATGTGAACACCGAGGAATTTAAAGCTGTTTACCCGCTCCACAGGTGTCTTGTCGATGGTGATGGGTGTGTGTTCTCTGCTCTGTCTCCTGAAATCCACCACCAGCTCCTTGGTCTTGTCGATGTTGAGTGAGAGGTGGTTCTCCTGACACCATTTAGTCAGGGTACTCACCTCCGCTCTGTAGGCCGTCTCATCGTTGTCAGTGATCAGGCTCACCGTTGTGTCGTCAGCGAATTTGACAATGACGTTGGAGCTGTGTGTGGCTGTACAGTCATGTGTGTACAGGGAGTACAGGAGTGGGCTGAGAACGCAGCCCTGCGGAGCACCAGTGTTGAGGGTCAGCGGAGATGAAGTGTTGTTGCCCATTCTGACCACCTGACTTCTGCCTGTCAGAAAGTCCAGGATCCAGCTGCACAGAGATCTGTTTAGTCCTAGATTCTGGAGTTTCGCAACCAGTGTGGCAGGCACTATGGTATTGAATGCGGAGCTGTAGTCCACAAAAAGCATCCTCACATAGGCGTTCTTGTTTTCCAGGTGGGAGAGAGCAGTATGCAGGGTGAAGGCAATAGCATCGTCTGTGGAACGGTTGCTGCGATATGCAAATTGCAGCGGATCCAGTGAGGCAGGCAGCACAGAGCAGATGTAGTCTCTGATGAGTTTCTCAAAACACTTGCTGAAGATGGGTGTTAGAGCAACGGACCTCCAGTCATTCAAGCATGTGATTTTATTTTTCTTTGGTATGGGCACAATGGTGGATTTTTTGAAGCATGAGGGAACCACAGACAGAGAGAGTCTGAATATACAGATTTTATAATAATTTATTCTATTTAGTGTCCATTTAATTAATTTAACATATTTAATATTGGGGGCATCCAAGTTATTTGACATTTTAATTTTTTTTTTTAAAAAGTAACACAATAGTTACTTTCCCTGGTAATTAGTTACTTTTATAATGATGTATCTCAGTTACTAACTCAGTTACTATTTGTGAGAAGTAACTAGTAACTATAACTAATTACTTTTTTAAAGTAACGTGCCCAACACTGGTTAAGAGTGACTGAATCTGCTCGGAAGAACGTCGGAGGCGAATCACAAATCCTGATGTGGGGGGAACCCCGAGGACAAACGTGCTTATGATCTGCAGAGTATCATGTGAAATGAAACCATATCCAATCAGAAAGCGAGCTGAAAGAAGACGGAAGCATAACAAACACAGTCATGGAGCTTTCCTTTGTTCACAGTCGGGACTCTTAGTTGAAAATCTGTTGGTGTGTGGTGTGCAGTCTTTGTCACACTATAGGAGCAAAACGGTTAAATCTAGGATTTTTTGTCCTCATGTTTGTGGTCTCTCACATTTTGAAGATCTTATAAGATTTTAAAAAATCTTTTAGTGTGTACCCAGCATAACTAGTATATAATGACACATTTTATAGGAAACTTAATGGGCAAATAAAAAGTGCATTTAAAATCATTGCAATATTCACAGATTTTTTAATTGCCAGAAAAAATGTTGAAGTACTAAAAATAAAAAATAAAAATGCTAAACAGAATTTTTTTTTTTTAAATGACAAAAGCACATAACAAAATTACCAAAACAAATGAAAATTAAAATAAATAAATAGCATAATAGTAGAGTATATAATAATACTAAAATATAACTTAATTGATAAAAAAGAAAATCAGAAAAATGTTCATCCTCAAGTTTCATCACTTTTATTTGCAGAGCGTCTAGCGGCGGCAGTGCAGTCGTGTTCAGCTCTGCACCCGTTCCTCCTCCTGAACCTGTACTCAGCTGGCAGCAGTGCAGCGGAGACATGCGTCTGTCCAGCGATGAAGGAGAAACTGACCCCTCCGAGGAGTCTGAGAAGCCACTGTGCCACTATTCTCCACAGCACCCGCGACCCATGAGCGTGAGCTGCACCAAACCTCTACATTACAACATTTGGGAACCTGTATATTATATGTATATAAAAATGGAGTAATATAACGTGAAAACTCCTTCTCTCCTGTCTTAGTGCTGTGCGTTCAGCAGTCGGTTGATGGGACGGGGGCACTACGTGTTCGACCGGCGGTGGGACCGGGTGCGGCTGGCGCTCCACTGCATGGTGGAAAAACACGTCAACTCTCTCATGTGGAGGTGAGCGTCCCGCATGACCCACAGTTACACGCTTGTCCATCCGCTCGCAAAATGATTGCTTATGAATTATGTATTTATGGGTGCATACATTCAGTTCACTTTTCCCATTATAGGGTGAATCTATATATAATAGGGGTTGTATTTCACCCCAAAATCACAAGAAAAAAATATTTTGCATTACGAAAATAAGGACTTGTCTGTTAATTAACTGTTAATTATTTTCATTAACAGTTATTCTTTTATTATTATTAATAATTATACTATAACAATTTATATTTAATAATGTAATAAAAATATAGCCACCTTAAAATGTTGCAATGCAAAAATCTTACTGATCTTCAAAATAAGCTTCATTTTCTACATTCATTTTCTAGGCTTCATCTGCTAAATATTATTTTCACCCAAATATCATAAGAAATCAAATATATTTTGAATTAAGAAAAAAACCTGATCAAGATTTTTTTTCTGCATTCTGACAGATGCAGATGTTGTTTTATTTTTTTATGACATAAAACATTTATTAATAATAGTTTTTAAACATCATCAAACTGAATAATGTCATTAAATATGATTGTTAAATGATAGTAAATAATAATTCTTAGTAAACATGTTTATGGCAGCTAAGCATATTTACAAATAACTATTTTTTATTTATTTAATATTAATTCAATTAATAATTAATATTTTTTCCAGGCTAGAAAAAATTATAATTTGATTTATTATTCTGTAATATCTGACACAATTCATGTTTACTAATGTATAGTAATAATAATAATGTATATTAAATAATAATAATACAGATATAAATAATAAATATAAATATATTAAAAAAATTACCTCATTAAAATAAAATTGCAATAAAAAAGACTTCATTTTCTTTATGCAAAATATTATTTTTCTTTTTCATTTAGGGGTGAAATATGACCCAGATGTTTCTTGGTGAATTAAATGAATGTTAACGGCTTCAGTTCAGCTGTGTAGTTGTAGTACTCAAATGACTTTACAAAGGCTCAAAACGTTTTCTTTCACTCAGTGAACACACGACATTTAGGTTAACATGCCACATGGCTTCCTACCACACACTGGTGATGTCATATCCTGTTTGTCACAGGAAAGTCCCCCTAGCGGTGGAGAGCATAACAAGCCCGACTGAAGTTTCTCCCCTAGGCTCTCCGTTCGTCCCCAACCACGCGCTGGCGGCTCCTCTGGACGGCGTCTCCATGGTCTCGTACTCCACCTCTTTCTCTCATAACGGCGCTGGGGTTTTCTGCATCCGGGACCCCGGACCCGGACCCAGACCCAGACCGCAGCGGAATAAACCGGCCAAGCCGCCCAAAGCCTCAGGGGACGGAACGGGACCTAAAAAGCGGAAAGTGCCTCCAGCCTCTGAGTCACGAAAGAGCGGGAACAGTGGGAACAGCTACCATCTGCCACTGGGCGCGGCGCACATCAGTAACGGGACGGCGCCCCTCAGCGTGCGGGCCAAGCCGCGGCCGGGGGCCCCGGGGCTGAGGGAGCAGGATAGGTACGGGAGCGTGGAGCTGTCCCTCCCGCAGGCGCTCACTGGGGATCACGGGGACGTCTCGTCCCACAGCCCGCTGCCCTACGGATCCTCCGATGGGAGGAAGAGGAAGAGCTCTGGATCGAGCGCCAGCAGCGACAAACCCAGCAAAAGCACCAAATCCACGGCACTGGACGGGATTTTCAGGAAGAGCAGCAGTGGTTTGCTGTCGTCTGTCGCCGAGTCGCCCCACAGTGCCCTCCCCAGACAGGTAAAACATGTTAAAAAAAAAGCAGTAATGTCTCTCTATAGACATAAACAGTTTTTTTTTTTTGTGTGTGTTGATTTCAATTTATTGTATTTTTCCACTGAAAAACACTCAGTATGACATAAGATATATTAAAGAATAAATTATTATAAAAATTATAATAAAAAAATATAAAATATTAAGGAATTTCAATATTGTGATTTGCAGGCCTGGAAAAGGTTTATAATTTTTTTATAGTATTTAATATATTTTGAAAATAAATGAAAATAAAAATGTTTTAAATAAAGTAGAAAATGTTTATATATATATATTTTTTTTTTTAAATAATATGAAAAGTTGTGATTTTTATAATGACTATTTTTCTAGCGTTCTCTATATATTATATATTTTTCTATTTATAGATTTTTATTATATATTTTTCTAGCCTGGAAAATACAGTATTATATAATTATTATATTTATATTTGTTATAAATATAAATATTTGTATATAAATAAAAAAAATATATTTGTATTAATAATAATATATAAATAATAAGTTATTTAAAATCATGCAATTTTTCTAGTGTCTGTATTTTTTTTCTCATGTACTTTATTATATTTTTTTCTAGCCCATAAAATAGTTTTTTTTAAAAGATTGTAATATTTAAAAAATATTTTTAATAATATTTATTAAAGTTTAGAAGAATTATGATTTTTTTTTCCTAGTATGAATATATATTATTATTATTTTATTTTTTAAAAGTTATTTTAATTCAAGCAGTTTTAGTAGTGACTATATATATATATATATATATATATATATATATATATATATATACTAGTATTTTGTTATTTTTTATAATTTTTATAATCTATTTAAAATCATGGAATATATATATTTTTTGTGCTTGTTTTTTCAGAATCCTAAATTACTAGAAAACACATGAAAATTCATAGTTCCACAGGAACATTATTTTCATACCATTTTTGAATTTTACTTCCATCTCATGAATGACACTGAGGCTTTTGCCGGCAATTCTCTTTGTTTTTTGTTGTTATTTTTTTTTTAAACTGTACATTCAGAATTCTTGCATATGCAAACATACTAACCACCAACATATTTTGTAGCCCAAGGTCCCCCTCTGATGCAGTGTGAGTTTGAGAAGAGCTCGGGACGTCCTGTGAGGGCTGTAGACACAGGATGTCAGCACTGTGTCTGTCCTGCCTTGATCCCACCGCTGCCTCTTATCCCGCTACGGTTGAGTCGCATCCTTCACGTCCTCCTTTCCTACAGGGCTTCTTCTGTTCTGTTCCCATTAGGAATAAATGCTTCATCTGCCAGTTTATCGAAGAATGATTTCTCACGTTTCCTTCAGTCTCATGCAGATTCAGATTTTGATTTAACCAGTACACAACACGTTTCAGACATTCAGCGATATGGAGTTTTATTTTTATTTTCAGGTAGATGGGGACAACATGAAGGAAAACCCTTCAGACTCAACCGTGTCGATCTAAAGTGCACTTAATTTCAAGTCTGAACTACATAAAAAGGAGGGAAAAAATGTTCAAACAAGGGAATATTTTACAGACGCTTTTTCGGCAAGTTGTATTTTTCTAAATTGGATGAATTCAGGTTTTTGAGTATTTGTTTTTGACACACAAGTGTTTGTCAATTTAACACAAAAAAAGAAAAAAGAAGCCAGGACTCACACCCCTGTGGTAAAGCAACTGATGAATTTTGTATGATAATTTATCCTTTATTAATTTTCTAACTGACCTGATTAGTGCTTCACACGTTGAGCAGAAGTATATTTGTACGCCATTCTAAAGGTTTAAAGTATTATAGAGACCCTATTGTTGGAAATGTGTGTACATATCTTTTATTATAATTTTGTTTTGTATTTATTGTTAGTATCTCTCAGAGGTTCAAGGATTCCTCAGTCATATGTATCTTCATAGACCTAAAGATGATTGGTTATGAAAGGGCCTTCCATCATTCGCATTTTCCATTTATACTCTGATTATGTTTTTAAGGAATACTAACTGAAATGATGATGTACCCACAGGATCCCAGGTCTTTCAAGACTTTTCTAGAGGAAAGGTACATTGCTGTGAGCCAGTTATTGGCAGTCGGCCGAGGTCTGTGTTGCCAATTTAGTTTTTTATAGATGTTGTTAGGTCATACGTGCACCTTTTAGTGTTTGACCATCAGAAATGAAGACCTTCTCAAAGAGTTAATGGAGAAATGTTTGCTGTTTACTCTCTAAACTACCGTTTTATTTTTATTCAGCAAGGACTCTTTAAATTGATCAAAAGTGACATTTATAATGTGACAAAAATAAACTAAATATTCCTCAAAGAATCAAAAATATGAAGCAGCAAAACTCTTTTCAACATTGATAATAATCAGAAATTTTCAGCATATTAGAATGATTTCTGAAGGATCATGTGACACTGAAGACTTGAGTAATGATGCTGAAAATTAAGCTTTGCATTACAGGATTAAATTCGATTTTAAAATGTATTCAAATAGAAAACAGTTTTTTAAAGTTGTAATAATATTTCACAATTTTTCTGTTTTAACAATGTTTTTATCAAATAAATGCAGCCTTGGTGAACAGAAGAGACACGGGTCAGAGTGAACGGCAGTGTAAGTGTTCCTGGCCTCATTTTGCATACTTTTTAAGCATTATAATAAATGATATGGCAATAATGTGTCACCATGATAACTTTTAAAAAAGAAAGTCCCACTGAATATTCAATTTTACACTGAAATTGCAACAGTAAAATGGATTGTAAATGGCATTTCATGTTGACATCAAAGGTGAAGTGCAGAGAATAGCACAGAATTGCAAAATAATGATTATTTTCAAACAGATTTCCATATCATTGTGGTTTTGCATTGAGACATTTTTCATAATTTACAATTCAGATCCATTTCCTCTTGTTTAATCTCTGAGAAGCTCTTCACTAGCATAATAATCTTAATATTTAAAGGAACAGTTCACCCAAAAATGAACATTTTCTGAAAATGTCCTCACCCTCAGGCCATCCAAGATGTAGAGGAGTTTGTTTCTTCATCAGATTTGGAGAAATGTATCATTCCATCACTTGCTCACCAATGGATCCTCTGCAGTGAATGGGTGCCGTCAGAAGTCCAAACAGCTGATAAAAACATCACAGTAATCCATGATGGATTATGGACTTGTATTTTAGTCAAAGCAATGGTTTAAAGTTAAACATTTCTTAATGATGGATTTGTTTCTTACAAACACGCAGCTTTTCACTTCACAAGATGTTAACTGATGGACTGGACTGGTGTGGATTATTGTGATGTTTTTATCAGCTGTTTGGACTCTCATTCTGACGGCACCCATTCACTGCAGAGCATCCATTGGTGAGCAAGTGATGTAAATGCTAAATGTCTCCAAATCAGATGATAAAGAAACTCATCTACATCTCGGATGGACTGAGGGTTTTCAGTAAAGTTTTGTCTGAACTATTCCTTTAAGGAGCCACAACACCTGTAAAGGTCCCTTTTTGCATTTTGTTGTTTTTTTGTTTTTGTTGGATTTGAGTACTATTTTATTTATAAAAAGTATTGATTTATGAATTTATAAGGATAAATAATCATGTTATAGTTGTTCTGACTGTGCTAAGACAATACGCTCTGTGAACCCAGCTTGTGTTTGCTGTGACGGCTCTTTATCCCTGATTATTACCGTGTTGCCTTGCTGCCAATGCGAAACTGTCCATAGGTCAGCTACCAGAGCTAGAAACCAACCCCGGATCCCTTCCACACCATCTTTTATGTGTGAAGTGCTTCCATATGGATTTAGCGCTGTAATGTTTTGAGGTCAAGCGGCGGTGAAGTTCCCAAACCACACCGCGTCTTTATCATCACAAAGAAGAAAACTGCCTGGATGAGGATGTTCGGTTACATGTTTTGCCTTTTCCCATTGCACGTCAATCATTAGAAATGATTCTATGGAATCACTGACATAATAAAATATATATATTTTTTCAGAATAGCGTGAAGGACCACTTAAGTAAACCGAATGAATCAGAATGAAATTGTAATGCGGTCAAGATCTGATCATGGTACCCCTTTTGACCTTATGGCTCTTTCTTTTGGTCCAATAGTGCCACAAATCTCTGTGTACTACAGTTCATCGACAGGAAATGTTCAACTGTAACTAAGCTATGAAGTATTATTATTATTATAGAGTAGGTCTTTGTAAACACATCCCTCTTGTAGAAATTAATGAATGTCACCATGGCATAGCAGTGCAATTTTTATTTATATATTTTTATTTCTTTTTATTTTCTTTCTTAATTTTTAATATTTTACATTTTTTATTTATTTAATTATTATGGAAGCCCATTTCCTTCACGGAATAAAAAAAAAAAAGGTAATTGTGTTATTTTTTATTTTTTTGCAATTCTGACTTTTTAATCGTAATTCTGAGTATATATCTCACAATTCAGATTTTGTTTCTTGCATTTCAGAAGAAAAAAAGTTCAAGACTTTTTGTCTCACAGTTCTGATTTTTTTCTTGCAATTGCGAGTTTATATGTTGCAATTCTCAGAATTGCGGAATTTTTTTTTTTTTTGCAGTTATGGGTTTCCATATTTATTTTTGTTTTTAATTTTTGTTTGTTTTGTAGTTGCATTTTATTTTTGTGTTCATCTCTTTTTTTTTATTATAACTTTTTTTCAGTAGTTTAATGGCTGATTTCACAAAGAATGGCGTGAGATTCCAATCCTCATTGGTTTAATTTGAATATTTGTATATTGTAAGCTACATTTTCGGTTACACATTGAATTCAAAATCACATGCAGAGTTTTCTGTGAAAGACACACGTCAAGGAAAATGCCTGAAGCAATATGAATTAATTCTGCAATGTTCTCCATTCTGTTCAGTTCGTCTACTGATATGTATTGTTGCATGTGTGCATACTACTACTTTGCCATTATTAGTGAATGTCATTGCTAACTAGATGGTTTGTCATAACACTGCACAAGCAGCCCTGTTAATGAGCTTATTCCCAACCACATCACCTGTGCACCTTTCCTCTCACAGATGCTTATGTTGTAGATGTATTATAGCCACAGCTTCAGTGCTTCGACGTGACCCAGCCATAACAACTGTAAAGATTTCGAAGGCCTTATTTTTATACCTGGACTCTTCCTACAGAATCTCTAAATCTGACAAGAGGTGTTAATAGCATTTCTCTCATTCCTAAGACGAGCTCCTGTGTCCTTTATACAGTTGGTGTCCTGTTGGCCCATGTGTTCTCAATGATATAGATGTGTATTTTCAGGTTTGATGATATTTTGCATTTCAGCTGTTACAGAAATACATTTTTCTTACCTGATTGCTTGTGTTCTTGATTTGCATTCAAGTGTCTGTGCCAAGTGTTTATTCTTGCAGAAGAATATAACTATCTATCTCTCTATCTCTCTATCTCTCTATCTCTCTATCTCTCTCTCTCTCTCTCTCTCTCTCTCTCTCTCTCTCTCTCTCTATCTCTCTCTCTCTCTCTCTCTCTCTCTCTCTCTATCTCTCTCTCTCTCTCTCTCTCTCTCTCTCTCTCTCTCTCTCTCTCTATCTCTCTCTCTCTCTCTCTCTCTCTCTCTCTCTCTCTCTCTCTCTCTCTCTCTCTCTCTCTCTATCTCTCGAATCTCTGGTGGCGGTATCCTAGCAACGCAACTACCCGGCACCTGAGGTCAGGTCAGGAAAAGTTTACTTAGCTTATTATTATCTTATATTTTTACATTATATTATTTTACGATTTCTGATCCTTACATCTAAATATTGGTCACTGATATATATTTTATCTGTAAGAAGTTTGTTTCATTAAATAGCCTAACATTAATATTATAAATATTACTACAGTACCTATGTAATTAATTAGCTAATATGTTAGTCATATAATCTTACTGAAATAATTTATAGCTAAAACTTTTGGAAGAGAAATCTTAATGTAAACAACATAAATTTACATTCATATGCTTTAAAACTATTACAACCATTAAAACTATAAACAATTTTTAAAATATAATGTAATATAATACAATGACCCCTGCGTGTGCAAATAATAATAATAATCACTGTTGTCAGAAATGTACTTTTTTTTTCTTTTTTCAGTAAATTTATTTGCACTGGCATTTGCGTGATAGTGATTTATTGTAGGTATATATTGATTAGGCTATATAGTAGGTAATAATATATTGTTATTATATCGATACTGATTAATAAGTTTAGAACATATCATCTTATTGAAATAGTTTCTACATATTAATGGAAAAAATACATTTATTTAAATGTATTTACATACATAAACACTTATAGTATGTACTTTATTTCGCCTAAATTATATTTTAATTAACTTTAAAATGTATAGGAATTAACTATTATAATCATTAGAATTACAAATTGTATTTTTTTTAAACATGGAAAGAACGTACTTTTTTAATTTAAAAACTTTTTTAGTTCATAAAACATAAATATTTAACTACTGTCAAAAATGTCCTTTTTTGAGAAACTTTGACGTTTTGTTTAGTAAATTTATTTGCATGATGATAGTCAAAGCTATTTAGTGTAAACGTAGATTTTAGTCCCCTGGATCTTTGGCGACTCGAACGCGTAACCTCTCAGACCGGCTCGGATCTCGAAGCACTAGGTCACGGCACCTGAGAGATCTCCAGTGAGTGCTCAGTAGGACACGTGCATGTGGTGGAGGCGTCACGCAGCTTCCAAGAGCTCTTAAAGTCAAAGTCGAAGTCGCCTATCTTCCGGGAATCCGCGGATTATATCGGTAAGAACAACCAGAAGCTTCGTTTAAGCCTCACAGCCTTTGATGAAGCGAATTACACGCGTTTTAAACACGCAAAAGCGTCGCGTTTCCTCCCAGAACGCGGTTGTTTTGCAGAAAATGGCGTCATGGTTTTGTTGTTGAGTCTGTGGATGTGAAGAGACGGCTCGGTTTCGATTCCGCGCATCGTTAAGCAGGCTTTAGATGGCTGCTTAGATGCAGATGACTGATGTTAACTACATTATTTGTGTTTTGTGGTCATTTTCATCATGTGTGAGGCAGGAGAGCGCGCGCAATGGCGCAAGGCTCTCCAGCGCTGCGCGCAACGACGAGCGAAGCGCAGCAGTTCGTAACTCACGCAGGTTCGGGTTTGGTTTGGCTTGTTTGGGGGTCGATGGGTTGTAAAGTTTGTTTTGCGTGTTTTATGACGTCTTTTATGCTATTCCTTATGCGTCATCATCGCCCTTTGTGGGTTTAAAACGCATTGCGAGTGGTTCTTCCTTGTCTGGTTCGTTCGCGTTAACTTTGGTAGTTTCAAACGCGTTTGTGGACGAGGAGAAATCAGGCTCAAGTGAAGGGTTGGACACCGTGACAACATTGTAATCAATCAAAGGTCAGAGTATCGAGCGAGAACATACTTGAGTGGAAGTAATACAGAGTTTCCACGTGAAATGACAGGTTTAGAAGTAAGTTTACTGCTTTGTAAAGCAGCTAGTTTAGTCACAATGTCTCAATGTCATCACTGTGTAGAGTTGTAGGAAAAACCGGATGCCAAACTGAAATTGGTAAATGAACACATGAACCCATCAGCAGCTGATGTTATAGGTTATTCATTTGAATACAGTGGTTTATAGACTGATTGTCAGCTGTGTTCACTTAAGATCTTCAGCAATGTGTTGTCATTTAAATGTACAGAGTAAATATTCTTCAAAATAATACTTCAGTACAGTAACGAAGAACAACTTTTATTAATTTACGCTTATGAATTGTGGGACTGACAGTATGTAGGTTTTCAGGAGATTTTGTTTACATTGTGTTTACAAGCTAGTAAATATGCAGAATTAAAGTGATGTAATTACTCGTCATGTGCTTTGTGTGATGTCATAATCATGTAACTCATATGATATTATATTGAAATGTCAAAATGTGTTTTGCAAATTTATCAAGTTGGACTTGATAAGTTAGCTGCCAATTAAGTTTTTAACTAATTTTATTGACAAAACAGACTTTTTATAACAAAACTATTTTTTATAAACAAAGCAGTTGTTTACATAACACACATCATAATATATGAAATAAAAAAAAGAAACCTAGAAATAAGAAATAAAATTAGCATCTGTTTCAAAAACATTAAAGGAAAGACAGTAGAAGGAGTAAGTAAATAAATAAATCAAATTTAAGGTTCAATTACAAGCACCAATGATTTTTTATGTTATAAAAAAACTTTCTTTAAGTAAAATCAGTTGTTCAATAAAATACTTATTTGGTATGATCTTTGTTATAGAAAATTACAAATTTAGTTGAAATCAAAATGAA
This sequence comes from Schizothorax lantsangensis, assembly GCA_027422415.1. Lineage (NCBI taxonomy): Eukaryota > Metazoa > Chordata > Actinopteri > Cypriniformes > Cyprinidae > Schizothorax > Schizothorax lantsangensis. The sequence goes on along the minus strand of CM049849.1, from coordinate 25,516,666 downwards.
AACATTGATGTTTTATTCTTAGGAATAAGTCTGAAGTACAATGTTGTAAATCGTTTATACAGGTAGTTGATATGTGGCCCGAAATAGAGAAAATCTGTCAAGTTTCATGTTTCAAACTCTTATAAATGAGGAAAAGTCATTTAAAAAACAGTTTAAAGTTATTATATTCTTAAAAAAAATGTTTTCTTTTAAATCACCCAAGGGGACAGAAAAGTTTCCATAACTGAATCATCCAAGTTATGAGCGGAATACTTTGACAGTGTTTACACAAAAAGCATTTTTGTAGGTTGATAGATGTTGTTGAGATGTTCAGAGCTCTTGATTATGATGATAATTTCAGTTCAGACTCTTAATGCTCATGAAGTGGAGGCTATTTGAGTTGTCAGCACTTCTGATTGTTTATACGACCATAACCACCATAAACACACCAAAATATTCAGATTAGTGTTGTATTGTTTTTTCAGTGACGGATGATTAACATTTTATCATTGATTCTTCCCAATATTTAATGTCTTATTACATTCTTGCCTCTAGAAATTAAGCAATGACACCACATGAGAATCACTGTTTGGAAAAAAGAGTGCAAATGTGAGGTGAACCATCACATGTTTTCTATAATAAAGCATAATGCATACATCATATTTAGAGGCTGTTGTCAACAAGAAGCGAACTCATGTATGTTGTTGTTTTTCAACCAAACTCCAGCAGAGGGCGACTCCTAGAGATCTCGCTTAAAGAGATAGTTCACCCAAAAATTAATTTTCTGTCATAATTTACTCACCCTCATGTCATTTCAAGCCTGTGACATTTGTTCTTATGTAGATCACGAAAGCAGATGTTTAGCAGAATGTTCATGCTGCTCTTTTCCATTCAATAAAGGTTGATGGTGACAGAGCTTAGACATGATTTGTCCTTTTGTTTTCCGAGGAAAAACAAAATATATTGCATTTAGTTGGTTTAATTAGGCCAGCAGTTTATCAGTCCAGTAGTTTGAAAGCTGCTAGCCATGAAAAAGCACTCATCTTACTGCATTACAGTGTCACTTGCTGCTGCATTTGAATAGCATTGTGTCAGTGAGGTGTTTGATGGCTCTCTTTAGTGTGAGTGTTGAGTGTGTAGGGTCTTTTACAGGCACAACATTTACTGGGTGAAAGACGTCTGAAGTAGGATCTTAAACATGTATGTTTATATTCAAAGGCAAAGGAAGTGTTGTAAAATGGACAAGGATGGAGAGAAAGAGACAGACACATACAGCAGATGCATTTTCAATGCTTTAAAAGCAAAGTTATAATGGACAAACAAACTGACAGATACAATCAAAATCTACAGTAACTGCATTTCAAAAAATACAAAATTACATGCATCATATTTTCCGGGTCAAAATTGCAATAAGAGAAAAAAACACACATTTGCATCAATCATATTTCATTATTACATTCAGAAAAGAGTAAAATACCAGCCAAAAAAGAAAATGAAATGTTTTATTAACACCATAAACGTATTGTATTTTCCTGTCACTCCACAACAAGTTCTTTAAATTGAATGGTATTCAGAATCGAAAAAAAAAAATATATATGTATATAACAAACATAAATGATACAATTTTATACAAATTAATTTTATTTAATTGCACCATACAAATAAACTTGCTTTGCACACTTTTTTGTGTTTTGATGTTAATTGCATTATATAAGTCATTTTGGGGTAAAAGCGGCAGCATGTTTTAGATATAAAAAAACAAGACATTCTGGAAAATTTGGGGGAATAAAGCCTAATTTAAAAGACATGATGTCTGACACTGCATCTAGACTGATAAACAATAATTACATTTAATAATCAGACATATTACGCATTTATAAATTCAGTTTAGTAATTTAATAATTATAGTACCATAAAATAAGCTAGATTTAAAGGTTTTTGTCCATATATCGTGCTATAAAAGCTCTCCACAGTACCGTTTAGGGTTTGACGTCACTGTTTATTGCCCTGCTGTTCTCTCTTTCTCCACAGAGACACATTTGAGGTGGTTTAGAGATGGAGGAAACCCCAGCCAATGAGAAGTCTTGTCAGACGGATGAGATCACAGGTGAGGCCGCTGTGCCCGGGCCTGACCATGCGAGCAAGACGCTAGGTAAACTTCCGCTTTCTGCCTGTTTATTGAATCTTAAATGAGTACTACATGTAATACATACTACACGCTTCTTGACCATTGGGATCCATTCTGACCGGTCCACATGAATGGATATAATCCGAACAAGAGTAAATGCATTTTAAAAGCGGCCCATCGACTCTGATCCTTCCCTGTTAGAGGATTACAGCAAATTCCTCCATGGCCTGCTATTGTGCCTCACTCAGTAGGGGTCACTAGAGTCTGTGACCCTTACAGAGGAGAGGTCATGCCCCTCCCCCCTCAGCTTATTCCTGTAATGGAAGATAAATTTACACACACATACATAAACTAGTGTGAATAGGTGGTAACTTACACTTCAGGTTACTGAATCAAGCAAAGTGCAATTGTCAAAGGCTTTTTATCAAGTAATGATCAGCTCCTTATAAATGTGTTTGTCCTTTATAAATATTTCTATCATGTTTATAATTGTAGTATGATGCTGAAATGAAAGTGTTTGTGTGGGGATTGTGAATGAAGCATTGATTGAGATGCTCTTTGCCCCGTTATACTGGGAGGTCAATAGGCCACGCCCCCTATGATGAGGGGCGGGTTCAGGGGAGGGGCTTGAGGTTTGTGTGAAAGTGATAGGATGTAGCAGTTTCACTTCCTGTTCACGTTACTTTTTCATGCTTTGTTTTTACTAACGGTAGAAATGAGTTTAAATCTCTTATATGCTTTGAAGAAAGTGTATTCCTTTCAAAACTACAAAACTAAAATAAATGAATAAACCTTTTCTATATTATAACGAAAGAAATATAAACTTGTTTTCCCCTTTTTCCTATCTCATTTGCATATTTTTCCTGTCATATTTCCAGGTTAGCTGATTTCCCTTGAATGATCTCAGCAGTGTTATTTTAGTATTATTTATATACTATTATAGTGTTTATAAATATTTTAATAAGCTTTTATGTTTACATTTGCAGTTTTATTTTAGTAAATTTCATGTGCTTTTGACATTTTTGTTAGTTTTTTAAAATTAGCTTTTGTTTTTATTTCAGTTTTCATTTTAGTTTTAGTAATTATGTAATTTAGTAATTTGTCATTTTTATATTTTTATATTTTTTATTTAATTTTAGTTTAAGTTTTAGTCAGTTGTTAGCTTTTTAATATTTTGAATTAACTTTGGTTTTATAGTTTCAGTTTTCATTTCAGTTTTAGTCACTTTAATGTGATTGTAATTTTTATTAGACTTAATATTTTTAACGTTCTGAATTCTGATTTTTTTTGCAAATTTTTATTTTAGACTAGGTATTAGTCTTTTTTAATATTTTGAATTAGCTTTTGTTTTTATAATTTCAGTTTTCATTTTAATAATTTGTGTGTAATTTATAGTAGGTTTTTAAAAATTAATTTTAGTATTTTAAACTAGCTTTTATTTTTATATTTTAATTTTTAATTCAAATTTTAGCTTTGGTAGTTTTTCTTACAGTCGTGGTCAGAATTATTGGCACCCTTGGTAAATATGATCAAAGAAGGCTGTGAAAATAAACCTGCATTATTAATCCTTTTGATCTTTTATTTAAAAAAAATCACAAAAATCTAAACTTTCATTGAACTAAAACAACTGAAAATGGGGGAAAATCTCATTATGAAATAAATGTTTTTCTCAAATACATGTTGGACACAATTATTGACACCCCTAGAAATTATTATGAGTTAAATATCTCTGAAGTATATTCCCATTCATATTCACAATTTTTAGCACTCAAGGGTGATTATGAACATGAAATTATCCAGCCTTGGCTTCCTGTTTCACAGAAATATAAATAGGAGGGAAAACAAAGTCCAAATTCCCTTAATCATCCATCACAATGAGAAAAACCAAATAATATATTTCTGATGTGCAGCAAAAGATAATTGAGCTTCACAAATTAGTGAAATGGCTTTCAGAAAAGAGCTAGAGCAGTGAAAATTCCCATTACCACCATCAGGGCAAAAATTAAGAATTTCCAATCAACAGAAAATGTTATGAATCTGCCTGAAAGAGGACGTGTGTCTATATCGTCCTAATGCAGGCTGAGGAGGAGAGTTTGAGTGGCTAAAGACTCTTCAAGGACCACAGCTGGAGAATTGCAGAAAATAGTTGAGTCTCTGGGTCAGAAAACCTTAAAAAAATGGTCAAACAGCACCTACATCACCACATGTTGTTTGGGAGGGTTTCAAGAAAAATTCTCCTCACTCATCCAAAAACAATCTCCAGCATATTCAGTTGTCAGACACGACTGGAACTTCAAATGGGACTGGCTTCTATGGTCAGATGAAACTAAAAAATTAGCTTTTTAGCAGCAAACACTCAAGATGGGTTTGGTGAACACAGGGATAAAAAGTACCCCATGTGTACAATGAAATATACTGCTGTATTTTTAATGTTGTAGGCCTATATTTCTGCTGGAGGTCCTGGACATCTTGTTTAGACACATGGCATCATGGATTCTATCAAATACCAACAGATAAAAAATCAACAAGTGACTGACTCTGTTAGAAATCTTATAATGGGCCATGTTTGGATCTTCCAACCGGACAATAATCCAAACACAAACCTCAAAAACAACACAAAAATGGGTCACTGAGCACAAAACCAAGCTTCTGCTGGCCATTCCAGTCCTCTGACCTGAACCCTGTAGAAAATGAGTGAGGTGAACTGAAGAGAAGAAGCTGTGAATCTGAAGGATCTGGAGAGATTCTGGATGAAGGAATGGTCTCTGATCTCTTGTCAGGTGTTCTCTAACTTCATCAGGCATTATAGGAGAACATTTAGAGCTGTTAAACTGGCAAATGGAGGTTTCAAAAAGTATTGAATAAAAGGGTGCCGTTAATTGTGGCCAATGTGTATTAGAGAAAAACATTTATTTCATAATGATATTTCCTCCCATTTTAAATTCTTATTCTCCAATGAAAGCTTAGATTTTTGTGATTTTTTTTAAATAAAAGATCAAAAGGATTAACAATGCAGATTCATTTTCACAGCCTTCTTTGATCATATTTACCAAGGGTGCCAATAATTCTGACCATGACTGTAAATGCTTTTGTCATTTTTATTAGTTTTATTCATATATCTATATAGCTTTAATTTATTTTTATTCCAGATATGGTTTTAGTAATTTTAGTACTTAAACATATTTATTTCAATTAGTTGCCAAGGTAACATTTTTTTAAGTTCAAGTTTATCAACTTTTAAATATATATTATTTCTAAACTTACCATGAACTTACCAAATAATTTAAATATATTTTAACGCTTTTATGTAATAATATCTGCAAACTAGTGAGTAAATCAAGTTTTATTTACCAGAAAAAAAATTCTCATCTGGCACTTGGCTCTTGTGTACAGACAGAACTGTTTAGTGGAAACTGATGCATAGATCATCACACCAACCCTTTATAGCACAAACATCAGTCAGTAGTGTTCAACCGCAGAGCCCTAGATTGATTCTGAGTGTGTGTAGGTGTGTGTTGACTGCCACCTCCTCACCTAGCCATCCTGACATTGGCAAATTTCCGGCCGTTCCTCTAGGAAATTCCCTCACACAGTCATAAAACACCTCCAATATAAGGCGAGTCTCTGAGGGCCGCTGTAAACACACCGCTGGGCTCTGCTGGCTGGTCCGGCCATAAATTCACCAACATCCCCATCATCAATCTCCGACTGATTTGGTCGCTTTATCCACAGCTGTGTTCATGCCCCGTATCTTCACACACAATTGATTTTTCACCTGCTCACGTAGTGAAGAGTTATTGTCTCCCACTGCGTATCTGTTCCCACGTAGCTCTGGTGATGGAAAATGCTCTTTTAGAGTCGTTTAAGATAATCGGTTCTTTAACATCTCTAGATTTTGAAGAAAATATAACAGGTTTTGCTTGTGCAAACTCACCGTCATGATGCTGTAGTGTTTGTTCAGATCCGTAACCTTGAGTATGAGCAATAATAATACTAGTGATATTTGCTATTGCAAACTCCACTAATAAAAGTCCTTTCTGTAATGGTCTCCACAAACTAGAGCTTCATTAATCACCACCTTGAAATATTGGCATACCTAACCCGAACAAAAGAGATATTATCCGATTTATCCAGTGGAAAATTGGAGATGTGTATTAAATCAAAGCTTTTGTTTCAGAGCCAGACGTTTTCGCAAATACTCATCTAGACAGTCGCAGGCAGCGGCCATCAATAATGCAAACTTTAATAAAGTCTCATTTAGAAAGCACAAGCTGAACCTCTGAATGGATATGACTCATATCGGCGAGATCTGCCATCCAAAACATACTGGCATGAGCACAGCAAACTAGACTTCAGATCATCATTTCTGTATAATGAGTTTGTCTGGAGAGGATTATTCAAGGAGATTCAGCCTGACGGACTGTCATAGGTGTTAATAAGAGAGATAAGCAGCATTATAACTGAGGTGCATGATTAATTGGATGAGTTTTCTGTGATGCAAAGGAAAAACCTTCACTATACTGGAGTTTAGAATGATGCTTTATGCCTTTTCTCTGTTTACAGCAGCAAATCTATTGGTTTAAAACTGTTCTGAACATTTCAAACGTCTAGTGTGCATATTGTAAATAATTCATGGATATACTGTAAGAATACACTGTTTTTCTATTGCAGTCTATTCCACAGAACCTGGAGATCCTCCTCTGCTACAAACACCGCTGCTAACCTCCAAATCTGGCATCCAGCAGATCATTGAATGTTTCCACACAGGTGCTGATTCTGTTCACAATGTGTTACCTTATCTCTGTTTCCTCTCTTTATGATCATAGTAGACCGAACAGTTTGAATGAAATGGAAAGTATGTGGAGAATTTAAGGCCAGTCGTCACAAGCATTAACTGAGCCAACACAGAATCCCATTAAGTCTAATCACTGCCCTCTTACGCTTACTTGCAGGTACTGCACAGCTGAAACACATTCTCCTCAAAGAGGTGGACACAATCTTTGAATGTAAACTCTGCCGCAGTCTCTTCCGTGGCCTTCCCAATTTGATCAAACACAAGGAAATTTATTGTTTCACTCGAATGCCTGAACCTGATGGTTAGTATAGCACTGCATTTCTACTTTTCATTCTTTCCTAAAAGACCAGTTTTGAGTTTACCCTGAGTGTCTTTCATTGACATATGGCAATAAAGCACAATTGATGATTGGTGATTGCAATTCTGCCTGTTCATAGAGTTGTTCATTCCACAAGCTGTCATTTTGGCAGATTGGCTTCAATATAAGCTGTTTTTAGACTAGCGAGAGTTTTGAGTTCTGAAACTTACAGAATGTTTTATAGCACAATGACCTCTTTTATATCAAAAGATCAAGGGAATTTTGATTTCTCAGTTTATGACCCCTTTAATAAACAGATAACATTTATGCTACTGTACCTTTAAAGGCCGGGACACACCAAGCCGACGGTTGTCGGCGCGCGTCTGTCTGGCTAGTCTGTTTGGTGTGTTCCACACGTCGGCTCTCGTCAGGCTCAGCATCAGGACCGTCGGGCCGTCGGGGAAAGTGAGAACTCTGATTGGATGCCTAGTTTAGCGAACGATTAAAGCGGAAGTGATGAAAACGAGTAAGTAAATGAAGGCGGCACAAACAGAAGGCTGTTATCATATATTATCATAACAACATGAGCCGCTTAAAATGAAGAAAGTTATCAACATAACTGATATTCAAAATGGTATGCAAGAGCAGCTTTGTTTACGTTTCGTATATCTGCGTTTATCTCGTATATCCTTGTTTCGGTTTCTCCTTTTGAATGATGAATATGTACTATTAAAAGCTGCTGATATAGACAGGTAAATGTTCTCACGCAGGCGCAGAACGCACGTGTTAGTTTGCAGTCGGCTGTAGTCTGTGCAGTGTGTTCAAGCACAGCTTTTTGTCCAGACGCTGCCGACACGAGGCGACAACACCTTCGGCTTTCGTTGCCGCTAGTTCTTTGAAGTCGGCTTGGCGTGTCACCGTCCCGGCCTTAAGGCATCTATATGTAAATTTGATTGGTTAAACTTTGCATGCTAACATATTTCACACTGCCATTAATCAGGGTTTGTCAACTTGTCGAATACTGTATGCCGATGACCTGGAAACATAGATCATCTTGTTAATTAGGCTATGGTTGGGATGTCATAACTGATTTATCAATGGCCCATTGTTTCATCAAATAGTCTGGGTGAACTAGATGTAATAAACTTTATAGTGTATCTAAGGTCTACTTCTGGTTCCAGGCCTTTCTGGAGATGGCAAGAAGAGCATAAAAGAACTTCTTGAAGCTATTTATCCCCGATCTGATAAAGAGGAATATATACTGAAACTAGAGCCCATTGCTGGCAACCAGAATGCTGTGTACCAGTACCTGTCCAAAGAAGATAACCTGCCACCTTCATCTCGGAGCCCAAACCACACAACCACAGACAGCTGGAGACACTACCACTCCAACAGCCAGGAACCGTACATGGAGGAGGTCCAGTTGGAAGAAGAGGAGAACAATTTTATTGATGAGGAAGTTGAGAGTGAGAACATAGAGAAGGGAGAGGAAGATGCAGAAAAGGGGCATCAGGATAGTGAAGAACCTGAGGAGCCAACAGAAGAAGCTTGTGACAAAGACCTGGCCCACTGCAAATGCCTCATTTGCAACAGGACGTACAGGGTTCGAGGCCACCTTAGAAGACACCTATGGACTGTACACAAGATTGTATCTTCTGGCTCCACAACCAACTCCAGTGATTCCACATCCAGCTCCAAGAAAATGCCCAACGGTAAAGTTCCAGACAATCCCAACACTAGTCCCAGCTCTTCCTCTGATTCCCAGAGCCAGAAGAGCCCCAAGGAGGGCAAGGTCTCATCCAAGGCTCAATTCTCCATAGGCTTTGACTTTAAGGCACGCTTCTGCAAGCTCTGCAGGCGGACCTTCAGCTCCGTGCAGAACCTGGAGAAACACATTGAGTTGCACACGGATAATGGCACGGACTTCTTTGTCAAGTTTTACTGCTGTCCGCTCTGCCGCTACAAGACACGCCGCAAGAGGGACGTGTTACGCCATCTCTCAGAGTTCCACAGGAAGAAGTCCTCCTACCTGAGCAGGATCTCCCAGTCGCTGGAGAGCTACGCCGTCAAGAAGCCAGCGGAGGTCTTGTTGAACAAAGAAGAGGAGAAAGTTCAAGGTCGACAAGAAGAATTGAATGACCACACTTCACCATATCTGACACGCAGGAACTTGCCTCCAAAAGCTCCTGGTAAAGTGGGCAAAAAGACCTTGAAGACCAACAAAAAGAAGCGCCACAACGAGGAAGTGACCCATAACAAAAAATTAAAGCCTAGTAGCCCAAAAGGGAGTGCTACCAAGAAATCTCTGCACGTGTGCAACATCTGTGGGAAGAGCTTTAAAAAGACAAGATATCTAGGGTTGCACAAGAGAAGCCACCTGAAATCCGCAACCAGGAGCGCAGGTATCATAACAAGATCCAAGGTCATGCTTTGGTGAGTGCCTCTGAATCAATGCGCTACACAAACTCTGTTCCATCCAAACCCTTGTGAGCTACCTTGCTGTCTACTTCCTCCATAGGTACTGTAGTTCCTTATAGAGTGGTGGAACTATGATGTCACTTTGTAGGCAAAAACCTAGAAGCGAGTTAGCAATTTAGCTCTTCTGGTTCCATGGTTCCAGAGTCAATGGTTTTTTTGAATGGGATTTTGGTTAAATCCCTTAAATAAGGTCCGTGGTTCACACAGGCTCAAGATACTTTCACGTTTTATTCTACGACATAAAACACACCAGTTACACCCCACTCGTGATTTTTTTAAACTGTTATGTTTCTTAAAAAAGACGGTTGCTAACAAGTTGCTAAATGTGACTACAGGCGCTGTCGGAGACATTAAACATCATCACGCTGAACAGTTTATCAATTTACAGTATTTTCCAATTGTAGTATAATTTTTAATACAATTAATTGTAGAATAACTAAAGAATAGTTTCCCGCATTTTATATTGTTGTTCGACAATGTTTTTTTGCTTTGCCCCGAAATGCAACACAAGTCTTCGGATGGAAGATGCTTGTTTTATCGCTTTCCTACTGATGCGGAGACTCTGGGTTCATACCATAAGGTAAACTTATATTACGATTATTACATGTAAACACCTCATTTGCTGGCTTTACGTGGTGAAAGTGAAACTTTAATGATGTATGCTTAAAGCCACGTTAAAATCAAATGTTTACGGCCACATGAAGCTGTTAGAAAGCATATAGATTGAGGGTTTCCTAGAAGCAAGGATAAAATAACATTTTGTGTAACCACCAAAATGATAGCTGAAATGTGGTGCTTTATTCACTAAAATAAGTTTAATCTTGCCATATCCAAAAACTCACTCACTCTGCTGTTATTTAATAGATTAAATGCACTAGAATTTTATTGAATAGTACGTGGAGATACGTTTTTAATTAAAATATTCATATTAATCAAGGATTTATTGTACAGAATGTACAGAAATTCGTGCATTCATATGTCCTTTAGTTAAGATTATTTCATTTATTCACTATACTATTTATTACTAATGTCTCATTTCAGTTTTAGTTTGGCTCTAGTTTTGTATTTATTCCAGTTTATATGAAAAGGTTAATGTAGCGTGGATTTAAATTCATATACAGTGTAAATCCTTTTCACTGAATGTTAAAAATAAGTTTGAGAAAGTTGTCGGTATCGTGGTGTTGGTGACGCTGAAGGCGAGCGACCGTGGTGCTGTAGTTCGTTTATAGCCCAAGTTTAGCTTTTTAGTTCTGGCGCTTTTATCTAGGCTTCAAAAATCATCAAAGTTATGTTATTTTGTGAAGATTATCTTGATGGACAAAACGTGTAAGTTTCATGAACTATGATTGAACACAGAGCTTATTTTTTGCGATAATCCAAAAGCCTATGGAAAAATCCTATTGGCTTTTTGTCGAGGGAACCAGTTTCATGCTAACAGCCGATCCGCATACAAAGTGACGTCATAGTTCCCCCACTCTATAGGGCAGGATACTAATTGGAACGAAACCTCATAAGTAAATAATATGGAATGCTCTACCTAGGGACCCGGCTAACAGGGAACGTTCTCAGAACTTTTGGCAAGGTTCTAGGCCTAGGGTGACCATACGGGCCATTTTTACGGGACGCGTCCTTGCCAGTATTTCTATATTGCCTAAAATATCCAGGTTTTGGCTGTTTGCACTGTGCAGGTAGATCGTTGTGTGACATTCATGAGAGCTATAGAGAGCAGAGCAGACGGCTCCTTATGCTTTCGAATCGCTCTCGCACCTACTTTGGTGTCTTTTTTGATCGGCGCGCAGCAACGCTTCAAGTCAAACAAACGAACAAACACGTGCACATATTTGCATCGCTTTGTTCTCTGTAGATCTCACCTTCTCACGTGCAGCACCACGATTGGTCGATTATGTTCAATACCTGCATGTTATTGGTCAAACTACTTTGGATGTTTTAGGCAATATTAAAATCCTGGCCAGGACGTGTCCCGTATAAACGGCACATATGGCCACCCTAGGTTCTCCCCAAGTTATGAACAAACATTCTTGCAGTATCGTTAATGGAACATTCAAAGTAATCTGGTCTTTAATAATGTTCTCAAAATGTGTTCTCATCATAGAACGTTTTTTTCCCCTGAAACATTTTAGTTGAAGATTCGTCTAACAGTATTTAAATGTTACTACTTTCAGAGTTCAGAACATTCAGAGAACATTCAAAAGTAACATTCCCGTAATGTTTGCTAAATAAAGTGGAATGTTTCCTTTACATTCCCAAAACCAAGATTTTTTTTTTTTTATAAACCATTTAATAAACTGGATGTTTTGAATGTTAAAAGAACATTCAGAAGTAATGTTTTTATAACTCAATAACGTTAACTCCTTGACTTAAAGTTGATCCCAGTAGAGTTGGACATTAGCAACTTGCTAAGCTAACAACTACGTTTTGGAGCAATACATAGCATATACAAAGTATTATTCTCAACACTTTAAGGTATTGAATAAAATACTAGTATTTATTGTTGACATTTCAACTGCATTGTTCACCAACTTTCACTTTTCAGTTAGCTCATTGCAATGCATTCTGCAGTTGCCTTCTTTGCTAAAAATACATAGTTTTGCCTTCGAATTTGATCAAAACATCTTAGAAGCCAGATTACATCACAGTGCATTCTGCAATTGCCTTCTTTGCAAAAACTGCATGCAATTCTGCCTTTGATCTGGCCAAAACATTTTAGAAGTCAGCAGTGTAATGCTACCTACCTTTAGTTTAAATCCTGATGCTTAATTGGGAGTGAGCTTATGATGCCTTAAAAGACTGTCTAGGTAGGCAGCTCACTAGGTTGTGTACAGCTGTTTCCTGTTCTCTGAACTTCGATGGTACAGCAGATGGTGTGTTGTAGCGGGAGAAAGGAATTGTGCTTTGGATGGCGGATTGCTACCATAGCCTTGCTGTTAATGAATGAGAGAAATCCCAGGGTGGACTTCCTGCACGGAAGAATGAAGCATGGATGCCACAGCAAGGCCCTGGAAATTAGGCTGCCCTGGTCTCACCTCAAGGTTTAAAGAGCCCTTGGGGTGCCGGTTGAGTGGTGAGGGGGGGCTTCTTTAAGAAGCAATTAAGATAACTCACCCGTGTCCTTGGAAACAGCGCTCGGCTCAGTCGTACCGTATTAATCACGCCGCTCTGTCACAGGACCGGAGAGACAAGAGAAGCTCTCTGATCTTCAAATAAGGGTGACAGAGTTGCCTTGGGTATACATGTCCATTTTCTGACTTGCTTTTTTCCCCATTAATGCCCCATTTTCTCCCTGTGGTAGAAGTCCATATGTCAGTCTGACAGTTAGCAGTTCACTTGTTCCTCTGGGTCTGTCCTTGTGTTTGTCTCTGGGTTGCAGTAAGTTATATGTAACATGAAAACACATGAAGGCTGGATTACCACCAACTCCCAGTCGACATGTGGCAGAGTTGCTTAAGTGATAATGTACTGGAGTCCATTCAGTGGAAACCATTCAGCTGCTCACAGTCTCTTGCACTTTATCGTAGGGATGTACAATAGATCGGTACCATATCGGATGGTTTTTGACCGATATTATTTAATTATATATTTTTAATGTTGCATTTTTACATTTAGATTAACTTAACGTGAGATAAGGGGAAAGACAATATTTAAAATTAATTTAATAACACTCTTAAATATAAACTTTAGCAAATCTAAAAATTAATATTGTTTTTTCATAATGATGTTGTAGTGTCTAAATTTACTTTTAGAATTTAAAATGTTTAATTTTACTTTAAATGTTTACTTTAATGTTGGATTTTTTTAATTCTTTCAGACAAAATAGCATAACATGAAAGTAATTACTGGCTTACTGGTATCAGCCAGAATTGTAACTTTGGTGCATCCCTACTATAAAATGGCATATATGTATATGTATATGTGTGTGTGTGTTACATATATAGTGAATTGTTTAAATCAGTTTAACTGACCATGAACTTACTCCAAGACACTTAAAAGTATATCATGGTATATGGTACCTAATATGGTATTACCATGTCTGAGACATCATGATAACTGTCTACAAATCCTTGATAATGTTATGATAGTATTTTGTGTCTCCTTCTGTCTCTCTTTATTAGATATCTTCTGACAGCTACTGGACTTGCAGCAACTGTGGAAAGACATACTGGACAGTGAGAGTCACAAAGAAAATCAGAACCACTAAAAAAGTAAAAGATACAGTGCTGTACTGCAAAAAGTTAACAAAAAAAACTTTAAACCATAAGTGGGGTATAAGAAACCCTCAGAAATGTGTGTGGGCTTTTAGGAGCTTTTCCATCATCCATACAGGAGAATGTATGTCAATGTAACGGTACAGTGTTTTCAGCTGCACTCTATTAACCATTTATGAGGGCTTCTGACCACTCTCAGATATGAGAGGAAATACATATGCTTTCCACTCCCCCGCTGCCATCAATAAGATCCAAAACCAAGTAGACGATTGTTCCAGAATCCCGTTGTAGCAGGTTTAGCCTCAGGTGGAGCTTCTCTGGTGAGAGGGCATTGAACTCCTGCAGACAGCAGCTGAACGTCACCCATCAGGCTCATTGGTATTCAGTGCAGTCGTATGGAGTAAGATCTGGATGTCTTTCTTTTCTTTTACTGAGGAAACGGTGGACACCGAAGACCACTGGAACGTCATGAACTCAGATTCTACTTCAGTTATATTGAGGGAAAGGGATCTTTTATGTTTGAACAAGCAAATGCTCTGGGGAAGACAACCAGTTGTCCTTATATAAACTGCAGGCCAATGTTAAATGCTTTCTATGAGATCCTTTTAGTTGCCTTTCCACTGCAGTTCTTCGATTAATTCGTCTCCTATCAGTTTTAGATACTTCTTTCATTACATTTCTCTCCTCATTTGTCTGTTAACATTTTACAGAAAGGTTAACAGGTCTTCACAAGCACTCACTGCAAATCTGTAGATCCAAGTTTCTTTTTTAGCCTTCAGGAGGCTTGACGGATAAAAGTTGGTAGAAGTTTTATTTCTCATTGTTAAATGAATGTATTGACCAACAATAAACAGAGAAATCGACTATGTGCATTGATTTTTTTTCTTTTTCTTTTAAGTGACATATAAAGGCATCTCGCGTTATCATGTAACAGGATTTCCAAACCAGGAGTTTGTGACATCAAATTATTCTGATTCTATATATAAAATGAGGCTTTAAATGCATTATTGATTGTATATATATATATAGAAAGGCTAAAGATGATTAAATCCCAAAGAGTGTAGTAAATAATTTAGCTTGTGCTGAGTAGGTTGGGAACCAGTGTCATAATTTGGTGAGTGATCAAGTATTTTTATACCACTAGAGGGCAATAGTGCACTATTTATAAACCAGCTTTCCAAGTGTATTCTAGCCAAATCTGACTTTCCCCAAAATCTGTTTTACTGTTTGGAATTACAAGTTCAATTTATTCAGATGTGACTTTGGTTAGTAGCAGATGGTGGATCTAAAATGGCTTAAATAATGATTGAATATATAAATAGTATTTGCCATTACGCGCTGAAAATTGTTAGGAACTATTAGTAAATGTTTGCATTCAGACTCATTGAATTAATAAATAGAATTGGATTTTGTCCATTGAGGTTTAGGATAATTTAGAGTTCATCCAAAAATTGTATGTAAGATGATGCAATACATCATAATTCGGTAATATTTAACTGAATTAGCATTCAAAACCGAAGTGTTAATGAGTGTTGATGCAGTTTCTAGAGGTATATAGTCTTTTTATTTTAATGCAAAATCCAAAATAATGTTAGAATCTTCACATTTCTGCGTTTACCCTCTTATTTATTCCTGCATTTCTGCGTCTATTTTTGTGCACAAGAAGGGGGTGTTCCCTTAATCATTCTGAGCAAACGTTCCTGAGAATTTTCCTTCTGAAATGAGAGCATGTTTCATTTAAGATTGCATGTGATGCACGGAAGAGAGAGAGAGAGTATGAGTGAGAGAGCAATCACATTCACGGAGGATTTTGGTGATGCGCTGTTCATTTCAGCACCACAAACCTGCTTCTGAGAGCAGAAAGAAGGTAAGATCTCACATCTACTGCACTTTCATGTTACTGTGCTTTAAAATGCTATTCTTATGCTGCAAGTATTATACTATCAAAGAAAATACGGTTTGAAATGCTGCTCATGAATCTCTTTTGAGTATGAAAACTCAGTGATCTAAAAGATAATTGTTTTATTGTGAAACGCAAAGGAATGTCACGCTTGTTTCTTTAGAGCTTGCTTGTGTTTTATAAGATGACAATAGTCACTTAAAAGCACTTTATTGCTTCAGAAACAATAGTTGCGCTTTTTAACGAGAATTCTTGTGCATTCGTGATAAATATAAAGAATTGAAGGAGAATGCAGAGGCTGTGTTGATTAGACTGAATCATTGCAATGCATTGCATCAAAGGAATGTGCGTGAATGCACACGCATGCATGCATGCTGATTCATACACATGGACTATTGGGTTTGTACAGTTTATTTCTCTCATAAATTGAGAATTATCAACCAGAAATGTGCGTGATTAATGTATAGGCTGTGAATTTTTAAACGTCTCATGTCTTTCTCACGAGTTGCATTTACAGACTATAAACTCCAAATTGCACGCGACTGTGTGTTTTTGGAGAAGCATACGCTTGTTTTTTTTCCAACTACAGTTGTAAGAGAGAAAGAAAGAGCTCTGGATTCCTATGAGACAGGTTCTCCTGGTGGAAATATAATGGGATCTCCGGTAGAAGATGGTTCTGCTTGACACATACTGATTCGTGTAAATTAAAAAGAGAAATGGGACACACTGCGTCTGCCAGGGTAATAACTCCATCTGTCTCTGATATAACGACAGAGGAGAGGGAAGACCCGAGCTCTCATATAGAGATTAATTCGTGCAAACGAGTAGAATATTAGGCTGAAACAAATCAAATTATGCATATACACATATACTATCATATATGCAAATGCATTCGATTAAAACAGGCATTCTCTGCACTCGAGAAACCAATGAGCACTGGTCTTCCCCGAAGATGTATGGAGTAGAAAAACGGAATAGTCATTAGAATAGAGCCGAATAGAATATAACAGAACAGAACGGAGTCATTTAGAATACAATAGAGCAATGTAGAATCATTAGGACAGAACAGAGCCGTTAGAATAGAGGGAGTCATTGTATACTGTATAGAGTGGGAAATGTTGTTTTTAAGGTAGTATAAAGTTCACAGTAAGAGCCAGGGGAAATTATGGTATTTTTCCTGAGTAATCTATAGTGTCTGGGTTAGTGTGGGAATTTCAGTGGCATTTGTGGCTCACCAGGAGTGCAGAACCACACTCGGAATTGTGCAATGGACTTCCTTTACGTTGTAGAGTGATGCTCTTGGCGCACGGAGGCGGCAGATTGCGCAGCATGTGTCTCTCGGAAGCGCAAGGCTGTGCGTAACTGCGCTCGTTGCGCGTAACGTAACGATGGCTCTCCAGTGGAGAGTGGGGATGTGGAGGTGTTTCACGAGAGGTTCTCTCTCTGTCTCGACTCTCTGAAATGTTTCAGGTGTTTGATGTGTGCCAACAACAGTGTAAATTAGCAGCCTTCATTTTGGAGCTTAGTGTGGTTTAGCTAAAATGAAAGAAATGTGGATTGATGTATAGGATAGCCCACAGGGAAAGACAGAGTGCTATATTAATATCAAGAGCATATACTTCTCCAGATACATAACATTCATTTGAAAACCAGTTAATTGAAAAAAAAAATGTTTTAGTGTATAATATCAGCAAATATTAAAATAATTACTCTCTATTGGCCCAAATTTCCATACCTGTTCATCCTGAAAAAAAACCTGCTGAAAATCAATATGCCATAACTCCCATTGATTACCCTCTGTCCCACTCCATTCCACAAAGCTGAACTGTAAAAATCAACCTGACAGCTCTATTGTCCACAAATAGGCACATTTCCTCTCACTGCGAAATGTCTTTGGTTGTCTATGCAAATGTGAGAGAAGACGGCCTTGATTTTTATTTTTTTCAGCGAGGCAGAAATGAAAGACCACACTGAGCTCCAAATGACTGTGATGTAATTTCCTCCCTGTCAAGATGTCCGTGTGTTTGATGAGTTTGCTTTGTTGCTTGCATATATTGTGCCTGATTCATGTTTGATTTTCTCTTTGTGCAGCTACTCATACAATGTTTTCTTTTCTTTAGATGCTTCTGAAGATGTGAGAGTTTTGGAGTTTGATTTGGAAAGACACTTGTTTGACGTTTTTGCCTCTCCTTATATCACCTGTTACCAGTCACATGACATGCACGCCGGACGTTTTTGCCCCATGATAAATTCCTGTGGCCACACTCTAAATGGTCAGAAGACACAGCTTCAGCTTTGAAATGGGCATGGATGTTACCGTCCGTCTGCTGCCCCATTAGTCCTCAATCCCACCACCTGGAATTTTTGGACCTACATTTCCTCACATTGTCCCCAACGTCCCTGTGGATATGGATCTTGTACGCGTAAGTCGGACTCAATACCAGCTCCTCCTCTTTCTCTGCTACTGGTTGCCAGTCTCCCTCCAGCGGGTGGAGACACCACCTGTTGAGTACGCCCACTCTGTCCGTCTGGATGGTGACATCATCCTGGGTGGCCTGTTTCCGGTTCACTCCCGGGGTGAGCGTGGTGTTCCCTGCGGGGAGTTAAAGAAGGAGAAGGGTATTCACAGACTGGAGGCAATGCTGTTTGCCATCGACCTCATCAACAAAGACCCAGAGCTACTGCCCAACGTGACGCTGGGGGCCCGTATCCTGGACACCTGCTCGCGGGACACCTACGCCCTGGAGCAGTCGCTTACCTTTGTACAAGCTCTCATTGAGCGTGACGGTTCGGATGTACGCTGTGCCAATGGAGACCAGCCCATATTTGCCAAGCCAGATAAAATCATTGGAGTCATTGGTGCAGCTGCAAGCTCTGTCTCCATCATGGTTGCCAACATCTTGAGGCTTTTTAAGGTAAGAAGGCTCAACTTGTCATTCTTGGGATTGGGAGTGGGGTTTATAATCTGGTTCTTGTTAACAATGGATGTTGCGTAGTGTAGTGGACAATAGTCAGGGCTGGGTGCAGAAGGGTGCGGCCTGATTCCTAAAATCAAGACCAGCCCATAACTGCCAAGGATGTAACCTTCTGAGATGTGAGAGTGGGGAGTAGCCTGTAACTGTTGAGACCAGCCCATATTTGCCAAGTTCAACAAAATTGCTGGGATCTTTTTGGCAAATGTGTCTCCATCATGTTTGCCAACATTATGGGGCTGTTTGTGGTAAGCAAAGTTACATAAGAGGTCTAACAATGCCCTTCTGGGGACTGGAAATGGGGTAAAGTCTGCAGCTGTTGTGAATGGGGTTACAGTGTAAAACAGTAATAATGGCATTTAGCTACCTGTTTTCTGCAGCATTGTGTTCTTTTCTCAGCCTTGATGATATGTAACACTGCAAGTTATAACAAAGCAAGTTGCCACAGGAGATTTCTCTTAGACCAACTTTTTGCTCTTTTAGTTGCGTAAATTGTGTTTACATTCCATCTCCATTATCACGAAACCCACAACACACAACAAAAACTGCTACGATCGCGGCACCCTCCATTCACGGTCATCAACATTTGTAATTGCCGCAAATAATGACATCACTGTCGTCTGCTTCGGAGTTCCTGCTGCCAGTGCAAAGTGCAAAAGCAACCAGGAAAATGGCCCGAGAGACAAATTGGTTCTCTAGGAACCACCATGCTGACTGAGTTCTGGAACTATGTGGTGCGAAAGCCCCTAGTATGATGCTGTTTAAGGTAAGGAGCTTCCCATAACGGTACATTCACACGGGGTGTTGGCGTCGACGCTTGATGTAGGGCGTGTTTTAAGCTTGGTGCTGACGCGACCGTCGTAGTGACAACAGCCAATCACATTAGTTTTCTGGTGCTGCATGAACGTGATTGGCTACTGTCTAGGGTATTTGCAGAAGGCGTTCTGATTGGCTGATGCCAGCGTTGACGCTTGAAAACTTGAAAACTTTTCAACTTCTGCCATGAGCAATGGACCCAATGCGACGTGATGGACCCCAAATTCATTTTGGCAACACTTGACTTTACTCCATTCAAAGTTGACGCCTATTTGCCAATCGTAACAGCCCATATTTGCCAAGTTTCCCAAAATTGTCAGGTCATAGTGATAGTTAAGTCACTCAATGGCCTAGGACCTAAATACATTGCAGATATGCTCACTGAATATAAACCTAACAGACCACTCAGATCATTAGGATCGAGTCAGTTAGAAATACCAAGGGTTCACACAAAACAAGGGGAGTCCGCTTTTAGCTATTATGCCGCCCGCAGTTGGAACCAGCTTCCAGAAGAGATCAGATGTGCTAAAACATTAGCCACATTTAAATCCAGACTGAAAACTCATCTGTTTAGCTGTGCATTTGTTGAATGAACACTGTGCTACGTCCGAACTGACTGCATTGTATTTTATGTATAATCATTTTCTATTTAACTGTTTTAAATTTCATTTTAAATCAATTTCTATAACATTTTAAAATTCCTTGTTTTTATTATTTTTAATTCCTTGTTTTTATTGCTGTGAATGACTATTTCACTTTCTTTTATGTAAAGCACTTTGAATTACCACTGTGTATGAAATGTGCTATATAAATAAACTTGCCTTGCCTTGCCTTGCCTTGCCTTGCCTAGTGTATTGTAGTAGTTAATCTTGATTAGGAGCCAAAAGATTGCAGGTAAAAATGGCACAAGAAGGAATTCATGGATATTGTATCCATGAACAAAGTAGTTAACCCTAGGTTGCCTGGGGATATTGTCCTCTTGTGCAATGCAAGTCTCTTTGGATAAGTTTCTGCTTGCTTACTTTCTAAGTCTTTTCCAGTTGCTCTTTGAAGTAGACAAGGTCTTCATAACCACAGGTGACCTCACATAACTCAAACTACCGTTGTTTGAAATATGTTGTGACAGAGTGTGTGTGCATGTTGGCCTGGAAGAATCTCAAGGCAGGATGATTTCGTAGAATGATGCCACCCAAACTCTATTAGAGTCTAAATGTACGTCTCCCAACCCAGCAGCAAGATCACTGTTTCTGGGCAAATACGACTTACGATTCTAGGAATCCAATAGGAATGGGTTGCATACAGTATGTCCCATAAGGAGTTATATCTATATCTGTAGACTGAAGTAGCCTCTTGACAACAATACATTTTTACTCGTTCATGTTTAATAAGCATTCTAAATAACACTCCTGGCCGACTGCTCATTGTAGTTGTCATAGGAACAACTCACGGCCGCCCTGTGCCAATTAACCACACAATGTTAATGAAACTCTCTGCTGTTTATGCCACACTCATTAGCTGACCGCGATTTGACTGATTGATGTAGACACGTTGTGCCGAACGACCCATCCGCAGTAAATGACGCATGTCCCATACTGCAAGCACAGATCTTTTTCTGTAACACCATGTCAGCTGTCAGACTTTGATATCAGGAAGCAATCACGCTAAACATGATTAGAAGAGACATTGTCTTGGGTGTTGAGCAAGTAAATGTGCATGTGGCTGTGTATGTGCTTGGTCTCAACAGGAATGCCACTTAAAGGCCTATGAAATGTATTAGATATAAAAAGAGCACTAGAGTGAACGCTAATGAATGTGAAATGGCTGACTGCTATAGTATTCCTATACATCAACAGTCCTTCATTATTATTTATGAGAATCTGTGGCTTTATCCCTTTGGCGTTTTTCAAATGTTCAACTATTGGCTGCAAATGTATTTGCTTGCTAGACTAGAGAGTTTCTAGAGTTATAGACTGTGGCTCATTTGAAACTAGATGCAGTCTGACACTTGGCATCGCAAACAGCATTCATTTCCTGCTGTGAGTGTGTCAGAAGATCAGACCAATTATCTAAGGATCAATGCTCTTATTTGAAACGGTTCAATTGAAAATGGAGTTTTTTTTAGCACATTAAATTACAGATAAAAATGACCTTTGCATATTTGTGTATTGTTGCAGATTGAAATCTTGTGTTTTTTCTTCATTAGCAAGTCGATTTAGATAAAACAGTTTGCTAAATTGTTAACTGTAAATAAAAGCCAAACCAAAGAGCCTACTTTCCATGCCTATGCTCCAGAATTATGTGGTGAAAACTGACTTGTGTTGAAATGGGGGTTTCATGACACTTTAATAGGCACATTTAAAACATGTTGCTCTTGATAAGCTTACCTGCAGTATGTCATTCATTTAGCCACTGAAAACACTTGTATGTATGTGAATGGAATTATATGAGATGTCTACCGAGAGTGCCTGCATCACCGCGAACAGGGGCTCATGCCAACGCATAGTGATTCTGAATGGGACAGATGGAGTTCCCCGGCAGAACTGTTCAGGTAATCGCTACAGCATTAGCATGCCTAGCGAGAGGAGGGCCACAGGCTGTTAGTCCCCTGATTTCCATTCCTCTGACGGTCCCAGCTCACTGCAGGTGCAATTCAGATGCAATTCATTGGGTAGGTGATTTATCAGGGTAACCCTGCAGGTGGGGTCTTACCACATGAGATTTCTGAGGGCTATGAAGTGCCTCCATTTGGTGTTTGGCAGAGTGAAAGTGGAAGGGCTCATACTCGCACACACATAATGCCGTTGTGTATTATATTGACTGTAAAATGTAGTAAGCTCTACTGCCTGGCTGCTTTCGAAGGCAGCAACCTCACACATGCGTCTGATCTGAAGTGCATTGGCACACAAATAGCACTACTTTCTAGGATGCTAAACTAATAATGTGGTAATAAGCAAAATGGCTTATGCGTTAAATGCACAACACATGAAATTTTTGCAATTTTGGGATTGCTTTATCAGCAAGTACTTGTAAAGCTGCTTTTTAAATTTGCAAAAAGAAGGTACATGAGAAGACTTATGATGCCTATAAAATCACTAGGTTCACTATGTTTTGGAACAGATCCCAACACTTCCATCAGTGCTGGTGGGACGGTGAGTTTAGTTGCTAATTAAGATGCTTGTTATGGCTTCGCTGAACCTCGGGTATGAGACGGTGTTTCGCTGCAGCCTGTTCTTATTATTTAACAATTTTTAGCAATATTACATTCATTGCCAAACAATCGGCATGCATATTCATGAAGTCGGGCTCCGACACTCTGCATTCATTGTGCATTCAGATTGAACTCTTTCAAGATAGACTAAAATAATAATGATTTTGTTCTGACTGTACAATCATTTATTTGTAATACAAAAAGCTGCTGAGAATAGGATTTGTGTTGTAACTGGAGTTTCCATGTAAGTTCATGTAAACATTGAGGGAATTTAAATTTTATGGACTTATTTAATGTGCAACACGGCTGTTTTGTGTGTGGATTTTGAGAGAAAGAGGAAAAACTTTATTGTTGGTTTATTAATTTACTTGTCAATGCTTTAAAAAAATTCCACATCCTAACATTATTGTTCAGATTTTTGCAAATAGCACACTACTAGGACACTACTAGGACTCTATTATGACAGATGGATGACTTTTATGGTGGCTTTTAGCGAGACTCATTTCAGCGTTTTATCTTAGGTGTGAGTAAAAGGGGTCTGGATGGTTTTTGACGGCGATGTGCAAAATACGGCTGGATCAATAGAACATCAGTCATAATTGTGTTGAAACACACCAACCTTTGTGCTTCTGAAAGCTTGATTCAATTACAAGCCACAGGCATTGAGATTACTTGTTTATCCAGTAGCAACATGTCGCCCTGTCCATTCAGCCACAGCAGCTTTTACTTGAGGTTTTGCCCAGATGTAAGAGAACAAAGGTAAAATCTCGTCAGAGTCATGCTGAGAGCTAAATTGGCGAGTGTAAATGTTTTTTATAAATTCGCTCTGCATCTCAGTTTGAAGTTAAAGAGAAAGACTAATGCGTCGCATTTCAACGAGAACAGCCCGTGAATTATGAATCGATTTTGTGCTTCATTACTCTAGAAAGACAACAATTAGATTAAAATGTAATTAAACAACAGATGCACATTATGTTGGGTTGAGTCAGCGAGACCGTTATCGTTAGTCTCTGCGTGTTTATGCAAAGGTCAGAATCAACCGCTCTCTTCCGTGGCTTATTTAGACCACAAAATGCGCAGTGGCATAAATCACTCGCCTGGCACTGCGCTATAATGGATTGTGTAATGAAGTTGGCATTTTCATAAAGTTTTTTTCTTCTCTTATTGAACCAATGCTCTTAAGTTAATTTCAGCAGATGGGTTTTCTTGCAAGCTGAAAATCATTGGCATCGACGCATGAGGCCAATAAACCTTTGCACCTTCCTAAATCTATTAAATTGCATCTTCTTGGCTCGAACCATCTGTGCACGGCTGAATGCATGTTTTACGCTATATATAGTGCTGGAAATATATAATGGAAATTAAATGTGGAAAATGCATTCATAAGCATGTGGTAATGCCTATTTTTGAATAATCCAGTGAACTTCAAAAATGAAATTTACTTTGTAGTGTTATTTTATCTCTATTCAAAACTACACACTCTTAAATATAAAGCAGGGGTGGGGAACGTTGATCCTGGAGGGCCGGTGTCCCTGCAGAGTTTAGCTCCAACCCTAATCAAACACACCTGAAGCAGCTAATCAAGGTCTTCAGGATGCAGTTAGGTATTTTTTTCCAGGTTTTTTCAGGGTTGCAGCTAAACTCTGCAGGAGAGTGGCCCTCCAGGATCAACGTTCCCCACCCCTGATATAAAGGCTTCTTATTGGCATCTATGGTTCCATGAACAACCTTTAACATCCATGGGACCTCTTCATTCCATAAAAGTTTATTTGTAGTGAAAACAAAGGTTCTTTAGATTATTAAAAACTCCAGGAATCACAAATGGTTCTTAACTCTTAAAAATAAGGGTCCAAAGATTGGAATTGAAGAACTTTTAGCATGCATTGAAACTTTTCTTTGCACAAAAAGGTCTTTCATAGGTAAAAAAAGTTTCTTTAGATTATTAAAAAGTGCTTCACACTAAAGAAAAAAGAAGTTATTTTAAGGGCTGTCTAGGAAAAAAAGTTTTTTGTGAAACCTAAAATCATTCATTACTCTTAAAAATAGAGGTTCTATATTGTCATTGATGGTTCCACGAAGAACCATTAACATCCATGGAATCTTTCTGTTAAACAAAAGGTTATTTATAGTGGAAAAAGGTTATTTAGATTATTAAAATGCTCTTCACACTAAGAAAAATGGTTCACTTAAGAACTGCTCACTGGAAGGTTCTTTGAGGAACCAAAAATGGTTCTTTACTTTAAAAAAAATAAAGGTTCTTAATTGGCATTGAGGGTTCCATGAAGAACCTTTAACATCCAACACTCTTAAAAATAAAGGTTCCAAATTGTTTTTTTTGCAGTGATGCCACAGAAGAACCATTTTTGATTCCTCAAAGAACCTTTCCGGGAACAGTTCCTAAAAGAACCATGTTTTTCTTAGTGTGAAGAGCATTGTAATAATCTAAAGAACTTTTTTCTATTATAAGAACCTTTTGTGGAATGGAAAGGTTCCATGGTTGTTGAAGGTTCTTCACCATAAATGCAGATAAAGAACCTTTTTTAAGAGTGAAGGAACGTTTCCATTCCACAAAAAGCTCCTTATACTGGAAAATGGTACTTTAGGTTATTAAAAATTCTTTGCACTAAGAAAAAAAATATTATTTTAAGAACTGTTCACTGAAACGTTCTTTAGGGAAGCCAGAATGGTTCTTCTATGGCATCATCCTTATTGAAACTTCATTTTTAAGAGTGTAAGAGCTGATATTTCTATTGTTGTGCAGCATTTAATGCCATACTGTCTCGGTCTTATGGATAAACGTACTTGTGGGCCCTCAGGGACTTCATTCTCAGACGGCACATGGGTTCAGGTTGAAGAGCGTCGGTTCTCAGATGCTGTGTTGGGGTGGAAACCTCGTGAGGATGAGAGCGAGGACGAGTGGGCGAGAGGCCACGGGTGCCACTTAACGATTCCACCCGTTGATTTCCTCCATGAGGAGAATTAAGAGTGTGATAATGGAGTCGAGCACAAAACCGACAGCGAGCTGGAGAGATCTCATTAGACACAACCACACACACAAATACGGGGTATAACACAGGTTTATTCAGGTAAAGTTCAGGCCTAGTCTCTAAATTTACTTCCTAGTAAAGGTCAGAACAATAAAAGGTCCAGAAACAACAGTTTCAAGAGTATGTTGTTTTTGGCTATGGAATTAAATTTAAAAAGTGCATTTCAGGACAGCTCATTATATATATATTTTAAGTCTGCCAGCTATAATACTTTGTAAAAGTAAGACATTATGAATAATGAAGAGTTCAAATAGTTTCTCCAAGACTGCAGATTAACTGTAAAAAAAAGTCATTTGTACTGAAAAAATACATTTTTTAAAAGGTTTAGTGTTTTTTAAACCTTTTTTTTTATTTTTAAAATACTGTCAATTTAGGGTTTTGCAATTAAAAACTATGGATTACCATATAATATATAGTGAAAAACAGAAATAGAACCTTCCCAGAAGTCCATGCATGACACATCTGATTATATTTTATATAGTATATACAGTCTTTAAAAACTTGAAGTTTTTTGCTAATTTTTGTAAATGAGATGATATATTTTTACATTTCTTTTATGTATTTTTTATGTGTTTGAATGATTTATTGTACTTCTAAAATAGGTTTTATACATGAATGTATTTTGAAAATATTTACTTATTTTTACACATTTGAATGT
Organism: Schizothorax lantsangensis; assembly: GCA_027422415.1. NCBI lineage: Eukaryota > Metazoa > Chordata > Actinopteri > Cypriniformes > Cyprinidae > Schizothorax > Schizothorax lantsangensis. The sequence goes on along the minus strand of CM049849.1, from coordinate 25,490,164 downwards.
TTTACTTTGTAGGAGTTAAACATGAATGTACATGAAAAAAAAAACCTTTATCTTTTTTATTTGCATTTTTTATTTCATTTTGTATAAAATAGAGTCAAGCAATTTTATAAAAAAGTAGGCTTTTGGTCTGTTTGGTGGCCTCTTTCTTGGTGTGTCATGTGATTGGTCGATATCATATAATCCGATTCTAACTCTGTGATTGGTTAATTGCAATTGCAACATTTTATCAATTACACATGATATTTTTACAGTGAGAATCACAAAATACTGTTTCAATTCAACACATATTTTGTAATAATTTTTACAACACAAATGTTGCCAAAGCAGTTTTTCCATTTCATAGCTTTTACAATCCTCCATTTCTTTCTCAGAGTGGACAAAATATTACTATTCTTTAAAAAAAAAACAGATATTACAATATTGAGCAATAGATAAAAGAATAAAATGGATGCACACAAACACTCACACATTACTCGGTTGAAGAAAGGGCTCCTATATTAGTCGGCATTGTTTGTACTTGGATGTCCATTTGGAGCAGTGACTCTGGAGCACTCTGGAGTCTGTTGTGACTGCTAGCGTAGCGTCTTAGCTGCCCACAGTAAAGCCCATTGGGACGAAGCAGATGAGTGTGAAATCTGGTGCCTGGCTGAAAATGACTCAGTGATGGAGAGTGCAGGAAGCTTCTTCTTCATGTCCTCAAGAGACTGCTGGTAAACAACACCTCTCCCATTGACAGAGTGGCGATTTGTAGACGGAGCAGGCTGGATCGCGCTCTCATTTCTGCTTTATGGGTCAGGCTAGACTTCACGGCGTGCGAGATTGAAATCCGTGCACATCCTTTAGCAGGCTTAGAACTTTTTCCCTGTAAATTTTTAATTGCTTTTCTTGCTGTTGTGGGATTTCGGGTGATTTACAGCAGCGCTCATATCGAGTCGTGTGGCCGAGCGGTTAAAGATTTGGGCTGGAGTGCGATCCTCATCTCAACTTGCTTTTTTCTTATAATTTTTGCTTGGATGACATATTTTTGCTGGCCAAAATCCTGAAAGGAGCATTTTAGCACTTCTGGTTCCTTCGTCTAGAGGTAATGGGTTTTTGAATGGAATAAGTTCTGTGCTGAACACAAGCTCAATACATTTTCACATTTTGTCCAACAACCTAAAATACATCAGTAAAACCTCCTTGTGTTTTTTAAGCTTTTACTTGTCTTGAAAAGGGTTGTCATGACATTAAACATCATCATGATGAACAGGTAAACTCATATACTCAAGCTTTCGTGTTTATAATTGCACTCTTGGTAACTATCTGAACTCAAGCTTTCAGTGAAAATGTTTTTAAATAAAGACTGAAAGAGTTGTTTAAGCTTAATGATGGTGACGCTGAACTCATGCCGTGTGTGATTCATTTGTAGCCTACGATTAGATTTTTACTTCTGTTGATTGTATTTTAGCCCTTAAACAGCAAAAAATACTTTCATACTCAGTTTTTTTGTTTACTTGTTTTACAGTTCAAGTATCTAAATGTTCTTAAATCATACATTTACTTGACAATCAAAATTATTGAAGATATTGTTTTCTAAAAAACAAAAAACATCAAAATTAAGTTATTAAATGATCAAATGTGCCAGTTTATGCAAGGAACAAGGAAAAATATGTCACTGTGGTAAGAAAAATAAACTTAATTCCAAGGAAATTGACTTTTATTTATTATATTTTTTTACTTCAATGGCAGATATGTGTTATTGTTTTAAGCATAAAGTCACTTAATTGTCATGATTTTTAAAACTTTTTACTTTAAGTAAATGTATCTTGATTTAAGAAATACTAAAAATGTTTACTAAAAAAACAATTATTTTTTTTTTAAATAATTTTTGCAGTTTGTGGTGCTATTTGTGTATCATTGATATACTGTTATAGTTTTGTATTAATATTTTGAATCAGTTTTTATTTTATTTTAATTTAAATTTTCCATTAGTAATTTTGTCGTGTTTTTTTGTCTATATGGTTTTTATAATTTTTATTTCAGTTTTAGGTTTAGTTGTTTTAGTAGGTATGCTGCATGTTAAACTAAATTAAAATCAGAAATGTTGCATACAGCCTATTTCAGTTAACGTTTATTTTATTTCAAGTGATGAAAATGTTTAGTTTCAGTTTTAGTTAGTTAACAATAATAACCCTGGGTTAGTTCACAAAATTTTAGGTTAAAAAAGACCTCATTTGTGAAGATTATCATTATAATAATAAAACGTGTTAGCATCATAAACCTTTGTCGGTCCCAGAGCTTATTTTCTGCAATAATCTAAAACCCAATAGAAAATCCTATCTGCTTTTCATCAAGGGAACCAGGTGATGCAAACTTCCAAAAATACGTCATCGCTGCAGCACTATGTTTTAGTTTGAACCTCCTCTCCGCCTCACCTGAATGCTAATGTGTGTTTCCCGCTCGTTCTCTTTCCTCCTCCGTCTCTCTGTCAGCATCATTCGGGCCGGTAGGTGACAGCGACAGGTGTTTATGTGACCTGACAGTCGTGCCGTCTCTCTCTCTGATCAACACGGGAGGAGGTGTCAGTCACCGATGGCATGAACTCACACGACCCTCCTTCTCGCCTCACGGGAAAGCCTCACACGCTTTATTAGGCCGGTGACATTATTGATAAAAGACACCAAAAGAAACACATTAGCACAGAGGAGCGAGTCGACCACCTCCTCGGAGATGTGTGAATAGTTGATTTGCTGTTCTAGTTTCAGTGCTGGAGTCCCTCGGGAGGCTTTGGGTGTCTAATTAAAGCATGAAATGTACACCAGAAGTGTCACTGCGCATTACAGATCTATAGACATCAATGACAACCCTACAGCTTTCTGTCTATCACATGAGTGAGTTGAGCTCGTCAGAAGCCATCTCTTGATTTTACAGTTCAAGTGCAGGTCTTATTTCATGAATGTGAGGTGTACATCTTTGTTTTATGAATTGGTTATGGTTCATTTTCAGGAAATAGTGCCATTTGTGTCACAATGAGTCTTACATGATGATACTGAACTTAGCAGTGTTAGGCCTGCTTTATTAGTAGCCTATTTGTCATAGTCAAGTCAAGTCAAGTCAAGTTGAGCTTTATTGTCATTCCGCTACATGTGGGGACATACAGTGGAACGAAATGTCGTGCCTCACAGGTCCACGGTGCTACATAAATACAGACATACAACAATGAAGTAAAACACTATAAACCTATACACAACTAACCTACTGACAGATTTTGACTAAGTATACTATATATATTGTTTTCCCTATACAACTAAAGATAAAGATAAAAAATACAAACTATACACATATGCGAATGCTTCACATAAATACTGTACATGTGCAGAGAGAAACATTGTGAGTCAAGCAGCTAGCTGAGGAACAGTACAAAATGATTTGTGGTAGTGCATGAGTATGTAAACATACATATATTGCTGAGTCTTTTGTGGGATTGTGTAGGAAAAGTGTCTAGTGCATAGAGGAGAGTGTGCTGCTACAGGTGGTTTGTACAGGCCCACTCACCTGTGTGTAGCACACTTGAATTGCACAAAAAAGTTCACAGTTTTTTCTTTGGTGTGGTAAGGTGGGAGGGTGTTTGGTGGGGGGGGGGTCCATGTTTCAGGAGGTAGGGGTTTGCATGGGGTTTCAGAGGGGGGCGGGGTGATCTGAGTTCAGGGCTCTCACAGCCTGGGGAAAAAAGCTGTTGAGCAGTCTGGTGGAGCGGGCTCTGATGCTCCGGTACCGTCTTCCTGATGGTAGGAGCTGGAAGAGACTGTGGGAGGGGTGGGTGGGGTCCTTCATGATGCTGTTGGTTTTGCTGGAGCATCGTGCGAGGAAAATGTCCAGGATGGATGGGAGAGGGGCACCGATGATCTTTGCAGCCGTGTTCACTGTCCGCTGGAGGGTCTTACGGTCAGCAGCACTGCAGTTCCCGTACCAGACAGTGATGCAGCTGGTCAGCACACTCTTAATGGTGCCCCTGTAGAATGTGGTGAGGATGGGTGGTGGGAGACTTGCTCTTTTCAGCCGGCGGCGAAAGTGTAGACGCTGTTGTGCCTTCTTGGAGAGTGACATGGTGTTGGTGGACCAGGTGAGATCCTCCGTGATGTGCACCCCCAGGAATTTAGTGCTGCTGACTCTCTCCACAGTCGAGCTGTCGATGGTCAGTGGGGGGTGGTCAATGGAGTTCGTCCTCCTGAAGTCCACCACAACCTCCTTTGTCTTACTCACATTGAGGGACAGATTGTTAGCGCCACACCATTCAGCCAGCTGTGCCACTTCCTCTCTGTAGTGCGTTTCATCGTTGTTGCTGATGAGACCTACCACTGTTGTGTCATCAGCGAACTTGATGATGTGGTTGGAGCTGAACTTGGCAGTGCAGTCGTGGGTCAGCAGCGTGAAGAGCAGCGGGCTGAGGACACAGCCTTGTGGGGCACCTGTGCTCAGTGTGGTAGTGCTCGAGGTGTTGTGGCCGACACGGACTGACTGAGGTCTTCCGGTTAAAAAGTCCAGGATCCAATTACAGAGGGAATTGTTAAGGCCCAGCAGGTTTAGTTTGTTTATGAGCTGTTGTGGGATTATTGTGTTGAATGCCGAGCTGAAGTCAATGAACAGCATTCTAACATAGGAGTCTTTGTTTTCTAGGTGGGTGAGAGCCAGGTGGAGGGTGGTGGAAATTGCATCGTCCGTAGAGCGGTTTGGACGGTATGCAAACTGGAGCGGATCGAGTGTGTTGGGGAGGCTGGTTTTGATTTTTTGCATGACTAACCTCTCAAAACACTTCATTATGATTGGAGTCAGTGCTATGGGACGGTAGTCGTTTAGGCAGGACACAGGTGATTTCTTTGGTACCGTTATGATCGTTGTGGATTTGAGACATGTGGGGACGACTGCCTGGCTCAGCGAGGTGTTGAAGATATCTGTTAGGACATCCGTCAGCTGTGCAGCACAGTCTTTCAGTACACGGCCAGGTATGTTGTCAGGACCCGCAGCCTTTCGTGGGTTAATCCTGGATAGGGTCTTCCTTACGTCGGCTGCAGACAGACAGAGCACCTGGTCGTTGGGAGGTGTGGGCAGTTTTTGTGCAGGTGTGTCATTCTGCATTTCAAACCGTGAATAAAAGTGGTTGAGTGTATCGGGGAGGGATGGATCATCATCACAGGCCTGTGGCGGGGGCTTGTAGTCAGTGATGGTCTGAATGGCTTGCCACAGGCTCCGTGTGTCTCTGCTGTCCGTGAAGTGATTGTTAATTTTTTGAGCATATGACCGTTTTGCATTTTTGATGCCACAGGACAGATTGGCTCTTGCTGTTTTGAGGGCTGCTTTATCTCCTGATCTGAATGCTTCATCTCTGGTCTTTAGCAGCCCACGAACCTCTGCTGTCATCCACGGCTTTTGGTTTGCACGTGTGGTGATGGTCTTGGAGACTGTCACATCATCCATGCACTTTTTGATGTAAGCAGTCACAGTTTCAGTGTACTCCTGCAGGTCTGTGTGGTTGTTGTAGGTGGCCGCCTCTTTAAACATGTTCCAGTCTGTGCACTGAAAGCAGTCCTGTAGTGTTGAGGTAGCATTCTCTGGCCAAATTGTGATGAGTTTTTGAACCGGTTTGGTGAGTTTCAGAAGTGGTCTATATGCTGGGATTAGCATAACAGAGATGTGGTCTGAGTACCCGAGGTGGGGGCGGGGTACAGCTTTGTAAGCGTTCTTTTCTGTTGTGTAAACAAAGTCCAGTGTATTATTTCCCCTTGTTGCAAAGTTTACATGTTGGTAGAACTTTGGCAAAACTGTCTTTAAATTTGCGTGGTTGAAGTCACCGGCTATGATGAAAAAGCCGTCGGGGTTTTTTGTTTGTTGTTCACTGATGGCGCAATACAGTTCACGAAGCGCGTCCTTAGCGTTTGCACATGGTGGAATGTAAACTGCACCAATAACAATGGCCGTGAACTCCCGCGGCAGATAGAACGGTCGACACTTCACAAACATAAACTCCACTAACGGTGAACAGTGTTTTGATACTACCGCAGCATTGTTACACCATTCTTTGTTGATATACAAACACAAGCCACCACCGCGTGACTTACCAGAAAGTGTTGTGTCTCTGTCTGCTCGGTAGCAGGTTAGCCTGTTCAACTGAATGGCGGAGTCCGGGATGTTGTTGTTTAGCCATGTTTCAGTGAAAACAAACACACAACAATCCCTTGCCTCATGCTGTGTAGACCGACTGAGTTGAATTAAGTCCAGTTTATTTTCCAGAGAGCGAACGTTAGAGAGCATGAGTGTTGGGAGAGCCGGTCTTGTGGGATTAGCTCTTAGCCTCGCTCGTATACCTCCGCGCTTACCGCGCTTCCGTCCTCTCTCACACCGCTTGCGACGCCGCCTTGTGTGGGTAGCATCAGTAGGCGAGCACAATTATACTACCTATAATTGTGAATATTTTGAATTAGCTGTTATTTATTTGTTTTCTGCATCAGAATCTTGACATGCGTTTGCCATTTTTATTATTATTGCTATTTTTAAATATTACTATTTAGCTTTAATTTATTATTTCAGGTTTAGTTTGAGCAATTTTAGTACTTTAACTTTTACAACTTTAACATTTATATATATATATATATATATATATATATATATATTTTTTTTTTTTTTTCATTGAACTTTTTAGAGTTTGTTTTTCTTCTGATATTACATTTTTTCAGCTTTATTTTAATTAACACAATTTTTTTCTTCTAGTTTTTAGTTAAATTAAATCAACACTGGTTGAACTTAGTCACACCTTTTCATGGTAAATGATCAAATTACCTTTAACTGTAAAAGTGTTAAAGATGTGATGGCATTAAATTAAAATAGGAGTGTTGTGTCTTTTACACCATGTGTGTCCACTGGCCAAACTTTTAACCAATCAAATGATCTCTAGAATGAAAACGTCCCACGTCCATGAACACCACCTGCCTCTGATTAGCAAACCAAAGACTATCCTTCCACAAGTGTCCAGACACATCTTGTTTTCCTTGTATGGAGCCTTGAGGATATTTGACCTGCTTTTTCATCACTCAGAAATATGGTAATGAGAACATTTTCCAACATGCGGAGAGATGATATTTACTGCGGCTGGATATCATGTCGTTTGTTAATGTGTAGAAGGGGTGAAGAAAACTCAAACAGACTGCTTTAATCGTGCAACTCAGAGCTACAGTACAGCGGGAAGAAAGGAAAGGTAGGGATATTTGATCTGCTTCTTCCCGTCCCCATGTAATTTTAATAGCTCTTCCTTTTGGAGTATCAGAGTGAATTATTCATGCTCAGCGAGATGAGAGTTTGTCACAGGAGGAAGAAGAAGTGTGCGGGTGTGTTTTATTTGCAGTTTGATGGAGGCACATAATCTCCATTCACTTGACCACTTGTGTCGCCCCTTGACTTTAATTTCCACATTTCCCAAGGCCACCCGGTGCCCACCGCAGCAGTGAAACCTTTCAGCTCCTCTTGAACACATGCACAATCCTGAAGTAAAAAAAAAAAAACAGAAAGAGAGACTGAAAGAGTGTTGTGGGGCTGGAATGTAATGTTTTTGTGTGCTGTTGCCATATAAGGCATATAAAGTCACTTAATTTTGATGAATTTTTCAGAAAATAAGACTTTTGTCTTTTTCTGTCATTTTGCATCTCAAGTAAATGTATTTTGATTTTATGCATGACTAGATGTTGTCCTCAGAAACAAGGCAAAACTACTGTAGATGTTTTTTTCCAGTGCATGAAGTAGGTTGTATATTCATTTGTATATTCAAATGAACACAAACTACTTAATGCACGGAAAAAAAGAATACATACAATTTTGTTGGTCACAAAGGTTTTTTATCTAAAGGCCAATGGAAAAATGCTGTTTTTTTTGGTCAAGAGAACCGGGTGATGTAAATTCATCCCCACTGCATCACTGTATAATTTGGAAACAAAAAGACATTTCATTTTTCAGGCAGTAGCCGGATAGAGAGTGGTGTGGCTGTTTAATCAATACTCCTTTCCCATCGGACGGTAGAAGCCTCATATTTGGCCCTGTAATTAGAGCTCAGACGGTGTGAAATACTCTCGTCTACTAGTTTTAATTAGAGTTTGCCTTCACACGGGTCAGGAGGTTGTTTGAGGTACTGCTAGCAGCTAATGAGAGATGGAAGGTAGTTGTGGTGAATGGGTGAAGCACACTGCCTTTGCGTATGTAATTAGCGGCATGTGAAAAGAATTGTCCTAATATCATCTAGATTTGATGTTTATTAAGCTAAAAGAGCTAGTGGATGCGTGTTTGGGAATAGCTTTTGGGAGTGGCTAGCTAAAATTAGACATGCTGCTTTTAGTAGTGTAGCTGTTTTCCAAGTACTGTAGCTTTCCAGTAATAGGTCTCTTTTTTTCCTTAAGTAAAGGTGTGGGTATTGCTTTTTTGTATTGTATTATATTTTTCAAATTGTATTGTTAAGTTAGTTTTATAACTAAACAAGCTGAGGCTGTAATCACATGCTAGCTTTGGAAAGTCATTTTAGTAAATCATTTTGTTCAAACAGTTCGTTTCAATGACTGTAAAAAGCAGAAGTAATATTTAGCTAGCTGTTTATCTCTAGTTTGTATATTTAATAGCGTTTGCTAAGGCAACCAATGCTATTCAATTTGCTCATACAGTAAAAAAAAAAAATTGCTGTTGGATTTACTTATGAAACAATTTTCACTCACTTACAAATAACTATAAAGTATAATGGCAAGTAAAACACTGAATTAAATGTGCAATTTTGAAGTAAAAGTGCTGTCAAATGATTACTCGCATCCAAAATAAAAGTTGTGGTTTACATAATGTATGTGTGTACTGTATATATTTATTATGTATATATATGCATATAATTTATATTATGTATAAATATATTTAATATACAAACATAACATTTTTCTTAAATATACACATGCATGTGTGTGTATTTATGTATACATAATAAATATACACCGTACACACACACACACTTTATGTAAACAAACTTTATTTTGGATGGGATTAATCACAATTAATCATTTGACAGCACTAAAGACTAATATATATGTATATTTTTTTTTATAAATGTAATCCAGTAATCTTGAAAAATTCAAATTTAATAAAAAAAAAAAATCTTAGTTTTAAAAAATAACCACTGGAAAAAAAAAAAAAAATTTAGAAAAAAAAAAAAAAAAAAAAAAAAAAAAAAAGAAAACAATTTTACAAACAATTACAAATAAACCACAAGTAATACATTGAATTAAACATGAAATGTTGAAGTAGAAAAACTGAAATGGTATTTTCTTGTAAAACATCTATTGCAGTCGAACTGTAACGGAGCCAACGAGAAGTGAGGCGTACGGATCATGTGCAAGTTTTTATTTATAAACAGTCAATACACAGGCAGGGTCAAACAACGGCAAACAGATATGGCACGGGCAAGACACAAGAGTGATCCTAGTGCAAGAGTCAATGTGGTGAGCGAGTGACCTCTGGTGGAGAGTGAACGGAAGTGCATGGACAGGATTCCTGACATAGCCACCCCCGGCTGTGGCTTCCAGACACTCCTATACAATCCAGGAGGGCGGTGGAGCGGAGGCGGAACAGGGGGAGAGACGGAGGGCCAGGTCCACGTGGAAGTGGAGTGGCTGTGGACCGAGGCAGAGTCAGCAGAGCAGGAAGCCAGGGCGGAGCGGACGGAACAGGAGCCCACCAGGGCGGAGCGGACGGAACTGGAGCCCACCAGGGCGGAGCAGACGGGACTGGAGCCCACCAGGGCGGAGCAGAGGACCACCGGACCCAAGCAGAAGACCCCCACGGCGGAGCAGAGGACCACCAGACTTGAGCAGAAGACCACCTCGGCGGAGCAGATCGGACGGAAGGCCAACACAGGGACGCAGACTGAGCAGGAAACCATGGCAGAGACCGAGATCTAGGGAGAGCAGAGACAGACAACACAGGGAGAGCAGAGACAGACAACACAGGCAGTGCATTCACGGTCTCAGGGACCCTGGCAGGGAATACAAAGAACTCATCAAAAGGCTCGCTGACTGAAACTGGATAGAATGACAGTTCATAATCGGGTTCATGGGCTGAAACTGGATGTGGTGACAGTTCATAAATAGTCTCTATGGTAGTGACAGAGTTAACATGGCAGACATGGGATGCATTGATAGTCTCTGGGCTCATGACAGATGGATTTAAGGGTTCCAAGACGGGTTTCTGGGTTGTGACAGACAGGGCAACAAACTCTGTATTGGCCTCCTTGAGAGTGGTTGGACAGACAGAAAGTTTGATGTGGGACTCAAGGATTGGAACAGGACATACAGATAATTCTGAATTAAACACACTTGGGGGTTGTGGTCCGGCAGACAGATCAAAACTGGGGGCATTGATAAAGACTGGAGCAGACAGTTCATTGACAGAAGCTGGTAAAACAGACAATTCAAAAACAGACTCATTGAGGGAAACTGGACTAACAGACATTTCAGTGACTGAACCTGGACTAGCAGACAATTCAAAATCAGGCTCTTTGGTCAAAACGGGACAGACATAGAGTTTAAACTTAGACTCCTTGACTGAGACAGGATGGGTGGACTGTTCATTAATGGTTTCTTTGGTAATGACAGGGGTAACAGGACAGACATAGAGTGCATTTATAGTTTCTGATTTCATGACAGGCAGGGTTAAGAGTTCACGAACGGCCCCTAGAGGTGCAACAACAGTCATGAAGGTCACACATAACCTCCTCAGTTGTGACTGACGGGACTGGTAGTTCAAAGTCAGCCTCTTTGGCTGGGTCAGGACAGGACAATGGTTCATAGGCCGTGACATGAGCAAAGGAAGGTTCATTAATGGCCTCTGTGGTCAGTTCAAAGCAAGGCAAGAGTTCACAGATGGCCTCTATAGCAGCAACAGGGCAGGACAAGGATTCATAGATGGCCTCCATAGCCGTGACAGGGCAGGACAAGGATTCATAGACGGCCTCCATAGCCGTGACAGGGCAAGACAAGGATTCGCAGATGGCCTCCATAGCCATGACAGGGTAGGACAAGGATTCGCAGACGGCCTCCATAGCCGTGACAGGGCAGGACAAGGATTCATATGAGGGTACCATTGACACCTCTGGAGGTTCTGCAGCAGACGCCGCCACATCTGGAGGTTCTACAGTGGTAACATCAGGAAACAGGTAGAGTTCAGTAACAGGACAGGTACAGTGCTCATCAACGGTTCCTTTGACCGTGAGCTGAGAGTGCATTGCTGGGCGCCACCACCATACAAGGAGCTGAAGCGAGCACCGCCGCTTCGGGAGGTTCTGCAGCATTTGCCGCCACCACTGGAGAAGCTGCAGCGGGTGCCATCACCTGGGGCAGTTCTGAGGTGGTATACGCAGCCCAAACGCAACATAAGGCGATCCCCATCATGGGAAGCGCTTCGGACAGGGGAATTAGTGCAGGAACAGGAGGGTTAAAGTGAGCTGGTTTGGGGATACCAGCTGCACGTGCAGACACCAGTGGTGCATCCCTCACACTGCATACCAGATTAGGATACTGAAGGACTGACCTTGAATATCTGGGTGTGACAGACAGAACGTGACAAGACTCTGGCTGCTCAGCTGTGACGTGAAGAGACTCTGGCTGCTCAGCTGTGACGTGGCGAGACTCTGGCAGATCAGCGGAGACGTGGTGAGACTCTGGCAGATCAGCGGAGACGTGGTGAGACTCTGGCAGATCAGCGGAGACGTGGTGAGACTCTGGCAGATCAGCGGAGACTTTACTTAGCTTTTTAACATCAGCTGTGAATGGAATTGATTCATGACTGGCAGCAATGACATGACAGGGTGTTGTTGTGGCCGCCATTTTCTGAACCGGCTCCGCTGTCGCCGCCATCTTGTGGGCGCACTCTGGTGCGTCCGCCATTTCAGTCATAGATGTGGTGTCGCGATCCTCATCCGCGACACCCACAGTGAATAGTGAGCCAACAGTCACCAAAGCAAAGTCCAAAAAACATCTTGCGTCTGAGCTGAGATCGCAGAGGCTGATTAATGCCATCACAAAAAATCTCAATCAAAATAATGTCCGGTAAATCTGAATAATGAGCAAAGGCTAAAAACTCCCTAATATGGTTCTCCAGTGATCGTGGGCCTTGTTTAAGGACAAACAGTAGTCTTGTTGTATCCATACCTGAGAAATGTTGGTCTGAAAAGTTGCTGGATCCTTGTGTGGCCGAGTATTCTGTAACGGAGCCAACGAGACGTGAGGCGTACGGATCCATGTGCAAGTTTTTATTTATAAACATAGTCAATACACAGGCAGGGTCAAACAACGGCAAACAGATATGGCACAGGTAAGACACAAGAGTGATCCTAGGGCAAGCGTGGGTCGACGATCGGCAAACAATATCCAACAGGGCAAGGCAGAGAGATAATCCAGGTACACAAGCAATAATCCAAACGAGGTGCAAACAGAGTCCGAACAGCAAGGCAAAGGGTTAATCCAGGAAACACAGGTAAGAATCAAAAACACGCAAGGCAAGACTATGACAACTACGTGGGCTCCGTAGAGTAGCTATCTCTTGGAGAGTGATAAACGCTAAACAATACTCGGCGCTCACAGAGAGAAAGTCCAAGGCTTATAAAGAGTGTGTGATTGGGTGATAGTGATTGTGTGATAGTTCTCAGGTGTGAGCGTGATTAGTGTAATCAGCTGTGTGTGTGTCGTCAGTGCAATGGATGATGGGAATTGTATTTTGAGGTGATGTGCAACAGTTTGTGTAGTGCAAGAGTCAATGTGGTGAGCGAGTGACCTCTGGTGGCGAGTGAACGGAAGTGCATGGACAGGATTCGTGACACGAACACTTGAATTAAATGTCAAATTTTGAAGTAGAATGTAAGAAAGATTTTTCAAAGTTATAAAACAAAACAATAAAACTAAATAAAACAAAATTGCTGTTTTAGTCTTTCTGCTTCAAAATTTCATGTTTAATACAATGTTACTTGCCATTTAAAAATTGCAAGTTAAATTGTGTTTTTTTTGGGGGTATTGTCTTGTAAAATCTACTCCAGTAATCATTATTTTGATTACAATACAATTATTCTGACCATTAAATGACTTTATCTTCATCTGTATTTCACATCTGCATTATGAAATTCAAGATTACACACCACATATGAGACGATATTGTTCTATCGCTGCTGCAGCAAATATCGTAACTAATAACGTATGCATGGAAATCTCCTTTTCGCTCCCAAAGAATCTCAATTTTCTCATCTCAAGTCTTGCTGTGAAGAACACAGTGATGCTTCATGATAAAATTCCCTTTAATAAGAGTCCTCTCCCTGTCATACATAATTAACTGTAGGCCATTTTTCACCAGTCGCCGCTCTATTAGCTATTTGCTTAACCGAGAAATCAAGTGTCCATAAATCAAACCCGTGCCACGCTGAGAAGTAAACAGACACCTGTGATTGTTCTCGGCCTCTGCTGTTGGCTCTAGATGACTTTGTGTGTTTGTTAATTGACCTTATTAACTCGGTATGATGACCAGCAGCTCCTTACCAGGCGTAATATACAATCCAATCAGAGCCGCTAATACGGTCAGTATAGAAGTTTACATGACAGGATTTCACAAATGTACTTTCTGAACATTATTCATTTGAATTCTGAACATGCTTGGAGCACAATACGTGGGAATGTCTTGTGTGAAAAATGGCCCAAGCACAGATTTCCCTTTGTCTTCGAAGATGGCGTCTTTGAAGAGCGCTGGAAAAAAGGCTTTGGTAATCTCTTTTTAAGGATGTTGCAACTTCCCCTCAGCAGGGACGTGAGCTCAGAACAGAAATGTGCACGATGATTCGCTGTGGGTTGGATCTTCTTCAAGAGAATTTAGAGGAGCTTCCAAGAAAGGGAAGGCTAGAAATCCCTGGCCATCTTTTAGAGTGGGAATTGTGAAGAAAGCGGCAAGAGAATGAATGTTTTATATGCAAAAATGGTCATGAAACTCATTGCTTCTGTAGTGTGTCATATTTCTGAGTAAAATGTGGTATGTACCAAGAACAAAATGTAGGGCAAGGTTTGAGTTTATCAATAGGGAATTTATATTTTGCATCAAGAAAAGCTTTTAAGCAATAACATCTGCTGAAAAGAAAATATATTTCAGAGGTGGAGTGAGGTGTTTTAAAATCATTTTTTATGAAACATTAAAAACATAAAAGTATAGACTACAGTTAATTTTTTTAATCTTTTTCATATTGAGATGGTAATAATGTTAAGTTTGTTTTCTTGAAAGAATACTTTTATGTTCACTAAGGTTACATTTATTTGATTAAAAATACAGTAACGACTGCAATATAGTGAAATATTTTTAAAATGTAAAATAACTGTTTTCTGTGTGAATATATTTTAAAATGTAATTTATTCCTGTGATCAAAGCTGAATTTTCAGCATCATTACTTCAGTCTTCAGTGTCACATGATCCTTCAGAAATCATACTAATATACTGATTTGCTGCTCAAGAAACAATTCTGATTATTATCAGTGTTGATTATCAACAGTTGTGTTGCTTCATATTTTTGTGAAAATTGTGATGTTGTTTTCCCCAGGATTCTTTGATGAATAGAAAGTTAAAAAGTAGCATTTATTTGAATTAATCAAAAGGTAATTTATTTAATGTATCCTTAATTTAAAAATAATCCTATATACTGTATAGTATTACTGCATAATCATACGATTTTTAAAAAGAAATTAAGGATGCATTAAATTAATGAGAAAATGTCTGAATTTTATAAATGTATATCTAGATATTGTGCATACATATTACGTTTTTTAAAATTGTGATTTCATCTATATTTTTTAATTATCTGCACTCTAATGATATAAAATCAAGCTGTAACGCCTTTAGAAAGCTGTACGAGTTGAACACAAATGTCATGGAGTATCAAGATGGTGATATCGTAAATCGAATCATATAAAATCTCTCTCTGTCGCACATTAGCCCGCTGGGGGTCACATAGACGGACAGTTACGTCCATTCATCAGTCTTTTTGACGAGGCAGGTCGGTAATAAACTGTAACATCTACACAGGGACACAGACGGAAATAAAAAGTTTTACCAGCAAAGGGACCTGAGAGTTCATGATGTCCTCTGTCCAATATATAGTCTCTGAAGGTCAGGCCTGAGTCTGGCGGGGGTCATTTTGAGCAGAACAGCCCTTGAGACAGCGGACAGGAGCACTGGTGGAGAAAGTCCATTAACACTGATGCAGAAACCATTGATGAAAGCATATAAATAGTCAGAGGCTGTTAGAAAATGCCATAGCTTGTGAATGAGATGACCTGACCTATTGACATTTCACAGGCCTGTAGGGGACACGTGTTTGAATGTTGCTCACTTCTGTCAATGGTGCATGAAAACACTGTTTCTCTTTAAGGGACAAGTCTAATTAAAAACAATAAATCGAAATTGATCATGTGCTTGTGCGTCATTCACAGCTGTATTGAGAATGCCCATAAAATTTCAGATGAGTTATTGAATTTGAACTGATTTTAAATTTAGGTGGCAAACTATGAAAGCTTGTTTCTGCCACGGGATTAAAAAAACTATAAAAAGCAATTATTTTATAAACTCTGAATTGCGAGATGTAAACTCTGAATTATGAGATATAAACTCAGAATTGTTCGATGTAAGAATTGTGTGAAAAAAATCAGAATTACAAGATTCAGAATTCTGAGTTTATCTTGCAATTCTGAATTTATATCTCATAATGCTGAGTTTAAATCTCATAATTCTGAGATACATATAAAAATGTATATATAAAAAGTCTGAATTGAGATACAAACTCAGAATTGTGAGATATCAACCCCAAAGTATGACATATAAACTCTGATTTATGAGATATAAATCCAAAGTATGAGAGATAAACTCAGAATTGTGAGATATAAACTTAGAATTATAAATATAAACTTTTAATTATAAGATATAAACTCAGAATTGTGAGATATAAACTTAGAATTATAAATATAAACTTTTAATTATAAGATATAAACTCAGAATTGCAAAATGTAAACTCTGAATTTTGAGATATAACCTCCCAAGTATGAGATATAAACTCAGAATTGCCAGATGTAAACTCTGATTTTTTTTATGTATACTCCGAAGTATGAGATATAAACTCAGAAATGCATAATTTAATCTCTGAATATTTGAGATATAAACTGAGATATAAACTAAATATATGCATTTGATATAAAATTGTGAAATGTAAACTCAGAATTGCGAGATGTAAACTCTAGAGTTCTGAGTATATATCTTGCAATTCTGAATTTATATTTCATAATGTTGAGTTTATATCTCATAATTCTGAGATTTGTATAAAAAATGATATATAAAAAGTCTGAATTTTGAGAAATTCTCAGACTTAGAATTGTGAGATATCAACACTGAATTATGAGATATAAACTCTGAAGTATGAGACATACAGTATACTCAGAATTGTGATATAAACTCAAAATTATGCAATATAAACTTTTAATTATAAGATATTATGTCAGATTTGTGAGATATTAACTCAGAATGGCAAGATATAAAGTCACATTTGCATGAAAAAAAGTCTGAATTCTGAGTTTGTCTTTCTGAAATGGAGTTTTTTTTCTCTCAGAATTGTGAGAAACAAAGTCAGAATTGTAAGATCGCAAGTACCTTATTTTTATTATTTTTTCGTTCCGTGGCAGAAACAGGATCCATAGCAAATAGAATTCCAGTTTGAATTTGAAATTTGAGTTCCAATTTGAATTCATAGAAATGTAAACTTACATTTTTAAATAAGCAGCCTGTCAAGGCAAAATGTATGCCGATGGATGATGAAAAGATAGATAGAACAACAGTAGTTACCTCAGACTGACAGAGTGTTTCTGATGACCTTTCCTCATGGGTTACACACTGCTGAACGATTAGTCCGTGCCAGACAGAGTGAGAACTGCAGCGTGACAGTATTAAACCGTTTAGTGTTTTTTCTGCATGCACACAGACTAAGCAGCCTCTACTACTCTATCTCCATCTCTCGCTTCACTCAATCTCTTGTTAGTGGTGTTGTAAACAGCGTGCATTGGCTGGCGGTTGGCTGCCTGCCATGACGGCTGCTCTTATATCAGTTATCAACGTAAATGCTTTGCCTTCAGTGTGATAAACTTGAAATCCCACTCGATTCCATTCACAGTATAAGCTTCACATACTGAAAATAACTAGACTGAGGTTGTTTCAGTATAAAACATCAAATTTCAGCATTGTTACACATACTATCACTCTCTTACTATGAATTGGTACTATATATATAGTGGATCTATTTTGGATTTTTCACATTTCTTTTGGATTTCTTTCAGATGTTTTTCTTTTGAATTTCTTCAATTGTTACATATTTTATGTGATCCTATTTATATTTGTCCGATTCTTTAAATATATATTTTCATTTAATAATTTCATGTTTTTTGCACTAATAGCTGCAAATTCAACTATAGCTCTGTGAAAGATATGAATTCATGCACAGTTTTGTTGCCTTAAAATGGATATAAAAAGCAAAAAAAAAAAACTTTACATAAAATGCTTTCTTTGAATGCAGCAAATGATGATGAACCATTAGGCCATTAGATACGTTTTGACACAGTAAAAGTTGCTACTGTACCTGAAAGACAATATTTATCAATAAATCATGGCAACGTGTGTTTTTCCATTACTTCAATTAATCAAAATTCACCTATTCTAATACAAGATTCAACTAGACAAGATTTAAAAACATGAGTTAAAATGTCTTGCACAGCAATTGGATTATTCTTAATTTAATGCAGCAATTTTTAGGTGGATTTTTTTGTAATAATTTATATACGAATGACCTTTTTTCTGACATATATCTCTTGTTGTTCATCTGGATGAGTCTTGATCTTGTCATGCTCTCGACTGCAACCCTGTTGAATAGGTGCATCAGAAAGGGAGATTGTTTTCCCAGCATGCTCCTCTGTTGACTACGGCGAGAGTAATGGACAGGGGCATTATTCTGAGTGCATAGTAATAGTTTTAAGCACATAGTAATTGGGTGTGTATTGAGGTCCTGGTGGGAGGCGTGCTGTGAGTAATGCCCCCAGGAACTACGGCCGTTCGGCAGAAGTCACGGCGTGCCGCTGCAGCTCTATAAATCCCATTTCCATTTCTGTAATGACACGTCGTGACGGCGCACTGCCGCCTGCGCCCCATTCTCCTGTACTCACACCGTAAATTTCCTCACCTCACCGCCCTCGCGCTGTACACAAGTGAGAGAGCGGAGAGCATTTTTCTTTTAATGTTTTTTAATGTTTCCCCCATTTAACCCACTGACATGCTTTCCTGCGCTGTGCCATGTCGAGGTTTGTCGATTTTGTAGTTCACTAAATGACCCACATTGTGCTCGTGTATCACAGGAGGCTTCTCTTTCTGCTTCACTTGTGGGCACCATGCTTGCTCATTTACAGCATCCTCTAGCATATTAGTTTGAGTTTGTAAAAATGTAAATTCTGTCATAATTTACTCACCCTCATGTGGCTCCAAACCTGCCTGACATTTCTACCCATGCAACACAAAATATTGGGAAAAAATGTAGCGAAGCTGCTCATTTCCATGCATTAGTAAATGAGAGGGCTGTCAAGCTCAATTTAATTCACAACATTCAGAAAGAACTGAAAGATGCATAAAAACCAATGATGTTTGACATCAAACCTGGTGTGATAAATCTTGAGACACCAATTTTTCAGTGTGTGCAAATGTCATTTGAGAGATTTATTTATTTCAGTCAAATATATATTGTACATATTTTTTGTATTTGTAATTTTTAACACTTTTAAAAATGTTATGATTTAATCTTCTCCACTCACTTCTCATTCACTTCAAAACATACAAACGTGTTGAAAGATGCATAAAAACCAATGATAATTGAGGGTTTCTTCATCTAATAACAACTAATTAATCTGTTCCTCTCACAAAGCAATCATGATTTCAAAAGACTTAATGGTGCTGCTATGTTGGGTTTTTTAGTGCTCAACCGCAACCATTCCCCATTCGCTTTAATTTTATGGAAAAGAGCAGCATGAACATTTTGCAAAACATCTCCTTTTGTGTTCCACAGATGAAAGTAAACCACATTTGGAAGGTGAGTAAATGATAGCAGAATTTTCATAATGGACTAACTCTTTACACTACAGTTGTGTGAAAATGCATTTTAGTGAAAATTAAACTACTGTTCTTGGACTGCAACTTCTAATAGTGTGAAATTCACCATCAGTATGAGTTTAAAAACTTGAAATATATAGTGCATATAAGTCAAGCAGACACCTTTTATGGTGCTTAGCACCTATAACAGCATCTGTTCCTCATTTGTTTTAACTGTATGGTAAAGTGTGGGGTGAGCATTTTGCAAAAGATCTCCTTTTGTGATCTATAGAAGAAAGAGTCAGGTTTGCAGGGTGATAACACAATTTTCATTTACAAAAGAACTACAGCTGTGTGAAAATGCATTGAAGTGAAAATAAAACTGTTCTTGGACTGCAACTTCTAAAATGTTTAATAGTGTGAAATTAATAATCATTTGTATTGATTATAAAAACTTCATTTGAATTCCCTCCGTTTAACATTCAGACTATGGCAGGCATTCAATATGAGTTTAAAGACATGAAATGCAGTGCATCAAGTCAAGCAGACATATTGTATGGAAAAGAGCAGTGTGAACATTTTACAAAACATCTCATTTTGTGCTTTGAAGCATGAGAACATAATTTTCATTTATGAGAGTACTACGGTTGTGTAAAAAAGCATTGTAGTAAAAAAAAAAACTGCTTCTAGTGTGAAATTCATTTGATATCCTTTGTGTCAATTATAAAAAATGTATTTGAATTTTCTCTGTTTAGCATGCAGACTATGGCAGGCCTTCAATACGAGTTTAAAAACATGAAATATAGTGCATCAGTCAAGCAGACATCTATTACGGTGCTTTTATGTTGTTTGTTTTAGAGCTCGATAGCATTTGTTGCTCATTTGCTTTATTTGTATGGAAAAGGGCAGCATTAACATTGTGCAAAACATCTCCTTTTGTGATCCACAAATGAAAGAGTCAGGTTTGAAGGGTGATAACACTATTTTCATTTATAAAAGAACTTCAGCTGTGTGAAAATGCATTATAGCTAGTGAAAATTAAACTACTGTTCTTGGACTGCAACTTCTAAAAGTGTGAAATACATTTGATATCCTTTGTGCCGCTTATAAAAAATTGATCAAGTCTCTCTATTTAGCATGCAGACTATGGCAGGCCTTCAGTATGAGTTTAAAGACTTGAGTTTGCCGGCCATCTGCCTCCGTTCCCCTGTTGCCCGACTCTCTCTCGTAACATGCCATCCGACGGCCCTCACATCAAGCAGGGTTCCCGTGGCAGGGTGCTATCAGCGTGCAGGACTAATTGTGCCCCCCAGGATCCCTCTCCAGCCTGCACTTCACACAGAGTTACTAATGATTCGCTCTTGTTTGTGACCAGATAAGTGCACTATTAGAAGAAAGTATTAATCTTGCGACTGGGGAGCGGATAAGATCTCCTCCGCCTCCCAGGGGAGACGTCTCAGCGCGAGCATGTGCGATTTTTCTCGAGCATGTGTGGGAAGGAGCGAGTGGGTGTAGCGGAGGTGACAGCTTTTTTTCCCCCATGTATAAAACCTGAAATTACCCATCTGCTGTTTGCCCAAGTGCACCCAAGACTCACGCACTCCTCTGTCAGAGCACCTGCTAATCAAAATCTGCAGTCGCAGCGAAAAGATAAATACCTGCTTGGCGCCCACTCCCGTAACTGTCTCTCTTTCCATTGTCCGTGAGCTTGCAGCTGCGTGCCTTTATGCAATAATGAAATGTTGTGATGGAGATTTTGGCGATGCATGCATTTTCGTCATGTAGGTGTTGTGCATTAAATCTCATCTTTATATGCCTGACATATGTGGCCGTGGAGTTGTTTGGCGCCCTAGAGCGAGCCGATTAACCTTGCATCTCTTCTAATGTTATCTCTGCAGGAGCGCGTGCGACACACGGAAAAGAGCGTGCATTTAAAGTTCACCTGACCCCATCAAAACCTGCATGGCATCAAAATAAAAAGTGGTTTAATTGGCAGTAGTTGTGTATTGAGGTGTGCAATTGAAAAAAATATTTTTTTTTAACCAGTTTACAACACATAGCAAACATATTTGCACTTGAGCACTGCAGAGATTTCCTTAAAGGAATAGTTCACCCAAAATGAAAATTGGCTTGAAATGTACTCATCCTCAGGCAATCTGGATGATTTAGATGAGTTTGTTTCTTCATCAGAACAGATTCGGAGAAATGTAGCATTACATCACTTGCTCACCAATGGATCCTCTGCAGTGAATGGGTGCCGTCAAAATGAGAGTCCAAACAGCTGATAAAAACATCACAGTAATCCACACCACTCCAGTCCATCAATTAATATCTTGAAAAATGAAAAACTACATGTTTGTAAAGACCAAATACATCAAGATGTTTTAACTCTAAACCGTCACTTCTGGTCAAAATACAAGCCCATAATCTATAATAAATCCATAATGAAGCCATAATAAGGCTTCCTCCAGTGAAAAAGTAATCTTGTCTGAATCAGGAGAGAAATACGCACAGATCAAGTACCTTTTGCAAGTGAAAAAATGCCCAAAACAGTTCTAAATGAATATGATGGTGCATTATGATGTGAGAGGACAACAGGGGATGGACTTTTCATAGTTGAAATCATTATTATGGATTATGGATTCACATTTTGGCCAGAAGCAATGGATTAAAGTTAAAAACATCTTAATGATGGGTTTGTTTCTTACAAACACTTCACAAGACATTAATTGATGGACTGGAGTGCCGTGGTGTGGATTATTGTTGTTTTTATCAGCTGTTTGGACTCTCATTCTGACGGCACCCATTCACTGCAGAGGATCCATTGGTGAACAAGTGATGAATGCTAAATTTCTCCAAATCGGTTTCTCCAACTCTTCTGACTTTCCTTATCAGCTGATGTTATCAATCCCTCTTATTTTTTTAACCACCTGACACTTTTCACCATCCAATCAGTTCCCAGTGAATAAAATCAAGTCCTGTCCTACTTTTTTTTTCTCTTTTTTTTCTTGTTGAATATCCCATTATTCTTGAAAACGCATTTCCCACTGTCTGCGTTTTCCTCAGTGGGTGTTTCTGAGTAGCTATGACATGGCTTTGAGAGGCTGATATACATTAAAAAAATATAGTCTGGATATAGTCTACATCAAAAGTTTTTTGTGTAATCAGAAACAGTTTAAGGAGTTTAATAGGAAAATGAATTGGAGAAATCCTGATGCTAAAAATGGCAGTTGTAGAAAAAGAATGATGCCTTCAAGTGAAAATGATCATATGTGTCATATGTACAGTTAGTCTAAATGCTTTTCATCTACTGTTGATGGAAAATTGCCATCTATAAATGCTTTCCTGGAAGAAGAGCTTCAGAAAGTACTAATTTAGCTGGTTTATGATTTACAGTAGGTGACAGGCTTGCACTACCAAACTGCATTTCCCATTTTTCTCTATGGCAGCCCAGGAATCACAAAATACATAGATCACAGAACATCGCCTCATGTACTTTGTGCTTCATTTTGTTCCATTAGCATTAAAAATGTTTGTCAATAAGTGAATAGGAGAAATATCACGAAATTGTCACGTCCATTTTCTTCCAATGCAAATCACTAAAATTCACATCACACCATGCAAACTCATAAACAAGAACTTCCCAGGAAGACTTGAAGGTGCCAGATGTCCCACCAATCAATCACCTTATTGGCCAAGCATCACCACTAATTTTTCAACCTGATTTTGAGCTAAAGGTGAAAATTTGTTGTCAGATTTTATTTTTATATAGTTTTGGAGATTTTGGTCTTTTCTCTTTTAAGTAGAGATAATAGCTAGGATTGCAGTAGAATGAACTGACTTCCTCCAATAAGAATAATTTCTTTGACACTTTTATTTTATTTTAGATTTAAGCTGTACTTGCATGGCTAGAAATTAAACTCTCCATGGCTAAGATGGTCACCAAGTGAATTGATTTGCTCCAGAAGGACTTTAATATTGTCTATCAAAGAAGTTTAAAAACACAACAAACTTGCACTATACCAGTTAACTGTTTTTGTAGTTTTTAATGAGAATTTATAGTGAATATATAAAGACCCAGTCTGTCTCAGGTGAACATGGACTCTGTGCAATGGGACCCTGGTGACTCAGGTGATTTCAGGTTGAGGTAGAAAAGCAAAATATCATGTTAAAGCAGTGTCAAACTTTTAATATACTTGGTACAAAGACAGGAAGGCAGCACATGCTCATTTCATCCCAACAGACTGAAGTGCCACTGAACTGTTTTTCAGGTTACTTCCAATTAACACTCATCTGAGTGAATTGCAGAAGACATTTTCATGTTGCGACACGCCCCTTGGTACCTCAGCCTAATGTCACAATCCATTGCCGCAATCCCAGGATGCAACGGAGCTATTAAATGTAGCAAAAAGGTGGTTTGTTTCCTCTCTATTCAGCGGGTCGCCCCGAGTGTTACAAAAGATTTATTTTTGCATAACAGATTACTTCTCTCTCATAGATTCCATCGCCCCGGTTCTTATGACTTGTGAATTGACAAAGTGTTTAGCTCAGCTGGCGCACGTTTGTGATAAATATGGAAGTGCTGGAAATGTGTTTATAAACTAGGATATGATCATGTCACTTTACTCCTGTGGCTGAAACCTTTGAACTCATTCATTTAAAAGTGCAAGGAATATTTTAGCATGTTCCTGCAGCAGCTGCTTTGATTTACAGGAAACGCATAAAGTGGTAAAATGTATATTTTGAATGTGTTGTGAATCACTGTGAATTAAAGCATATGGCAAACACCAAAATATAATATGCACTTGAGGCAATGCATTTTATAATTTCTTTCTCGACTCAAAAGTTTGTTTTTTTTTCATTTTATTTTACACACTTTTATTATAAATACGAATATATATATTCACACACACACACACACACACACACACACACATTTTTGTTTATTTATTTTTTGTATTTTTGTGCATTACTATTTGAAATGTTTATTGCTGAATGCTAAATACTGTTTCACATACTACTTAAAAAATAATAGGCAGTATTCAGTGTATTTAATTATCATAAAAGCATTACATAGAGGTTTTTCATTTTAAACAATAATAATGAATTAATAAACCAACAACAACAACAACAACAAAAAAAAGATATGTGATATGTGACCAAACTTTCCTAAACATTTATGAGTAACTCGAGTGATTGTGTTTGTTGTGGACAGTCAGCTATCACAGGTGACTTATTATATAACTTAAGAATTCAAATACATTTTCATTAAGAATGAATTGGGTGGAATCAAATGAGCAGTAAATGCTTCAGGTGTTAAATTGAGTGAAATATTCGTGACAGACACTGTGCTTGCATGTCAGTGCAGATGTGACATCTCATCTGTTCTGTTTTAACACATCACACTTGTGACTGTACTTTGATAAAGAAGTTTGTGATTAGAGGAAGGGATGAAACATTGAAGGAAGTCTTTCAACGGATGCCTGTATGAAAGTGTGAAAGTGTGTGTGAATGAAATGTGCTGTAACCACACTGTATCCACAGGGAAATGTCACTTATGCTCTTTCAGAGCTCAGGAGACTTGGTTTGCTTTCATTTAAGAATCTGTTTTGCCAATTTTTCCTTCTTTAAACTCTTTCTGAGGAATTTAAATAGACACATATGAGTCCATTGTTGACTGTAGCATAGTTTTGACTTGTTCTTGGAGTAATTTGAGGTGTCTGCCTTTTCATCTTGGCAAGCTGAGCACAGTTTGAGATATTGTTGAAATTTTGTTTGAAATCCTCAATGAGACCCGTTTAAAGAGGAGAAACATGAGTGAGTTCATATGGAGATTGCAAAGTCTGGTATCTTGGCAAATCCAGTCTTGTCACATATTAAATCATAATTATTAAATAAAGTCAAAATTATGAGGTATGAAGTCATAGTTTGAGATAAAAATTTGATTTTGAGATACTGAGTCATAATTATCATTTGAAAGGTATGAGATACTAGGTCATAATTATGCAATAAAAAGTTGAAATTGGGATACTGTCAAAAATATGAGATAAAACTCAAAATTATGAGACATTTGTCATAATAATGAGACACTAAGTAGAAATTAAGATACAATTTCATTAAAAGTCAAAATGATGAGATGCTATGCTATAATTATGATATAAAAGTCATAATTATGAGATACTAGGTCATTATGCAATAAAAAGTTGAAATTGGGATACTGTCATAAATATGAGATAAAACTCTTTTGATGAATATGCATAAATGAAACACTAATAGAAATTAAGATACAATTTCAGTCAAAATGATGAGATGCTATGCTACGATAAGTTCAATTATGAGATACTAGGTCATTATGCAATAAAAGTTGATCATTGGGAACTGTTATAAAATGAGATAAAACTCAAAATTATGAGATAAGTGTAATTTTGATTAAGATACTATCTCATTAAAAGTCAAAATGATGAGATGCTCATAAGTATGAGATACAAAGGTGCCTTGTTTTTCAGTAAATTTTATTTCGCATGTGAGAGTGTGCAGACTTTTCAAGTAAAACTTTTTTGATCTACGCACTTCGTTTGGATTGTTTTGAAGGTGCAGTGAGTTTCTGGCTGTTTTTCATGATTATGAGACATAACGTCCAAATGATGAGATCCTAGGTCATAATTATGAGATAAAAAGTCGAAATCGGGATACTGTCAAAATTATGAGATACAAATTTAAATTATGAGACACTAAGTCATAAATATGAGATACTACATAGACATTAACATACTAAGTCAAAATGATGTGATATAAAGTCAAAATTATAAGGTACTAGGTCATAATTATGAGATAATAAGTTCAAATAGTAAGTTGTAAATATAAGATAAAAGTCAATATTGAGATACTAAGTCATTGAATAAAAAGTCACTATCATAAAAAAAATTAAAGTAGAAATGACAACTCAACATGATGGCATAATTATGACAAGTGTCCTTTTTAATCTCATAATTGTAACCTCATCATTTCGATTTTTCATTTCATAATTATGATTTACCAAAACACACTTTTTTTCTTGTGTGGCAGCATTGGGTTTCCACACATTTTTGTTTTTTCTTTGGAGGTTTGTTTTAACCTCTAAACACCAAGCTAATAGTCATTTCAGATTTTGAGAGTGAATGAAACTCTAACAAGTTGCAAATGAGATCATGTTTTATAGTCCTGAGATCATCATAAATGTAATCATTATCACGAGAGTGCCATAACCTTAATTTAATGATCTCATCCAGCATAACATCTGCTTGGCTTTGATGATTAAAGTCGAACCAAAGATATGAGTGGGCGCTTGATTCCTTCCTTCGGTGGCCGGTGAAGTGATGGAAATCAAACCAAATGGAGTATGAAAGAAGTGTGTGGGTCGGTTGTCATAACCATCGGTCTGTCAAAGTAACCCGTTCACCTCAGACACGAAGCAAACCAGAGGGGGAGAGATCATACGCTTAGCCAATTTAGTTTTGATTTATCCATCTTTTCAGGTCGTATTACTCACGTCGCAGGTGCTGGTTTCAGAGTCAAGTGGGTTAACTAAGATCTCTACTGGTGAGGTTGTTCACTAGCTGGTCGAGCGCAGATGCATGTGTTTGTGTATCTCAGAATCACAGTGGCGTCTCGGTCCGTTTGGACCTCTGCACCCCGGCAGACGAGACTCATTTGAAGTGTTTTTGTGAGGTCGGCAAGCCGTGAGCCGCAGAACTGAAGGCACTAATGCTTGAAATTCATTTTCTGAGAGCAAGAAAAGTGGCTCTTACCCGCCCCGCAACTCCTCAAATGATGCCTTTGCTCCTGCAACCATGAAATTTCCTGACAATAGCAATTTTTGGGCAAACTTCTTGTGCCGCTCGCCTAATAAAACAATGGCTGTGTGTTCAGCACAGAAGAATGGGTGTCTCTTGTGTGTCTTCAGGAATTCATTCTCATTATTTGGTGATTGTATTTGTATATTTTCTTCTGTGTTGCAGACTGAATGTGTCTGCAGGTTGTTTTTCTATTCTGTTGATGTGCAGTATCTGCTCACAGTGGCTGTTTTAAGATGTTGTAGCTGTGTTGACTTGTGGTATTGTTTGTGTATATACAGTGGGTACGGAAAGTATTCAGACCCCCTTAAATTTTTCACTCTTTGTTATATTGCAGCCATTTGCTAAAATCATTTAAGTTTTTTTCCTCATTAATGTACACACAGCACCCCATATTGACAGAAAAACACAGAATTGTTGACATTTTTGCAGATTTATTAAAAAAGAAAAACTGAAATATCACATGGTCCTAAGTATTCAGACCCTTTGCTCAGTATTTAGTAGAAGCACCCTTTTGATTTAATACAGCCATGAGTCTTTTTGGGAAAGATGCAACAAGTTTTTCACACCTGAATTGGGGATCCTCTGCCATTCCTCCTTGCAGATCCTCTCCAGTTCTGTCAGGTTGGATGGTAAACGTTGGTGGACAGCCATTTTTAGGTCTCTCCAGAGATGCTCAATTGGTTTAAGTCAGGGCTCTGCTGGGCCATTCAAGAACAGTCACGGAGTTGTTGTGAAGCCACTCCTTCGTTAAGCTGTGTGCTTAGGGTCATTGTCTTGTTGGAAGGTAAACCTTCGCCCAGTCTGAGGTCCTGAGCACTCTGGAGAAGGTTTTCTGCAGGATACCCTCCCTGTACCCTGCATTCATCTTTCCCTCAATTGCAACCAGTCGTCTGTCCCTGCAGCTGAAAAACACCCCCACAGCATGATGCTGCCACCACCATGCTTCACTGTTGGGACTGTAAAGGTGAAGCACCTGTTTTCTCTTATTTCTCACCATCTTGAGTCCTTCAAAAGGCCAAAAAGTTCTATCTTGGTCTCATCAGACCAAGAATCTTATTTCTCACATCTTGGAGTCCTTCAGTGTTTTTTTAGCAAACTCCTCATGCGGGCTTTCACCGTCATCTGGTGCACCTGGTGGAGGCTCTCAAACTTTCTCTCCATCACCCGTTTGCATCTCTGAGCTCAGCCACAGCTTCTTGGGTTCTTCTTTACGTCCCACCAAGGCTCTTCTCCCCGATAGCTCAGGGTTCTGGTCGTCCACGGCCAGCTCTTCCAGGAACTTCTGGTCCCCAAACGTGCATTTAAGGATTATGGAGGCCAACCTTGTGCTCTTCAGGACCTTAAGTTTTTTTTTGTAACCTTGGCCAGATCTGTGCCTTGCCACAATTCTGTCTCTGAGCTCTCAGGCATTCCCTTGACCTCATGAGCTTCTCATTTGCTCTGACATGCACTGTGAGCTGTAAGGTCTTATATAACAGACTGTGTGGCTGGCTTTCCTAATCAGTCCAATCATATAATCAAACACAGTATAATCAAACACAGCTGTTGATGATCCATCTCAAATGATCAATGGACAGCATCTGAGTTAATATATGTGTCAGGCAAAAATAATAGGAAAAAAAATGACATTCTTTTAAAAATCTGCAACAATCAACAATGAGATTATTAATACTTTCCGACTTAAATATTTACCTGGAACAAAGATGAAAAATTTAAGGGTCTGAATACCACATTATATACACTGACAAATGTATCAAAATAACTTTATTTGGATGTAAATTATGCAAACATTTATTTTACAACTTTCATAATTAAATAAATATTGAGACTTGGTTCAATAATACATAATTAAAAAAATATGTAATACATAATAAATGCATTATTATTATCATTATATAATTAATTATTCAATTAAATTATTTTTATTATTGAAATAATTTAGTAATTATTAGACTTGTTGAGGTAAACTCGAGTTTTAGTTTTTCAGCAGATGGCTCACTGTGCAGACAGTTACAACAAAGACTGTGAAGTCAGTGTAGATATTAATAAGACTCTCACTCTGATGTTTATCGTGTGTGTTTGAGCACAGTGATGCATGCTAACAGCGTGAGGAAGCGTAGCATGTGTTTGTGTGGGAAGGTGGCAGAAGAGCTGTGTTTCTCCACTGTTTGTTGTGTGTCTGTGAAAGTGTGGACTGGACCTGTGTGTTAGCGTGTACATGTAAAGGTGAATGACACTGCTAGATAACTGTGAAAATGTTCTGCTAATTTCTCTCTGCAGCAGTCTCTTTAATTACGGATAATTACAGGGCGCCTGTCATAAGAAAAGTGGAGACTGTTCATTAGGAATACCAAGGTCAAAGAGTAGTGCTTATTATTAATCTAGTTTACTGATTGCAACTCGATGTTAACAGAATTACGGTCACATTGACTGCTTTTTCTGGATAAGCACCGCCCACTTGCACCTGACTGACATGTAAAGCGACCAATCACAGGTCATTGTGTTTTTGCATGAGCTTTAGGGTCTCAAAAGCCCTAACTGTAGCTGGCTGGGATTGACTATATAGCTGTTTTAAGAAATCCTTGTATGCAATATGCATCCAGCAGATGGGATGGGTCATGATGGTGGACTTCTCTTGCTAAAAATCTTGTTTTTGTGAATAAAAGTGGACTTGATTTTAGTAAACAGCAGCTGAGAGATTCTGACCTCAGCGGGTGATGAATGCATAATTAAGTAAATAATAAATGCGATTAAGTAAATCAATTTGCGCTGCACTCCGACTGTTTCACCAGGTATTATGTGTTGTATTGTCACAGTTGATTCATTAAATTTGATCTGCGGGAATGCTGTAGCGCATTGATCAATATAACAATCAATATGAAATTATGTATATTGATATTAAATTGCCTTTAATACCAAATAAATATCAGCACTGTTATATATTGATTATGAGGCAAACGCTCCCATCAGACTGAATTAATTTATGTGTGTTTTACCTGTATTTAGATCTGCAGAATAAGGTCTGTCGCAGACACATTTAGATGTGTGAATCCCCAGACGTCTCACATTCCCACTCAATTACTTATTCACAGCTTTCTGTTTGTTAGTAGAAAAAAGATGCAGTTTTTGAAATGTGCATGGAAAAGCCCTACTTTTAGGATTAAAAAATAAATATTAGATATTAAAATACATTATCTAAATGTGTGTATACATATATACATATTACATGCTTAATATAAATGTCATTTATTATATACATTTTATTAAAGTTTTAAATTTATCTTTATTTTTATATTTTATGTTTTTGTGTAATTTTGTTTTTGTCATTTTTTTGATAAACTGTTTTATATAGTTTTTATCCATTTTATTTCATTTTTAGTTTTTGTTATTTTACTACATCAAAATAAACTAAATGAAACTAAATGGAATTAAAAAGTTTTTTATATATTTCATGTTATTTCAGTCAAAGTTTATTTTATTTCAAGTAACCAAGTTTCATGGTTTTAGTTTTAATATTTTTTTAGAGAATATGTAAAAATAAATGCATTATATTATATTATAGAATATTTCTGACTAAACTACATCCTCAGTATAGTATTTTTAGCCACTATTATTTATAACCCAAACCTGTGGAAGGAAGGGAAACACTCAATGTTGCATTAGGGCCATTGGTTTCCTCTAGCAGAGCTTTTCCTGTCTAAAAAAATACAAAAGCGTATCAGTCCTCTGTGATTAGGGAGCTTCCCGTGTATCTAGCGGTTCGTTCTGCGTTCACGTGCTCTGACCTTCAAAGGTAACGGAGATACTGGGATCTCACAGTGCCACGGGCAAAGATCGGCCATGAAAGAGGAAGAATGTGAGGAAGAGAGGGAGAAGAGAGTTTAAAGAGCAGTACTATCAGGGGTACTTGAGAAATGATTAACCCCGGAGGGGGCAGGAGCACAATCCTTCTCCATCGGCTGACAACATTAATTGGCTGCTCCCATTTAATACAGGGGCTGATGAGAAAAGATGCCTGTCGGCATTTGGGAATATGTGTTAGGAATCCATACAATTTGTGTGCATGGGAAAAGCCCTAGATAGTAACTTCAAGTGCATTTCTGGAAAGGAATAGTAGCAATGCAGCAGAAGGAATTGTTTTTAAGTAACTTTTAAGCTTTGGTTCTGCTTGAATGATTCAGTTTAGTGTTTGTATGGTGCTTTTTACCATATATATCACTCCAGAGCAGCTTTACAAAGCATATTTCCTCATCCTCAGGCTGACACATATTGAAACTCATTTATGCATGGATATATAAAATTTAATTTAATCCAGACGCACAGTATAAGTGGTAATATTGACTAATTTGTTGCTTAATTGATTTTACTGATTAAAATGACTAGATAATGTAATGAAATGTTGTTATGATGAATCTTGCTTTCTTTTGGCTGCACATGAGAAAGACATTGTATATCTGTATTTTATAAATGTGCTTAAAAATGCAAGTTACATGCAAAAATACCAATTACAATACAATATGCAAATATTATAATGATGTCAAAACATTATTTCAACATAATGAGTTTTTATTTTAATTTAACCCTCATGTCCAGTCATTGTTTTTTTACCGAAAATGCTGGTTGGACTGAAATGGAATATTAATTGTTCACACAGGGTATAACCACTTGCCAAATAATTTTTGGTAATTTTTATACTTGTATTTCCCCCTACCTTATTACATTTGTGGTAATCCCAGTCAAAAATATCCAGCCTACCAAAACAAATAAAAATAATGTTATATCTGTATATATTTTTGGAGCTGATTGATCATAGGCCTTTTTTGAGTAAACATTGACAACATTATTCACAAGTAATGTTTTCTTTTCACTCAAAAATTAGATGCATAAGCTCAGAGCAGTGAGGCCTATGATCAATTAATTCCAAAATGAAATACAAAACCTGTGTTAATAGAAAGAAAACAAAGGGGTTATGCAAATAGGGTTATACGAATAGTAAGCGAACATTCCATTTTAGAAGTTTGTAGATATTATGGGAATGTTACTTTGAAAGTTCTCTAAAAGTTCTCAAAGAGGTAATAACTTTTAAAAACAGTTAGATGAACGTCCGACTAAAATGTTTCAGAAATAAAATGTTCCATTAGCGGTGTGTAAATAATGGTTTTGTGCTAACACTTGGAGAACATTAATAAATAGCAGATAACTTCCCTTCTAAAAAATATCTAAGAAAGTATCCCAACAAAATATGTTCTAAGAATGTTTTGCTAATGTTCTCATTAAGTTATGAAAATTTTATTTCTGAATTTTCTCTAAACGTTCAAAATGTCATTTTTTCTTTTAAGTTTTAAAAATGCTTTTTGTTGGTTATACAAAACATTAAGGGAACATTCAGACAATGTGGGAATGTTATCTTTTTAATGTTCTCTGAATGTTCTGAAACAAGTTTCAGAAATAAAATGTTCCATGAATGGTGTATAAATAATGTTTTTGTGCTAATGTTTTAAGAACATTAATAAAGACCAGACAACTCTGAACAAACGTTCTATGGATGTTTGTTCATAACTTTGAGAGAACCTTGCCAAAATGTTAGCCAAATTCTGGGATGAATGCCGTCTGCATTAATATGTTGATCAGGCTGAGGAATATCAGTATTGTGTAAATCCTGTGTTTGTGAGTGCACTGGTGAAATGAGATGTCTGATGTGATGTATACATCAGCATAGGAGTGTGTGTTTACGTACGGCAGACTGTTGAACCCAGTGTGAAAAAAGATCAAAATATCAAGCGCTCATATCAAATGCGACAGCGCTGGCTGAAGATGATATGCATCCTTTTACACTTCAAACACGCTCTTTGAAGTATTTCCCACATATTTTTATGTTTGTGCAAATGTGTCTGTGTGCATAACTAGTTTTGTGTGTTGGATATTTGGAATGTGAGGATATCCGTATAGAGTTGATGCTTCTCAGAAACTTGCTGAGATGTTTACTGGGGAAAATGGTAGTAGGAATGTGAAGAAGATTTAATAAAAATGAAGTCCAGAAGGCCTGTAGGCACAGAACCAGTCTGATCTCTAATAGAATCAGATCTGATGACATTACCAGCAAGTGTTGCTTATATTTTTAACGGCCTTTCCTTCATATTGGAATCCTGGTTATTTTTTCATTCCAGTCCCTCTGTGCTTCTAATCTGGTTACACAGTGAACATCAGCTTTCTTGTACTGTCACCAGATCATCTCATCTCTGCCGCACAGCATCTAATATCTGCCTCTGGACAGAACTGAAATAGTCTGAAGAGGTTTGTTTTTGGGAAAAAAAGAAGAAAAAAATGATTTGTTATTAATAATTGTTATTATTATTGGTCAGGTAGAAAAGAACCATACAAATGCCTGTAAGGAAGAGAATAAAGTTTCTCAAAAAAATAAATCAAATAATTACTTTAAAGAATCTGTTACAAATTACTACTTTTTGAAATTGCTTAAATAAATTATGTTTTGGAATATTATTCACATTAATCTAAATTAAAAATAATTTTCTAAATTAAAAATAAAAATCTAAATTAATTTCTCAATAAATTGTCCTTTCAAGTTCTTTATTTATGATTAAATAAATCGTTCTCAAATATGTGAGTCACTTTAAGTCCGTTTACATGGAGATTTAGCTCTTATGCATTCCTTGTTCTGTTTAATGCATTTTGCATTTAATGCATAAATTGCAAAAATATACTTGTCTGCAGTCTGTAACTTTTGTTTTGGTTAAAAATGACCCAAAATCAATATTTGAGCAAGTACATAACCAGCCAGTGTTCAAAACTATCACCTTACTTTAGCCAGATTCACAACAGTTAGCTTATAGTAATGTTTTCTAATTTGAGTGGTACAGGTAGGAATTCACGGGAGATTCGAGCATGCTGCTGCGTCATTACGTCACGTCTGTAAACATAAAGAAGTTGTCCCGGCTAGTAGGCTATATCTCATGTGAGGATCCTGCAGGTGACGGATCATTTATAGCCTTTTCTCACAGCAGCTAGCATAATTAAATTGATCATTTTGATGGCGGATTGTAATCCAGAAAGGATTATGTGTTTATGAAACACATGTGACTGAAATTAAATTATTTTCCAGTTTTAAACATGCTTCTGATTACAGATAGCCTGGGATTACACAAGATTTGTATTTTAAAGAGAACCAGTTCGAAGGAAGAATAATTTGCTTTTAGGGTTAAAATAATTTCTTAATATGAAATTCAAATGATATGACAATTAGATATTAGACTGTACAGAAATTGAAATCTACACACTAATACACAATATACACAGTCACGCAATGCTAATGTTGTTAACATTAACAATTTGAGAACAAAGTATAACAATAATAATAATTTGCACGGTTTGATGTGATATGAGCTAACCGATCGTTAGATTTAATCACCATTGTAGCGCGACTTATTGTAATTGTTTTTTCCTCAGTTGGTCAGAACAAACGTGGCAGACTTGTTACTCGTTCAGATGACAAAATCATGTGAAAATTGTTATTTGGGTCATATATTCCAAGACATAGGCTAGAATCTGTGATTCCTAAGTACAGTATCCACACCGGTGCGGTGACTGACAGCCACACATACACCTCAAAACATTAGATTGATCCGCGCTGGAGCCGTGCCGGTGCACGACCCTCGTAATGAAGATAATTGAGCAAATAACTGCAATTCCAGGTTTTCAAACAGAGATGGCGACAAAGAGGCAAAACTTACGGACTGCAGCTTTAAGCTTCACATATTCTTAGTGTAATTAATTAAATTAAATGTCACTATACAGCCTGTTTGTTCAGCAAGAAAGCAAATGCCACAACACTATTAAACATCAAACTCTCTGTAGAGTGAATACATGCATGCATATGTGTTTCAACCAATTAAAAAATAGTGTAGCATTGACACAGATTGCAATGATTTTGATGTTTGCTATTAAATTTCAAGTATACAGTGCATCGTGTGCAGCTACTTATATTCAGAAATAGATGCTGCAGCCTGCGCTAACGGTGGATTTGTTCAGACCTAGAACGCTGTTGAAGAGGCTGTGCGTGGGTTTTTTAGAGGACTGCTAGTCTGTTGAAGGTGAGAGTGGATGATGGGGACTCGCTGTCCAGAACTCTGTGACTCACAGCGGTTCCCCGTCAGCCTGCGGCCTTCTGATTTATGAGTTTGGAGAACCACAAATAATCTCCCTGACACCCTGAAACCCTTCTGTCATATAATGTATCTCTTGCTCATCTTTCATCACTTTTCCAGCCTTTCCTTTCTGTTATTGGTGGAAAGCAGATATTTATGACTTAAAGAAATGCTGCCATCGTTAATCTGTGACGTTGCGTCAAAAAAAGCAGCAGTATCCTGTCAAAAAGTTTCTGAGTTGCTTATTTGTGCAATCACATTTTGATCATACTTATTTTTTCTGTTTATATTTTCCATTATAAACTGGAGTGATCTCTTGAGAAAAAGTAGTTTAGCATATTTTTTAAAAAGATCATATAATTAAGTGTGAGCTGAATGTAATGTTTTCGGCAGTGTTGGGTAAGTTATCTAGGAAAGATTTAATTACTTCTTACTAACATCTTCAACAGTGTAATTAGATTACTGTATTAATTACACTTTAATACTTTTAATTTGGCACTTTTAAAAAGTGTACTTAAGTTTGTTAGGAAACATCATGAAAGTGTACTAATTTTAAGTACACTTAAGTGGCCTTTTATTTAATTAATTAATGTTATCTGCAAGTACAGTTTTTTTTTTTTTTTTTTTTTTTTTTTTTTTAAATATACTTTTAAGATTTGAAATATGTTACAAGTGCACGTTCAGTACAATTAAGCACACTCTTTTTCACAAGGGATTACTTGTGTAAATTTGTCAGATGCGCATCTTTTATTGGGCTTTTCCTGTCCACACATGAATTTCCCGTCAGGAAATGACAAAATGTGAACAAATGTGTTTCTAAATGTGGAGGTGTAATGGTGTGGTCTCGTGGGCCCGTCCCGCAGTGGACAGGCCACTGACACCTTAGGCGCTTCCCCTTGGCTGCGGCCCAGACAAACCCGGCTGGCTCCGCTCCGCTCGGCTGAGCGCTCCGTCCCGATGCACTGATTCCTGGGCAGGATGTGCCTGGGCTTCCCTCCGGCGGGGCAGAAGGTTGGAGCGGGCCTGTCGAGGGCTGTGTTCCCTCACGCCTCCACCAGCAGAACGACTGCCAACCTGAGCGCCATGGCCAGGACCAGAGCCACCCTGTCCCCCAGAATCCTCTCTGCTCGCACCGCAACAGATGGAGGAGTCTCACTGTCAGCTCAGGCCTGATACAAGCTTCATATCCTACTGCATCAACACACATTTACATCAAGATTTACTCTAAGAAAGAAATACATTACAAATATAGTTCGTTTTTAGTAGCTTTTTCTTACATAACATGTAAAAATATTATTTTGTATAAAAATTATCTATCTATCATTCTTTCATTCTATCGTTCTATCATTCTATCGTTCTATTGTTCTATCTGTCATTCTATCATTCTATCTATCACTCTATCATTCTATCTATTGTTCTTTCTATCATTCTATCATTCTATCTTTCTATTTGTTGATTTCTATTATTCCATCTGCCTTTCTATTGTTCTGTCATTTTATCTAATGTTCTCTCTATCATTCTGTTGTTCTGTCTATTGCTCTGTTGTTCTTTCTATTGTTCTATCTATCATTCTATCATTCTATTGTTCTTTCTATTATTCTGTCGTTATAGCTATCATTCTGTCTTTCTATCATTTTTCTATTGGTCTATCATTCTGTATTTCCATTAATTTTCTATCATTCCATCGTTCTTTCTCATTCTGTCTATTGTTCTTTCTATTGTTCTAGCTAACATTCTATCTTTGTCGTTTTTCTGTTGTTCTATATCCTTCTGTCTAATCTTCTATCTGTTGTTCTGTCTATCATTCTATCTATTGATTTTCTATTGTTCTGTTGTTCTATCTATCATTCTGTTATTCTATCATTCTATCTAACTTTCTATCATTTTACATATCATTCTATCTAATGCTCTTTCTATCGTTCTTTGTCATTCTATCATTCCATCCTCCTCTTTATTATTCTTTCTATCTTTCTGTCTGTTCTGTTGTTCTGTCATTCTATCTTTCTATCATTTTTTCTATTGTTCTGTCTGTCATTGTTATTCTTTCTAACGTTATGTTCTGCAACATTCTTTCCATCATTCTTTTTATCACTCTATCATTCTTTGAATGTTCTAATTTTCTATCAATTGTTCTATCATTCTGTCATTCTCTCTGTGTTTCTATCGATCATTTTTTCCATTGTTTTGTGTATCATTGTATCATTCTTTCTATCATTCTATCTTTGTATCTATCGCTCTTTCTCTTGGTCTAGCATTCTATTTAGCTATCTATCTATTGTTCTATCCACCGTTCTTTATCATTCTCTTCTCTTCTCTTCTCTTCTCTTCTCTTCTCTTCTCTTCTCTTCTCTTCTCTTCTCTTCTCTTCTCTTCTCTTCTCTTCTCTTCTCTTCTCTTCTCTTCTCTCATTGCGTCTCTCTGTTGTTCTGTTTTGTAGTGTTTGTGTTGGCACGTCTCGTCTCTCAGCTGTAGCTGTGAGCTTTTCCTGTCTTGAATTTTTAATAAGTGACACAAAACAGGAAGTCTCGCTGCTGAATCAGTGTGTGACACATGAGAAAGTGATGAAAAGAGAATGATGAAGAGCAGAGATGAAAGACGGGCGGGCTGTAGTTATAATTCATCTTTTCTGAGATTTCCTCTCATTTATAGACTGAACTTGAGACCAAAGGATGTCTTTGATCCCCGCAGCACTCGCATTACGTTATGATTTAGTATCCTCATGGACAGATGGAGGGAGACCAGCAGAATTGACATGCTAAAAGAAAAGGTCTGTCTCAAACCGTTTCATTTCACAGGAAATGATGCACCTGTAATAGCTCTGTCAGTGTGGCCTGATGTTATTTTGGTTTGTCAGGAACCTGGCCGGGTGAATCCAACCAAAATACACCAGCTCATATTGCACCCCAAAATCAAAAGAAAAAGCACAAATATTTTGCCGATATATTCTATTTTATAAAACATGAAGTTTTCTAAAGCATTGTGACATTATTTTCATTACAATGAAAAACATTTAGATTTACATTATTATACTTTGACTATGTCCAGACATTTAGCTTCATTTAATTATTATTTAAATGATAATTATTTAAAATATAATATATATATTTTTTTATATTATTTAAACTATAATTAAATATTAATATTAAAATATAAATTATATATTAATATTAATATTAAAATATATATTAGATAAATATTATATTTTATTAAATCATGATTTTATTTTATTAAATCAACATAAATGAAGTGCAATACAACAAATACCATGATAATGGACATGGTGTATAAATATTTTTTTTAGTACATATTATTACTTGTAGTAATAATTATGTATTTGCATTACAGTAATACAGATTGTTAGATGTACTTAATTTCCATTAAATTGTAACCATTAAAAGTACAAGTACCATTAATTCCATTAAAAGTACATAAAATCTACTTAATTTCCATTAAAATAATAACGCAATAGAAATAATTATAATAATGACAAAATGCCATGATGAAGGACATTGTATACTTTTTTGTTATTTGAAATAATTTATCATTTTATTTTTGCATTACAGTAATAAAAATGGTGGGATAATGCATGTGATTAACATGAAAATAATGCATTAATAAAAAATGATGATACTAATGGAAAAAAAATCTAATAAATACCTTGGTGGCGGTGGACATGAGGTGTGTGTATGTATGTATATATATATATTGAAACATCATTATATTTTTGTATTACAATAATAAAAATGGTTGGGAAATATACTTACTATGAAAATAATGGAATAAGAAATAATGACAATCATGTAAAAAAAAAGGAATTCAAATAAATAAAAATATACTATGATGATGGACATATATGTATGTGTATATGTTACTTTAATATATCATTATATTTTTGTATTACAGTAAAAAAAGTGTGGGGAAATACACTTTATTTCCATGAAAATAATGCAACAAAAATAACACGATGTGTGATGTATAAATATAATTTTGTGTATATACATTAGTCATCATTTGAAGTGGATCAAAGAATTTCATCAAAGTTGTCCTATAAGAAAAGAACACATTTTGGTTTTATGTTTTAGGACAACTTTGATGAAATGTTGACTAGAGTATATTTAAGCAAGCTCTAGTTTCTGTCGGTTTT
This sequence comes from Schizothorax lantsangensis, assembly GCA_027422415.1. Classification (NCBI taxonomy): domain Eukaryota; kingdom Metazoa; phylum Chordata; class Actinopteri; order Cypriniformes; family Cyprinidae; genus Schizothorax; species Schizothorax lantsangensis. The sequence continues at coordinate 25,450,838 of CM049849.1, read as the reverse complement.
GTGGTGAAACAAGTTTCACAAGCTTCACCTGTGTTAACAGCAGACTCTTGAGCAATAGTTTTTCCCGGTGTGTTGACAGTCATGACGGCTTGAGTTCAGATGTGTTTTGGCTCGTCTGGTCAGCGTATAGATTTAAAGCTCCATCTGCATGTCTCACAGATTCCCAGTCGATGCGCTGACTTCCGTCTGCTGTAGAGGAATGACACCGACTGCCATCTTAATTGTGCTCTTGAAAAGCCTTCTCTTGTGCCACTTTGACAAACTACAGGCCGGATACAATGGACTAATTAACTTAGCTTGTCCGTAGCGGAGGATGTGAATGATTCACTGCCACAATGTGAGTCAACTTTAATCCCGGCGGAGAGACTCCGGCTTTTGATCATTGTGTTCAATCACTAGTGTTTTGCAACAAAGTCAGTTTTACCTTTTGATTCGGAATCCTTTTAAAACAGAAATCACTTTTGATTGGATTTTAATTCATGCTAAATGCCACATAGAGGAGAAAAGCGGTGTCAAAGAGGAAGAAGTCCTCCGTTTCTTCAGTAAAACCAGCAGGTTTACAACCCATTTGACTTCTGTAATATAACAAATTTTGAGTGAAACAAGATAATTAGTCAGACAAAGCTGTGGGACAGCACTTAATTTTATTCGTCGTGAATTGATTGGATGGTGAAAGGTTGTCTCGGTGTTGGCAGGTGGTTGTCAACTGAGAAGGAAAGTTGTTATAGAAGTAGAGTATGTTATTATATTTTGATGAACGATTCCAGATATTCATTTGAAATAACATGCACTGATGAATCATTCATAAGACCGAGTGTGTATTGGTAAAGTAAATCTGCTCGGTTTAGATTTCCTGTTGACCTATGCATGCTCTCTTGACACTGAACGCAGGGTTGAGAGCTCTGTTTATACCGTCACACTCTGATATAATCACGGATAAAACCCGTTCTGATAAACAGCATTAATGCTGAAGCCGTCCGCCGTGACCTTTCTCGTCTTGTTCTGTCGAGCCGTCTGTTATCTTTTACATCGCTCTGATAACAGCAGGGACTCTGCTTCTCCTCTAGCAGTCAGGAGACTCGTGTCAGCAGCTCCACTTGTTACTCGTGCCCTTCTACAACATCAAAAATAAGTCATTTTATTGCATTACATTTTTTAAATTATATATATAAATATTTTTCTATATTCTTAATAATAATAATAATTAATTATTATTATTATTATTAATAATCTATCTATCCATCATTAATAATAATAATTTGATAAATTTTATATTGTAATTAGTAGTAGTAGTATTTCCAATTATACCTAATTAAGTAAATAAGTTATAATTGTAATAATAATTCATATTACAAATTAATACTACTACTACTACTACTACTACTACTAAAAATAAAGTAATAAGTATATTATAATTAGTAATAATAACAATAATATTTCTAAACCAATTAACCAATCCATTTATTATTATTATTATTATTATTATTATTTATTGTTGTTGTGGTTATTATTGTTGTTATTATATTGGGATTGGTTAATTGGTTAATTATTCTTCATTATGATGATGATGATGATTATGATTATTATTAATAATTATTATTATTTAATAAAATGACAACAACAACAATAATAATAATAATATTCATTCATTCATTCATTCATTCATTCATTCATTCATATATATTTATAAAAGTCAAAGTGCAAATGTGTTTGGAACCAATTTTACTTGTGTAATGTGACATAAAACAGGATATTAAACAAGATAAAAACAACTTAATTTTATCCATCAGAATTGATTGGATAGTGAAAAGTGTTCTCTGTGTATCAGGAGCACAGGTTATTACATTTCAATGAAAGATTACATGACACATTTTCATTATAGAACAATGTGCGCTGAAGAATCGTTCACAGTAAGACCGGAAGTAAAAGATGTCAATTTTGATTTCAATTTGAATTGAACGTTTCTCTCTAGTCAAATTAATAAAAGTAAAACGTCATATTTTTTATTGTTTAAATGTACTTCAGTGTTTAGCATGTAGACGGCCTGTCCCGGGGAGCGAGCGCTCCACAGGTGAACACTGAGTCCAGATCTGAGCAGACACCAGCTGGACGTCTTCCTGCTCCGCCTGCACGCACACAGCACGAAAGCATCCTGCGTTTCTGCCTCGATTCACTCGCCGCAGTAAACGTCTGTGCATGACTCAGCCAGAAAGAAACATACTCACTTAAAGCACCATTCAGATGCAGATGACTCCTCCTGACTTCATTGTGCTTTAAACCCGCTACCAGGTCCATTAAAGAAGAAACGTCATGCTAGGCTGAGCAAAACAAACCAATAAAACGAGACCTGAAATGCATAAAACACACACTGAACTCAAATCACAGCGCGCTTGCCAGTGGTGAGTCACTGCCCATCAAAGCTTTCATAAAAACCTTTTGATTTATACATGTTAGCCTGATGCTACTACTTTCTTTTCTTTCTTTTAAAGTATTTTTGTACTTTACGTATACCATCTTATATCCTTGTGAGGACAGATAATTTGGCATTTTTTTTAGATCATTTTAGGGAAATTGTGGAAAAGACATTTGTTTATGTAGGCCATTATATAACATATTGTATAGTTCCCCATAAGAAATCTGTAAGCTCTTTCTCATGCATTTGATCATTTTAGTTGAAATTGTGGAATTTGCATTTGTTCGTGTAAATAAAACATTTTTATTAGTCTCTAGGTGAAATCTTTTTTTTTTTTCATAGTTTCTGCTGAATCTGAAGAGAAAATCTGTGGTATTAGCATGTAAATAGGTATTTCTATATAGTCCCAAATAAAATCTACTTAAAAAATAAATAAAATTACAACAAATTTGGGGGAAACTGGCATTTAATTACGAAAATACATAAACTTACACTACATTTAATTATTATTATTATTATTATTATTATCATCATAAAATTAATTTGAATTAAAAAAAAAACTTTTTAAAAAATAAACACAAACCAATGTGTTTGCAAATCATTTTTTTTGCATTCAGTTTTAAGTTTAATTATCATTAACTTAATCAGTAAGTTTTATAAATTAATTAATTCATTTGATTAATTAATTAAGGTAATTAATCAAAGTTTTTGACCACTTTTACTTTACAATTTTATTTGTATAAATCTAACTTTTCAAAATGTATTAATGCAATTTATTAATTTGTAATAATATTACATAATATCACTTTTACCACATTTTTTGATCAATTAAATGGAGCTGTTAGCACAACCAACCAACCAACCCTGTATGCATCTGCTGATTTATAACACTGATTTTGATGAAAAATATCTGTGGAATTCCATTAAATGGGTTTAAACGTGATAAAAATGTGAATGACAGACATTTTGTGTGGCCCTTCTTATATACAAAAACCTTTACATACTGTGTGAAACATGAGTAACATGAAACCACAAATATCAATATGTGAATCAAAGCCAGTCTTTGCAGGCATGTCAGAAATCCTCCTCACATATCACTTGACTTCAGATTTCATCACCTATTCATAATCCCAGACTTCACATAATGATAGAAGTGTGGCAGAATATATAGATCTGAAACCAAACCCCAGGGCTTTTACAACCACTAGCAGGTTTTAGGTTTCACTTTGAAAACAACGTCTCCATTTAGCATTACATCTGTAATGTATGGCAAGAAATCAAGCGCACAAACAGTGGAGTGTGTTATGGATCTGCTCAGGTTGTTTTGTATTCTAAAAGGTGTTTTAGTTGCTCCCCGGAGAGCCGCGTGCGTCTGTGTTCTTGTGTTAGAGAGGCAGTGTTGTGGATTCTCCACACGAGCTGAATTAATCGACTCTGACAGCTTTGTGCTTCAGACCTAAATACGGTTTTTAGTACCTTCTGGCTACTGCCTTTCTTGAGCTCAAAGTTTTCTGTCGGCGACGCCTTCCTCCTCCATCCACACTCACTCCATTCATCTGGTTTGCACACGTGGACTTTCTGTTTTGATTCACATTATGTGTAAGATTGGCTGGGCGTACAGTAACTTTGTTCTGCCGTGACTCCAGGGCTCTTCATCCAGGGTTTTCCATTCCTCCAGCATCCGCGGCGTTGTAATCCAGCCGATTAAAGCTTATCGCTTGTGACGTGCTGACTGTGAATTGGCCTGAAAAATCTGGGGTCGAATGGAAGTCAAGAGTGTCCTGGAGGTGCCCTCTTTACACTTCACTTCTCAATAACACCCCAGAGACTCATCACACACTGATCTGTTAGCCACTCGTTCTTAAAGGGATAATGTGAATAATTTTAAAACACACAGTGCCGTTCAAAAGTTTGAGGTCAGTAAGATATTTTTTAAGAAGATATTAATACTTTTATTCAGCAAGGATTTCAAAAATTCAGCATTGGAGAGCGGATGGATGGAAGGATGGATGATGATAAATGGATGGATGGATAGATGGATGGATGGATGGATAAATAAATAATAAATGGATGGATAGATATATAATGGATAGACAGATGGATAGATGAATAGATAATAGTTGGATGGATGGATGGATGGATAATAATAAATGGATGGATAGATATATAATGGATAGACAGATGGATCGATAGATCGATATATGTATGGATAAATAGATAATAGATAGATAGATAGATAGATAGATAGATAGATTTATGATGGATAATAAATGGATGGATAGTTGGATTGACAGATGGATAAATAGATAATGGATAGATGGATCTATGAATGGATAGATCTATAGATGAATGGATAGATGGATGGACAGATGATGGATAGATAGATGGCTTTAATTTAAATATGGCTTTGTTTCCTCCTTGTAAATCAAAGAGATTTTTCCACTTATTTCTGCGTCCATCAAGTGAAAATTATGAGTCTGATCTCTTTGAAAAACAATTCTCTGAAGTTATACGCTGTGGTTTAATACTTCGAGTTTGTTTAAATCACTGAAGCTCAGTTTGAGCACTGGTGGTGTTTGTTCTAGAGTAAGAGTTGATTTCATATGTAATCCTGCGGTGTGAAAGCTTTCCCAGCACATATTAGTGCGTTTTTGAGAGACAAGCGCATCTCACAAACAGACAGTGAACAACACGGCACCAGCGTGGGCTCATTCTGTCCAAATGAGCAAACTCAGAGGCGCGTGTTCCTGTCGTCTGTGGGTCACTGGAGTTTCACCGCTCTGACACTCACTGCCAGGTGTCTGCGGCGGCTGCTGCCTACTGCCTTTACCGCTCATTTACCGTGGTTCAGGGGTGGCAGGCTTGTGGGAAGATGTTTTGCTGTGGAATATCTCCAGCATCAGAGTCTAATGGATTAACAGGAGTCTGAAACCTCAGTGGTTTTACTGCATGTTCGGCCTACACAGTCTCACAGGAAAGGTCACGCTGTGTTTACTGGTTCTCCCAATGGACATTTTAATGTCAGAGAATTCAATGCCTTTGACAGATGTAGTTTTTAGAACACCACCTTTTCTGTATATAGATGTATTAAAAAAACAGTAGAATGAATGAATAAATGAATGAATAAATAAATAGAGAATTACAAAATGTATTATTATAATACATTTATTTATTATATTAAATCAATTTTATAAATAATAAATAAATGAATCATAATATATATATATATATATATATATACAAATATTATATTAAATAAAATGTATTATATTATTATAATTAATCTTTATTATTTGTATTATAATTATCTTAAAATAATGAATCTAAAATAAATTAATGTTTTTATTTACGTATTTATATACCCATTAATATTATATTATATTATATAGTCTATGGTGTGTTGTATTGCCTTGAAGGGGTTTATTTTGTAAGAAAGATTCTCTTAATGTATATTATATTGCTAATCATATGGTTGCAAAACAATATATTATCTTGCTTTGGTCAGTGTTAAATAAATAAATAAGTTAGTTAGTTAGTTAGTTGCTGTTTCTCAAATTCCTATTCCGCATATCTATAATAAAGCGTTTAAGTATTAGATTGTCAATTTCTGACTTTCATTGCATTTTATCATGTATATGCAGCATAATGTGTGTGTGCATACTAAATATTGAGCATGTGAGTAAACAACAATCAAACGAACGAATGTATTTCATACAGTACTATCATTAAAAACAACTGTTGTTCTTCTGTATTCCTTGTCTTTCAAAAACCCTTTCTTGAATGAGGTTACAAACAACCACTGAGAGCTTCTGTACACGGCGAACAACACTGGAATGACATTTCCATTGTGAGACTGGATAGCTTTGGGAGTTTTATGCGGTCTAGTTTTTCACTGTTAAAACATCCGACACGAGCAGACTGAAACCAAACAGCTGCTTCACACTCTACGTGTCTTTTACATCCTTTAATATTGTTCTCTCGCTCCGTTTCTTGCTAATGGTCTTGGGGGTAAAAGGGCTTTGTGTTAACGGCCCGTCATCACTTCATCAATCTCTCAAACAAAAGTGAGAGCGGTGTGACGGATCATTATCTAAAGTGCAGAACAAGCAAGACACTATAGTTCACACGAAACGTATCAATTAATTCATCACCACCATTAATTATTAAAAGCAAGCATCATAATTAACAGATCCAGAAGGAGGAGAGTAAGAACACAGTCTCTTGGCTTCTGCTGCCATCCGCAGGTATTTGCATGCTTATCGCTTCTGTTTGAAGTTTAGAAATGAACCCGGTTAATTACTAAATTAGCAGGACATGCTCCCGATCCCCTCAGGCTGCACTGCTAAATGTCACCCAAATGCCACTGTGATCCATGCAGAAATTTCGGCCTTATTTAGGGGAGAAACACTGAGTCGTGTTCATTTTCTCTCTTCGGCTGTGTCCCATTTCACTCTATTCTGCTATTTTGTAGTATAAATAGTGCTTGCTAATGTGTTCACACGGTAGCGTAGTGGACTATGTGAACCGGATGATGTACTTGTTCGACTGTAAACGTGAAGTGTGAAATGTAGCAGTTGAGCAAAAAGGGGCTAACTGTGCTAAAGCTTGCATCAACACCTGTGTTTGAACTTTGCTCTACAGTGACTGTGAATAGCCAAACACGATCTCATGGCAATTTGTAACTATTTTACATCTTGGCAAACTGGTGGCTAGTTTGTATGAATTTGCTGTGTGTTAAGAAACAAATCCATCATTAAGAGAGTTTTAACTTCAAATCGTCGCTTCTGGCCAAAAGTAGAGTTCATATTATTGCTTTCTTCAGTGAAAAAGTCATCTGGTATGAATCAGGAGAGAAATCTGCATCGATCAAGCACCGTTTACAAGCAAAAAAAACAATACAAAAAAAACAATACAAAATTCCTAAACAGCTCTAAACAAATATGTCTTTGATGTGAGAGACCACAGGAGATGGACTTTTTCACTGGAAGAAGTGCTATGGACTTGGATTTTGGCCAAAAGCGATGATTTCAAGTTAAACATGTCTAATGATGATTTTGTTTCTTACAAAATTGCAGCTTTTCTCTTCTCAAGATGTTAATTGATGGACTGGTGTGAATAACTTTTGGATTATTGTGATGTTTTTATCAGATGTTTGGACTCTCATTCTGACGGCACCCATTCACTGCAGAGGATCCACTTTGCTGAGCAAAGTGAATGATGTGATGTTAGTATAGCATAATACTGTTTGAAATCTTTGTTGTTGCATAATGTTTTGCATACTATTTTTATTATATTTTTGCATGTTTTATCTACCATTGTTTAAGTTTTGTCCATGATTTTTGTTGTTTCTTCTAAACCCATTTGAAAAACAATCTTAAGTTAATAACCTTAAGTTATTTTGATGAGAATGTTTTTTTTTGGACCTTCAGTTGTGACTAACAAGTAGAATAGTTTATTTTCATAAAATAATGCCGCTTAAACAATGCTTAAACAATGTAGACAGCCATTAGCATTGCAAAAAGAGTCCAAGTAGCCGATCTCCTGAGCAAGGAAGGACATTTAATACGGACGGTGACATTTGGAGGTCTTGAACTCCAGAACGCAGAGAAGGCAGACAGGCATTTGAGTCCCTGAACATTTCACTGAGTAACACTTTGTACTGTTCTGAGAGAAAAAAGATCTCACATATCGAATTAAATGGATGAAATTCTGCACAAAGGCTGGAGTTTAGGGCTTAGGTGAGATAAGATGTGTTTTCTTTTTAATGAGAGTCTAAGGTCACAGGTTATGTTCGGAATGAAATAGTACCGCACTTGCACACTGCCTAATTGAGTACACTTTTTTTTTTTTGGTAATATAAAAGATTATTTTGTACATTAAATCAAAATTTGATTGATATATTAACATATGAAACATTTTCATATATATATATATATATATATATATAATATACACAGTGGTGTGAAAAAAAGTATTTGTATTGTTTTCTTTCAATTTTTGCATATTTGTCACACTTGAATGATTCAGATCATCAATCAATTTTTTTATATTACACAAAGATAACCCGAGTAAATACAAAATGCAGTTTTGAAATAATGATTTCATTTATTAAGGAAAAAAAGCTGCCCACACCGGCCTGGCACTATGTGAAAAAGTAATTGTCCCCTAAATCTAATAACTGGTTGTGCCACCCTTGGCAGCAACAACTGCAATCAAGCGTTTACGATAACTGGCAATGAGTCTTTCACATCGCTGTGGAGGAATTTTGGCCCACTCTTCTTTGCAGAATTGTTTTAATTCAGCCACATTGGAGGGTTTTCGAGTATGAATGGACTGTTTAAGGTCATGCCACAGCATCTCAATTGGATTTAAGTCCGGACTTTGACTTGGCCACTCCAAAACCTTCATTTTGTTTTTCTTGAACCATTCAGAGGTGGACTTGCTGGTGTGTTTGGGATAATTGTCCTGCTGCATAACCCAAGTGCACTTGAGCTTAAGGTCACAAACTGAAGGCCGGACATTCTCCTTCAGGATTTTCTGATAGAGTGCAGAATTCATGGTTCCATCAATTATGGCAAGTCATCCAGGTCCTGAAGCTATCACACTACCACCACCATGTTTGACTGTTGGTATGATGTTCTTTTTATGAAATGCTGTGTTGGTTTTATGCCAGATGTAACAGGACACACACCTTCCAAAAAGTTCAACCTTTGTCTCATCAGTCCACAGAATATTTGCCCCAAACTTTTGGGGATAATCTAGATATTTTTTGGCAAATGTGAGACGAGCCTTTGTGTTCTTTTTTTGTCAGCAGTGGCGTTTGCCTTGGAACTCTCCCATGGATGCCATTTTTGCCCAGTCTCTTTCTTATTGTTGAATCATGAACTAGGGCTGTGCAATTAATCAAATTCGATTCTCATGCGCATCTCGTCAGTAAAGCCGGTTCCGTGATTGGCGGTAAATCTCCATCACCTGTTTTCAAATTGAGCGGCAGTTCATACACAGAGCCATAGTTCACTGACAAGCTACGCGATATCGCGTTCATAATCGCAGATGAATCGAATTTGATTATGAACGTGAAATTGCCTAACTTGTCAGTGAACTACGGCTCTGTGTATTAACTGCCGCTCAATTTAAAAACTGCATTTTGTATTTACTTGCATTATCTTTGTGTAATATTAAAATTAGTTTGATCTGAATCTTTTGACAAATATGAAGACAAAAAAAACAGGAAGGGGCAAAAACCTTTTCATGGCACTGTATATTTATAATTATAATGAACCACAATTAAAATTAGAACTGCAAATATAAAAATAAAACTTCTGTCAGTGTAATCAAATGAGTTTAAAAGCAGTGTTGTTAGTGTTAACTGTAACTATTAAATATTAAAAATATTAATAAATATTAATAGCACTGGTACCCAGCCATTGTCAAAAGACACACTTGACACAACATTATTTTACAGTCCAGCATAGAGAAATCATTATCCTGATGAAGATCGACCACAAGCTCTTTGAATGTAGACCACGGGGGCTCCCTGTAAACATAAATACTTAATACTTGACCAAAGCATTATTGTCTATAACATTTATTATTCATTTCAGCTTCAAAACAGCTGCAAAAGGTCACCGTGTGTTTCCCTGAGCAGCTTATTGGCAGTCATGGTGGTGTGAGAATTCAGTTTCAGAGAGACTCACACTGAGAGCTTGAGTGTTTGACATGACATGTTAAGCAGTTACAGCAACATTAGATGCCATATGTCATGCATTTTAATTGTGCATGCTGTTTTTATCTCATATTATTGGAGGAACATCATGCAGTTGTCACACAGCGAGGCTAATGATGATTAAAATGGTGCATAAACACTTCCTATACATTTTAATCTGAAAGATTGCTGCTGAAATACATCTGTATGTTATGTCAGCTACCCTTATATTCATGATTAATGTCAGCTGCTTGGCTTAACTCAGCATTCAAGTCATGAAACATCAAGTCATGCAACGTCAAGAAGATTCACGCTTCCTATAGTAAGTACACATACAGTAAATAGTGACTATGACCTCTGACAACATTGTTGAGATCTCTTCCGAAACTCTAGAGGGTCTTTTTCATTATTTTGATTAACACAAAAATGAATCCACTGATCTCTCCTTTTCAAACAAGTTACAATTACGGTACAGGGGATGCGAACTGGACCAATCCTTAAATGTTAAAAGACTCACAGTTTCAATAGTACAGCCACAAGGCATAAACTTCATTTTAATATGGTAATAATAATAAAAAAAGCTTAATAACTAAATTTATATTCAACCCTAAAACCCTAAAAAAACTCTAAAAAGACTGTAAAAGTGATAATTTAAACATCTTTACTCTCAAATAATGCACATCTTAAAGGGGTCATCGGATGGTACATGCACTTTTACAAGTTGTTTGAACTGAAATGTGTGTTGGCAGTGTGTGTACACAACCACCCTATAAGAGAGCCACCCAGTGTTTTTTTTTTTATCTCGTTAAATCATTTCCCCTTTCTCAAATCAAGCCGATCTCAGATACCTGTCTGTGTGACATCACACAGACCCAAGCCCCTCCCACGATTGTTGATTGACACTAGCGTTTTACCTTAGACCCGCCCTGAGTGAGCTGTCATCAGTCCTCCATTGTTTTGACACTGGAGCAGATGTAGACAAGAATGGCTCCTAAGCGATTGAGGTGTTTTGTTGTTGGATGTAATAATGAACATAGCAGTCATCATTTACTCCCGACATCTGAGCTGCTGAAGATGCAGTGGATTACCTTTGTTTTTGAAGGGAATGCGCCAATCCCCGATCTGCATAAACACATTTATGTTCGCGCGAATCATTCGTGATCCAGCCTCACCTACAGAAGAAGTGAGTATAAGGTTCTTTTATGAATCTTTGCAAATCACCTTTCCTAATAACGTGCAAGTTAGCAAGTTCCGCGGCTAAAGTAAACAGTATCATGAGAACGGCTCGTCACCACACGGAAGAGAGGGGTGGAGTGAGCAGAGCTCATTAGCATTTAAAGGAACATGGACTTAAACGGCTTGCTGAAAACAGAGCTGATTTTGACAAGGTAAAAAGGGTGTTGTTTTACACTACCATTGAGAAATTTTAACCAAAGTATGTTATAGACTTTTCATTAAGACCCTAATATATCATATCAACTTGTGGAAAATGGGCATCCGATGACCCCTTTAAAAGAAAAACAAATGTAGGTGCTTTTATAAAAGCTGCATTTCTGCTTTTAAATGCTTCAAAAAGGGCTCTATTCACATCTATTGTAAGTGTTTGACTATAACATTGATTTTTTTTGCTTTTTGCTCTTGTTAAGAAGAATATGAAAAGTTGGAAACACTTTATTTTGACGGTCCCTTTTGAACATTCTCTGTACAATAAGTACCTTGGCACCTACATGTCAACAAACTCTCATTAGAATATTAGTAGACTGTCTGATTAATATCTGCTAACTCTTTATCGTGATGGCATCTCAACAGACATTCTACTGACTATAAGTAACTTTGCAAGTACATGTCAACTTATTCTAACCCTAACCCTACCATTCTACTAATACTCTACTAACACTCTAATAAGAGTCAGTAGATATGTAGGTGCAACGTTACTTATAGTCAACAGAATGTTAAAGGGACCATCAAAATAAAGTGAAACCGAGAAGTTTTCCATTTCCACTTCTGACTAAAATATTAAAGTTAAAGTGAGAAAGTTAAAAATGTGATAGTCATTGTGACATTGAAAGTTGTTATTGTAAATGTAAATGTTACCTTATTATTTATTTATTTATTTACTTTGAGGTGAAAGAATTAATATAAATGTTCTTTTATAAAATAAAATAAAAACTATACATTACATTTCTTCTTTTAAATGCTCAAAAAATTGGCCCATTCACTTCCATTGTTAGTGCTGACCATAAACAAATTTTTTATTTATTTATGTATTTATTTATTTAAAGGATAAACCAACATTATGCCATAAATGCTAGAAGTTAACTTGTTCTGAACCCAGAATATTCCTTTAAATTGCATTTAGGGTACATTTACACAAACATGATGTAGAAGTTTTTAAAAATTACAGCAAAATACAGCATTTTAGTTGTTTTCATGGATCCGTGTGAACGGGATTGTTTTGACAACGTTAACGTTTGTATGCAAAACTTTTTAGAAACATTTTCAGTTTTTAGTACATTGTTGATGAGTAAATGTATGTTTATTAGACACTATTTTAAATATTAAAAACATAAAACTTTGTACACAATTTGGCCTTTCATTTACACAACAATGGCTTTTTGAGGGCCTGAAAATGCTTACTTTTAAAACGGGTTTCAAAGTGCAAGGGTTTGAAAAATATATCATTCTCGTCTGAATTAAGAAAAGACAATTTTTTTAAATCGGAGCGCATTATGTGTTCAGTCTATAGGTGCGTAGTGTTTCTTTACAAAGTAACATCGTCAACTACTGGCCTGACATTGTATTTATTTTACATGTTCGAAATAAAGTCTCAAAGTAATAATACAGCGTGCTAGTCATTTTTGTGGATCCGTGTTAATGGGGATATTTTCGCATATGATATTTTTTTTATTATTTTTAAAAGTTTCAGTTTAAAGTATATTGTTGATGTGTAAATGCTCCCTAAGTCTTCACTCGTTCCAGTCGCTCGTGTATTATCAAAGCTCAGGTCTACTTGTTACTCATGAAAAGTCTTTGTTCTAGCAGGGATGGCTTTTTGATTGCCTAATTTTATTCGGCTCAGTGCCCAGTGGAGCGCTTTCACAGGCCATCGCCGCACCTCCTTCCATCAGCTCCCTGTCAGACGTCTGATGGAGTCACCCGGAGCCGCGGCTGGTGGTTGTAATGTGTTGAGTTCCCATCGTCAGCTTTTCCAATCCAGTCGTGCTCAGGGAGATGTGGTGTTCACATGTAAAGCAGCATGCCTGTGGCTACGCTTTCATATCACAGACTTCTGCGTTCGCCTTTCAGATATGAATGCGTCTGCCGCAGCACGCCACAACAAAAAGATCAGGTTACAATCAGAGATGATATGCGAGCAATTAGGTGGCATCTCAGAGTGCTGCCAATTGTGATTTTAATGAAAAATACATGAGCGCATCAGGCTGATGTGCCAAAACGTGTGCATGCAGGCGGAGCCGGAAATGAAGTCAACTTGATATTATCGCAGTGTTTATGAGAAACTTACATAATGCTGCAGACTTGATCTTCTCGCCACGGTTATTGCGTGTTTGGTGGTGTTAAAAACACTGCAGCACTCGAGTATTGACCCACTCCACCGCAGGTGGGATTCACAGCAGGAACCGGCCCACACTTGATAGCAGAAAGCCGATGTTGCAGACGTACAGGAACCCTGATATCCCTCCTCGACAGAAGTACTAGAGAAACTGAAATGTTGTTTTCTTTTTGGGTGCAGACTGTTTAGCTGGAGTGCTATTATTATTGAGAGCAGACTGGCGTTCATGAACCTCTCCTCGTGTTCTTAGACTCGGCATCGAGGATTGATCTGAAGAGACTTTCAAAACCTCTTTCAAAACCTTCATAATGTACTCCTGATCCGAGTCCTGTTCCTGTTTGAGACTTCCTGTCATCTTGGTAATACGTTGGCTGTCTGCAAGCTTTAGTAAAAAACTAGATTTCGGAAGAAAAATGAGAGCGGTTTTGGGTGGCTTCTGGGTGGTTTCTTACTAGAATAATATTTTTCTAGTAGTTTTCTTTAAATTGGACCTGTAATCATTTTAAACACTTAGTATTAAGAAAATCTGAAAGTTTTCTTTAAATAGGACAAGTAACCTTTTCCCACTTTCCATTTCTGCCTCTGAGTAAACCATTAAATATAGTCGCTAGATAAAGATTAAAATAACAGCAAAAGTCTCATTTTGACTTATTTCATTTTATTTTATTTATCAAAATAGCCCAAGCCTCTATTTTATTTTCGTCTGTATTGTTAAAAATCAGAAAAGTTTTCTTAAATATGTCCAATAATAATTTTTTCTTTCCATTTCTAAGAGTGAAAGTCACAAAGTGAAACTAAAAGTTGCAATTATAAGTAAGACAATTACATAATAATAATAATTATTATTATTATTTATTTTATATTATTAGTATTATTTTTTTACTTTCGAAAAAATTAATATAAGTGCTTTTATAAATGATACACTTCACATTTCTGTTTTTAAACACTCCGGGAAATTGACCTCATTCACTTACATTGTAAGTACTTCAAAATTTCACACTTCATTCATTGTGTTACTTGCCATTCCTTATAAATTGCTAGTACATTTCACAAATAACTACAGAGTGAACATTCTTTCAAAGCCATTTTTTATACATCCTGTAAATATTCCATCAAGCTCAGCTTGAATGCAACAGTAACATCCTACCATTTTCATAAATATCACGTGCATTTGCATTAATTGCAATTCTTCCTTAGTGCTTTGATTTATAAAATCCATTCCACACCTAATGTAGCATGTTAAGTGTAATTTTCCATATTCTGCTGAAAGTGGCACCAGCGCGGACACTCAATGCAAATCAAATGCCCCCTGATAACTTAAAAATTCAATCAGGCTTGCGCTCTGTGCGCGGCACCGCCGCTGAACTCCAGTATGTTACTTAATCTTTTCAATTACAGCCGCTGGAATGAATCTCTTAAGGCTTTTTTCCTACAGGAGATAAGAGAGGTTGAATTCAGTCTCATGTTTTTACTGTGAATGAGAGACTACAATAAAGAATGTCACAGTGTCATTGAATATAATAAAATCATAACATCATTGCTCTTAGTTTTATGGCCAATTTGTGGTGCGTATGACATGTTGTTATATTCACCTGTTGTTGCTTTATATATATGGGTCATTCTACAGAAGTGGTGCAAAAAGCTGTCCCCTATATATGTTTTTTTTTCTTTTTTTTTTTTACATATTTACACAAATCAAGTTCTTTATTTTAGTTAGAGGCAATATAAAGAATTAATTTAGATATTGTGGTTCATATGTTCTCCCTTTCCTTCAGCCTCGCCTGAGGCTCTGGATTACAGGTAATAATGTTGCAAATAATGTTCAGTTTCTTGTACAGACCGATTGTTTTGCTTCATAAGACCAGCTTCAGCACACCAAGACATTTTGGACAATACTATTCTGCCAATTTTGACATGGTTGGATGAGTTTGACCAGCTTGAACAGACCCCTGACATCAACACCATCTTAACGATGAATTAGAAATGAAATTACACCAGACCTTCTTGTCCAGCATCAGTGGATAAATGGGCAAAAAGCCTCCCAGAAGAGTAGAAGCTGTTAATAGCTGCAAAGGGGGACTAACTCCACATTAATGTCTATGTAGGTTAAAGATCTGACCTTTCCGAGTTAGACCACCATTACAGAGAGAAGAAAATATAGAAATTAGCAAGGTATCAACAGAGTCACATGTTCTACCAGAAAAGGTATCTTTTCGAGAAGGTGTGGATCAACATTCAAGAGGTTTTGAAAGTCAGAGAGCAGATTTAAGGACTTTATCAATATTATTTAAATTAGCAGTGGCGTACAAGTGTGCCGCCATCATTTATTTCTGAAGTTGAGTCAAGGCTGAAGGTAAATGATACTCTTCAAACCAGAGACCCTGTGCTCTCTGCCTTTAGCGCTAATCAACCCTTCAACGCCGGAGCGTCGAGCTGCATAGCAATTCAGTGCATTAGAGCTCGTGCTCTCACGCTCATTTTCAGTCAACAATGTGATGGAGGCCTGCCAGGCGCATTGATATTCAGAGAGAACCATCAAACTCTGACTCAGTCACCAAATCCTCCCGCCATCAAAAGCGCGCCTGATGTTTGTCAAATTTGCCCTCATTGTGGCAACCAGGAAGAAATTAGCACGGAGGCTAATGCCGAGGGAGCGCTCTGGAAAGTAATGGAAGCGCAGGGGTGATCAAAGAGGCATTAGACCGATGGTTTTGATTGGAGCAGCTGTGGGGAGTTTGCTGACATCACTTACGTTGCAGCTGGGGATTATGATGCGTTTGGACCGCGGCGTACTACTAGTAATAGTTATAAGTGATGCCGCCTAGGGGTTTACATGAAAAGAACGACAAGGGGGTCTGAATTTGCCAGATAGTGGCAGCTTTAAAGGGAAAGCTGCTAAAAATAAAAAAGATACGCTTCCCATGAGGCCACTAATGATGCACATGCGTTTGACAGAGATAAATGGAGGGCTGGTTAGAATGTGTTTAAAGCAAGAAAGACACACATTTACTACTGCATGAATATGCTGAGCTTTATATCTTATTAAATCTGAATGTGTCTATATATGATTTTGTACTATATGTACAGAAAAGGTGTAAAATAAGTCATTTCTTTCTATACTGTTGTTCTAAAAGAGCACAATAATTAAATAATTTTCATTATACAGAAAATGCACCTATAATTCAATAGCAGTTTATATTTATATATAGTTTAAATTGCAGTTTATGTATGCGTTTTCTTACTTTTTCATGTTCCCTTTATATACAGCTTAATATATTGGATAAAATATTAAACCATAAACCTATAATTTTAATAGAAATACATTATTTTACTTTCTATATAATCCCCTAGATACATAAATATAAATAAAAAGTATATTTATTAAATAGTAAAATATTAAAATAGTTAATAATATTCCATTTAGGTTTTAATTTGGAATTTTTATTTAATCCAATTATTATTTAGTAAAATCTCTAAAGAAAAACCAATGTAGATATTATATACACACACACATACATGCATGAACAACCAAGCAGGGATTTTTTGTAGCTTCAAGCCAATCAGTTTGGAAGTCTATTTCTCACCATCTTTGTGTGCTGTATGCATCAGACGGTCAGTGAATGGAGTATGGATGGTTCACAGGCATGCGTTCAGACGTTCAGACGACTGTAATCTTCTCCATCCAGACACTCGATGGCTGTATGAAGTGGTGTGAGTACAGGAGCTGTGATATGCGGTTCTCTTGTGTGAGTGGGAACGGAGCGAGCTGTGAGCTCGTCCCAGACGGGGTGAGATGCTGCAGAGACATCGTGATCCCAGAGGCTTAACATGCTAATCGTCCTCTTCTACTGAGATAGTCCAAGTGTATATTCTTACTATGTAGCACATTTTCATGTTCCCTTCATATACTCATTAATATATTAAACCTACCATTCTGAAAGCTGGAAATTATTCAAGTTTTTTTTAGTTATTTTGGTACAAGTCAAAACTTGGCAATTTAGTAAAAAATACTAAAATTAATATTTTAAATAATATATTTTATTTTTTTTCTAATCAAAATAATAATATATTAAAACATAAAAAAATAAGTATAAAATAGAAAACGTTTTTTGGGGGAATAGTGTTCTAATTGGATTTTAATTTGTAATATTGATTTAATCCTGTTAGTCTTTTGTAAAATCCCTTTAACTAACCAAAGCCACTTCCTTAATGACATCATCTTCAGGAAGTGACATCATTGTGGAAGGAAAACAACAGCATAAACAGGTAAAACGATTAGCAATGGATTTGAATGTGGTGAATGTTTTCATTGCTTTCTCAGTCTGAACTTTTCATTTCTAGTAAACGACAGAATTCAGTATGAAATTATCAATGTTTCTAAATATGATATGGTTAAATACTCAAATTAACTTCGAGTTATCTCTTTGTGCAAATAATTGTCAACTATTTTAAAGGCTTCGTTATGCATTGTTTGCTCACATTTCACTGCTGGTTATATACTCTCTATGTAATCGTGTATGTGACAAATAAAAATCTTGAATCTTGTTTCAGAGTGCAGTCAGCTGAGGTTTGCCTTGTGCTACGGCTACCCCAAAAACTGTCTTAATATATCTTAAATATTTCTTTATGCATTGTATACATATCAGTTGAGCTTTGCCTCGTGCTACCTAAAAATGAGCTTAATATTTTATTTGTTTGTCTCACTCTAATATTATGTTAATATTTTATTTATTTATTTATTTTATTGGTTTGTCTCACTCTACAACTTTCAGCTCTACTGACAAAAATACAGTTCAGAGTTCAGTATGAAATGATCAATATTTCTAATTGTGATATAGTTATATAATCCAATAAACAAGTTGTCACTTTCATGTAAATTAGTCCATCACAAATAATCAAACCATAATTTTCAAGGTTTATTTGTGGATTGTTGAGCGTTTCCAGTTGAAGTTAGCCTCATGCTGCCCAAAAAGGTAAAATATAAATATTATTAAATATTAATAATAAAAATATAAATATTATTAAAATTTAAATATAATTTATTTTATTTTATTTTTTTATTGTCTTATCTCCCTTTACAATTTTCAAATTATAAAATGTATGATATTATCAATATTTCTCTCACTGAACAAAAACTTTAGATCTTTATTTGAATGCTGTTCCTTTTCTTGTGCAAATAATCAAGCCATGATAACATTTAAGTGTCTGAATTAGAGAATTCAGTAGGACCCTGAGCTGTTCAGGTCAGAGGTTACCTGTTTCTGTATGATAGCAGTACTGCATCGGTCTTGAGCCTAAAGCAAACATCTCTTCATACGTGAAGCGGTAATGTAAGGTGATGGGGCCGGCTGTCTTGAGCGATCTCAACAGGCAGTTAAACCCCATCAACTAATCTGTCGTCTCCGCTGCCCGCAGCTCTGTCAGTCCAGCCGTCCAATCCGACAGGCAGTCTAGATGACGGATGAAACCGTCCGCTGCTGTGAAGCTGGAAGCCAGTGCGCAGCCACCTGCTAATGCAGCACGTCCCGTCGAAGCCCCTGTCGAGCAGAGAGGGCACCGTGCCCTGCAATTACACCCCACTGCTGCCATTATCACTAGTGCACAATGTAAGCGATCCGCCTCATTGCGGGTGAAATGGCCAGTTGCTGGGTGACATTCAGGGTTTTGGTTGTCTGGGTCTTTTTGGCTTTATTGTGGTCACTGCGAGACATCGATGGCATTTTCTGGACTCTTTTGGCAGTCGTTTTAGCTGTGGTTCTCGGCGAGCGTCCCGTCCTTTGTGTCGTCGCTTTGCTTCTGTCACTAAATGTGAGATAACGTGTTTGTAATGTTGCAGTGCTGAGCAATTGATCCAAAGTATTGTTTTAGCACAATGACAGATGCTTACAGCTAAATGTGCTGTGCCCGCAGATGATGCCTTTGTTTGGACTGAGAGGGACTCATGACATGGTTCCCCACAATTGTTTGGCCTAAAAAGCACATGAAACCTGTTTGTTGGTTGGAACTGCTGTGCAAATAATACCATGTTTTTCCAGGGGGGTTAACTGCCTTAAAGGTTTCATTATAGATCATTTCGGGGCTCTTGTCATTTGAGGTTTGTCTTGTGCTGGCCGGAAATTTAATTTAATTTTATTTTATTTTGCATAGAGAACCTTACATTTTAAATATTATTATAAAAATAATGTAATCTTATATTTATATATATATATTAAATATGATTTAATTATTTTATTTTTATATTTTATACATTAAAAATTTAACCGTAATTTTCAGGGGGTTTAGCCTTTTTTTCTTTTAAGGTTTCTTTATGATAATTTCAGAGCACTTTGTTTGAGGTTTGTTTTGTGCTAACCAAAAATTGTCTTATCCTTATAAAATATGAAATTATAGGTACATTTTATTATAAACCTATAGATTATATTAAACTGAATGAATAATTTGGAATTACATCTAAATAAAATTTAATTAAAAAAATATATGTACATTTTACAATAAATGCAGTTTTAATCTTTAAAAAACTATTAATTATCTTTAAAAATATTTTTATTTTATTTTATTTTGCCTACAAACTCGTTTGAACCTTGAGCAAATTATACAGTACTTTTATGGATTCTTTATGGATCATTTTGGCCTGTTATTGGTTGATTTTGTCTTCTGCTACCCAAAAATTGCCTTTGTGTCATTTTTGTTATATAAATGATATTTAAATCTATCATAGATTGATAATGACAGTAGGCTCTGCTGTTTTGTCGATGTAGTGTTCAATATTATCTTAATCATCGGATCTGATCTTAATCAGCCTGCTGTTGCTATGGTTACATCCTCAGGTAATTGTGACTTTTACACAATGCCTATTTTGTGTGAAAGGAAAATACATGGCCCAACTAAACTAAACTACTGTAAACTTTTCAAAACCCAAGTTTAAATCTGCTATTCTCTCAAATGAACAATTCAAAGGCTCAGTCCGGTCACCTCTTTGAGTCTGAACAGTGTTGCTGATAGTACAGCAGTGCAAGGTCTTTAGGTTGAGGATGAGTGTATAAAACACCTCCAGACATCTGTGATGCCCATCGAGTTTGACATCTGCTTTCTCACCCTTCAATCTACCATCACCCTTAATTTGAACGCTGAACTCAGAGAATGAGTTCATACGGCATCATCCTGAAATCCCATAATGCATTTCACCTGAACGACTGCGTGCATCTCTAGCCTGTATATGATAGATTCAGAAGAGGATACAAGGGAATAAATGAAGAGAGGTTCTTGATTGTGTTGCATTGAGTGGATCTGTGTGTTTCTGGTCTGCTGTGACTGATGCAGTGGCATTATTAGAGCGGCAGCACATATCCTCATCAGTCGATACTTCATTGAGTTGTTTTATTGTGAACAGATCAAGGGTCAGTTGTCTTAGAATGCATTAAAATCTTACCCTTTAGGAAATCATTAGATAATAACAAAACTAAACACCCTGTTCTTAATCATTGTAGATTCACAGGTTTCTAATCTTTTGGAGTTTCCAACCAGAGTGAAAGTTGTAGAAATATCTAAATGTCTATAACAATAAATTCACACACACTATTGTATATTAGGCTGTTGAGATTTGTTTTCAGAGAATTTATCATGAATATCGTATCTTACTGTTTTTAGAGGTATTGTGTGTTTCTTTTAAGCAGTAACTTGATTCGTTAACATTGAGATCTTGTTTCACGAACAAAGATATTTGTGTAAAATTGGAAATTTTGGAAGTTTACTAAAATCTTATGAAATTATATATACTGGAAATAAAAAAAGATATTTGAAACTTTATTAGAAACTTATAATATTACACACACATACACACGTATATATATATGTGTGTGTGTGATATATATATGTATGTATGTGTTAGTATATACTAAATGCATAATTCTGCAATTTGCACTCTTTAATTGGATTAAAAATGCATTGAAATTAATAATAGTATGTAATAGTATGTCCATACATTTGAGCATATATTTGTAAATAATAATTCTTAATATCTTCATATTTTATTTTAGTTTAGTTTAGCTTTGCATTTGCATTGCAATTTTTTCTATTTTATTTATTACAAATCTTACATCTTATGTGCCAGGACATGCAATAATAATAAATATTTGTAAAAATAATAATACAATTCTTAATATATATATTTTAATTTTAAATTCTTAATCTTTATTTTATTGCATTTTGTTACTTGCTTGCTTGATTGATTGATTGATTGATTGATTTTACTGCATTGGAAATCTTAAGTTTAATGCACCAGTGCTTAGGGATTGTTCGGACTTGTAATAAAAATAATATTTCCTGCATTTAAAATATGCATTTTAAGGTTTGTGATTTGGTAGCAGTGAGGTTTTGTCTATTGTTTTTGTGCTACTGCATGCATATGTGGACACACACATTCATAATACGTCCCCTCTACTCATACAACACAAACTCGCCTGGGAATCAGTGTGTGTCGTCAGATCAGTGTAATCTCAACATACAAGAAGCATTAATCAATGCAGCTGTAATTACGTGAGGCTGCTCGGTGTGTTTGTGTGTGTGTGTGTGTGAGGCCACGCTTGCATTTGCACCCTTTGTTAAGGTCCATGTCTGCCTTATGTCAGACAATAAAGGTCTGAGCAAGGGTTAATTAGCAGTGCTGGAGAACCATCTATCAGCTGCTCAGCCAGGCAGCTCCATTATCCTCAACACACACACGCACGCACGCACGCACGCGCGCTGTTCTGGGATGTGTATGCTTAGATATTATACTATGACATCCAATACTGCGTTATAACTTCATTTGATTGACCTCTCTACACGACAACGCAAAGAATATGCAAATGATTTCAAAAGTGCAGAGCATTCTGGGAGAGTTGTTTGTGGAGGCATTGATTAATAATAGGAAAACTATTACATTATATATTTATATATGCTGCTTTGTTGTTTCTGTTTTAAAGGAATGTTCTGGGTTCAATACAAGTAATACACTAAAGCACTGATGTCAGTTATCGTAAAAAAATATTGCTGCTACGGTAAGGCACTTAAAAGTAGACAGGGTGACGTCTAGCTGCAAGATTATAAAAATATATATATCCACATGAGACTATTAGCATTATAAAATCACTTATTAACCTTGCTGTTATAGCCATGACCAGATAAAACCTGCAAAATTAAAAAGGACCATTTAATGTAAGTGCTTTAACAAAAATACAGATTTCTGCTTAATTGAAGTACATTATTGTAGCCAGTGGGTTTTAGATTAAAATTGAAATGAATGTATAATGAAAAGTGTATATCCTGTTATTGGCATGCCATTTTTTGATCTATTTTTCTTTCAGATTTATTTAATTTGAACAAATAAATTTATTAACTTACAAATGCTCCACAGTTACAGTGTTGTTTTAGTATCATTAAGATGCTATTATAGTTTATGTAAGTATTTTGGAATATTTTTTTTATCTGTTTTCATTGCAATTGTAGTAAAAGTTTGAGTAACTTTTGTTGTTTTGTTTTTAAACATATCTGTTTGTTTATTAATTTTTCATTTTAGTTTAATTATTTTATACATCAACTTAAACTAAGTGAAAATAAGCAATGTCGCAACTATAGCTGAAATAAAATAATTATTATAATTATTATAACTTTGCTCAGTTAATATGGTCATCAATGCCAGGGATATTATAGTTGAACATGAAGCTAAAATTAAATCCAAAATAAGAACAAACAAACAAACATTGCATGAAGTAAAAAAGAAAGAAAATAAACTTGGCTAGTTGCCAAAGAATCAATTCACATTTTAATTTAGATTTGGTTTGAATTGTGGAATTATCTATATATATAAAAACCCCGAAAATGACAAAAACACACAACAAAATTACTAAAATGAAAGAATAAATAAATAAATAAAAACAGATTCAAAATAGCAATAAAACCTATAATAGTATCTCAATAATACTAAAATAACACTGACTAAATGCACTAAAATGATAAAAGAATTAGGTTAAAAAGGTTTACATGACGTCTAGCATGTCAGTTGCTACCGTGGTTTTTGGAGTCGGGACGAGTCGTCATTGTAATCTGTGGTAATTGACATTATGTCACAAATGCTGTCAGCAGCTTATGCTGTTCTTTTTATCTATTAAAGAGCTCTCGGGTTGGCGATTCTCTGAGGATTATTAGGTCTTAAATGCTTAAGGATCTCTTCATCACGTCCTGTTTTGTAATACCACAGATCTGTCACAAACATCCCATTTTTTCATTCTTATCTTCCAGCCTGTCGTCCATGGCCTCGGGTCTGTTATGTCCCTCCATTTGCACGTCTTCAATGGCCTG
Organism: Schizothorax lantsangensis; assembly: GCA_027422415.1. NCBI lineage: Eukaryota > Metazoa > Chordata > Actinopteri > Cypriniformes > Cyprinidae > Schizothorax > Schizothorax lantsangensis. The sequence continues at coordinate 25,426,811 of CM049849.1, read as the reverse complement.
CTCTCTTAATGTAAATGCATTTGTGTGACGGCGTGCAGCTGCCTTTTCATGCATCATTCAGAGATCTCTGCTGTTCTTTTAAAGCGCCTGGCCAGAACATCTCATGCTGTGTTCTTTATAGTTTTTATCGGCTGATATCATAAACTACAGCTGCTCAATATCTGCTCAATACTGAAGTCCTCATTCAGCAAGCGTTAAAGCTGTGTTCATGAAATGCATTGGAGACTTGAGTTTACAGGTAAACTTTTTTCTTTTATATTTTAAGTGTTTGCTAAATTATACAGCGATAGCTTGAGGAAATGTTGAAAAAGGGGATTACTGAGGATTGAGAGTTTATATTGACTGTAAAAAAGCAAACACTTTTATGCTTTTGTGTTCTCAGAGGATTAATTTAAATCCTTTGCCCTCTAATATTATTATATTAGATGTGTAATTATGGGAATTTATGACACAAAATGCCAGAGAGCAGAAGGCCAGATGGGTCTTTTTTGGGTTAAATGGATTTATTGTCTTATTTTGACGGTAGTGATCAAATTGACCCGTGTTTTATGGTGGCATCTCCTCTGACAAAATCAGACATGCAAGTGTCTCTTCCTATTTAATAATTAGTGGTCTAGTGGTGTGACTCTAGCAGAAAAAAACTGATTTTTAAAAATATAATTCATTTTATTTAGTTTTTAGTTTTATTTCTGAGGCACATTTGGTTGCAGGTTCTTTGGTTATATAACTTGGCCAGTATTGGTATTTGAATTCAAATTCATTCTTCTTCAAATAAAGCACTCAAAATCCATTGTGTTCTATGTGCAATAAACCAAGATGCTTTGATATGAGATCATAACTTCATATTCACACCAGAAAGCAATATTTGTTTATTTTTAAAGTGTTATGCAATAAAAGTGGAGTTATCTTTCCCCTTTTTATGTATCTTGGCCTCTTGGGTGTAGCCTTTTTTCATGAAATATTCATAAGTCTCTACTGGTATACTTAATGAAATTTTGCAATACATTATGGTTAACCTTTTCCGTTGAGTGAACTTTGCAAAAGTTCGCTTGGCATCTTATTAGCAACATAGTTTTTGCGTAAGATGCTGAGAGCATTGAAGCTGTGTTTTTCGCATGCTTTCAAAGTCATCACGTTTATCAAAAACTCTTGATTATCAGTCTTACAGTGTCAGATTTCAATTTTCAGTCCTCACTGCTGGAGACGGAGTAAATTTGATGTATTTTTCAATGTCAGAGTTTTGTTCAGCATCATTACTCATGAATCTACTCGACGCAGCTATCCGCACGCATGCGGTGATGTTCCTCAAGTGCTTTGTGGCTAAATGTTTTCTTATTTACAGCTTCAAGCGGTGAAAGCACAGTCTAGGTGATTGTGTACCGCCGCACCATCGGGGATGTTTGGATTTAACACCGTTTGTGTAGCTGGACGTGAGCTGCATATCAAAACAGTTTTGTAACAGAATCCTTCAGAATAATTCAGCCGTGAGCTTCTTTAACCTCCTCCTGTCCTCTTTCTCTAGACAATGAATCTGTCAGTCAGACTTCCCACAGACTCCATTACCCATGATTCTCAGCAGCAGACCCGACTGTTTACCTTTTCTTTTTTCTTTTCATTTTGACTTGAATTTTAGTTATTGTTTTAGTGTATATAAATTGTGGCCATGAATTAACAATTCATTCCCTCATTTTAGAAAATTGTGGCCTCATTGTATTCATTTTCCCCCTCATTTGAATTAAATCAAAATGAGGGAATGAATTAGCAAAACCACAATTTACTATGAAAAGGAAAAAATTAATAATGAATTCTTAATTTTTGTCCATGATTTAACTAAAACGAAGAAACAAATTAATGAAATGAGGGAAACAGCTTCTAAATTCGTGGGAATTAATTAATAATTTGTGGCCACAATAAATATATATTTTTGTCCATGTCATGTGTTGGGATTTGTAAAATATGTCTATATAGTATTATTTTTTATTTTTTTAGTTATTTTAGCACTTTAACTAAACAAAAACTAAAAGTGTTGCATTTGCAACTAGCTGAAATAAAATAAGTTTAAATTTAATATTTAATTTAATTTAGGTTAACATTTATTTCATGTAATCATTTTTTTCTGGTTTTAGTATTATTTTTTGTTTTAGTTAAGGATAATAACCCTGGTTGGCACATGTTGCTAAGCTAATGCAATACTTATTATGCACAAACAAAATCCCCAACTCATGAGAAAACGTAACAAGTGGTGATTTCATATGAATCTGTACGATGTGCATCTTATGAAAACATACGATTTTTAGGAAAAAGCGTAAGCATGAAGGCCCATCTATAACCCCACCCCTAAACATAACCGTCATAAGAAACATAAGATCATCCGAATTGTGAACACCAATTCACCAAAATGTAAAATAGTTATGAATTGCCAAGCTATTGTGTTGGAATAGCGTATGTTGGGTGAACTGCAACTATCATCAAAACCTTTCAAGATCAAATGAAATAAGTGTTTTATCATTTGTATCTGTTGACTAATCCACCATGTTGGATTTCACTGAGCTTGTTGCAGTGGATTGGCTTTTGTATAAAGGAGAAATGCAATGGTGCATGTAATTTGGCCAAAATTAGGTATCTTAGAAGGGAGAATACAATTGCTGTCTAGGCAAGCAGGTCTTTGGATCTGGATCCCTCTTTCTTCCACTGTGATACAAGAGAACCCTTTCTCTAAACTTTCTCTATCATTCTTCTTTCTCTGCAGATTCCTCAGATCAGCTATGCATCCACAGCTCCGGAGCTGAGCGATAACACCCGCTATGACTTTTTTTCCCGCGTCGTTCCACCGGATTCCTACCAGGCGCAGGCCATGCTGGATATTGTCACGTCGATGGGCTGGAACTACGTCTCTACACTGGCTTCTGAAGGGAACTACGGGGAAAGCGGCGTGGAAGCGTTCGTGCAGATCTCCAGAGAGATGGGTAAGATGGCTTTTCCAAGATTGGCTTGATGCATTGATGAACTTGAACCGAATGCACGCTTCAAGAAACAAGCTTCTTTCCTCTTTATGTTTTTAGTCCCAGATACTAACCAACAGATTAGTTATGTAGTGTGGGCACCGACTTGACTGAAGACAAGAAACTGAGTGTTTTATTTTGCACAGGTCTTGTAGTGTATGCTTGGCCTTAAAGGAATAGTTCACCAAAAAATTTAAATTAGCAAAAAAAGTACTCGCCCTCAGGCCATCCAAGATGTAGATGAGTTTGTTTCTTTATCCAATTTGGAGAAATGTAGCATTCCATCACTCACCAATGGATCCTCTGCAGTGAATGGGTGCCATCAGAATGAGAGACCAAACAGCTGATAAAAACATCACAATAATCCACAAGAATCCAGTCCATCAATTAATGTATTGTGAAGCCAAAAGCGGTGTGTTTATAAGAAACAAATCCATCAAGATGTTTTTAACCTCAAACTTTTGAATCAGGAGAGAAATCTGCACAGATCAAACGGTGTTTACAAGCGAAAAAAATCAGAAACAGATCAAAACAAATATGTGACCCTGGACCACAAATCCAGTCTTAAGTAGCAGGGGTATATTTGTGGCAATAGCCAAAAATACATTGTATGGGTCAAAATTATAGATTTTTCTTGAAGTAAAGATCATGTTCCATGAAGATATTTTGAAAATTTCCTACTGTAAATATATCAAAACTTAATTTTTGATTAGTAATATGCATTTCTAAGCACTTCATCTGGACAACTTTAAAGGCGATTTTCTCTTTTTTTTTTTTTTTTTTTTTTTTGCACCCTCAGATTCCAGATTTCAAATAGTTGTATCTCGGCCAAATATTGTCCGATCCTAACAAACCATACATCAATGAAAAGCTTATTTATTCAGCTTTCAGATGATGTATAAATATCAATTTAGAAAAATTTACCCTTATGACTGGTTTTGTGGTCCAGGGTCACATGTTATTGGATTTTGATGTGAGAGAACAACAGGAGGTTGACTTTTTCACTGGAGGAAGTGTATTATAAATTATGGACTCAGATTTTTGCCTTAATTTGCAGTCTATAGCAGCTGGTGACAATTGCTGAAGGTCAGAACAAGTCTGCAGGGTTTCGATAGTCAGAGTTTCTGTGAAAATCAAATAGTGTGCGATGGGCACTTCAGACTATGAATCCATCCAGTCGAGGGATATCAGGCATTTGATATTTTAAGTCGGTTTTAGAACATTGTTTTCATTTGTCATGCATTTCTTAGCATCAATGTCCATGTTTCTTTGTGAGTTGTTGTATTTGGAACAACTTTAAAGTCTGGTATTGTGTAAATGATCCTTATTCGTTCAGTATACGATGCCTGTATGTGGTTTTTCTCTGTAACCATTTACAATGTGGATGATTGTTTAAAGCCTAGTGTTTTAAAATCTGTATTCCACTCTTGACTAAGCATATTATTATTCTTATCTTGCACATTCTTATCTGCTCAAGATGTACAGAAGTTGAATCCATTTAATGAATTCTCAGTTGTTAAACTAAGGATAAATGGGGATTATGTCTGTTACGTACTGTAGTGTTTCTGAATGTACCTGGTACCCTGGTGACTCTCTGCTCTTTCACGTATTGACCGAAATGTCATGGATGGTCTTGATTTTGTAGGAGTTTGGGAGCCAAAGTGCTCTCAGTTGAGTGTTCAGCTGTTTTCTGTCCGTTCAGTGGATGTTGACATTCCTCACAAAGGGCAAAGGCGGTGTAGACCGACCGGCGGGACCTAGTGTTTGTTGTCCACGCAGCAATGAGAGACTTAAGCAAGTCTTACAGAAAGTAGACAGGGTGAAGTCAAATCTTGACGTTAGCCATTGCACTACTTTAGCATGTGGGATTTCAGCGCAACATGTGCATCTTATTCACCAACCACTTGATCATTCCACAGGTTTGCGATTGCAGAATTTGGTGCAAAACCAGGAAAATGCTACATTATTTGCCACAGCTTGCATTTTTGTCTTTTTTCCCCAAAAAGAGAGTGGGAAAAGCATTATTAGCTAATCAAAATCCATAATCGTTGCCCAAACTAATGAATCAATGTTAAATGAAAGTTCATAGAGGTTTAATGATACTATTAATTACAAGATACTGAATATAATGTAGTAGTCAACATTTGAAGTGGATCAAAACCTTTCTTCAAAGTTGTCCTAAAACCTAAAACCAAAATGCGTTCTTGTCTTAGGACAACTTTGATGAACTTTTTTTGATCCACTTCAAATGTTGACCACTATATTTTGGGTTAATATTCGCTAGTCTAGTCCATAATGTCTGATTTTACCAGTATATTAGATTTAAATAAATGAATAAATGCATTTCAATACAGTAAAATAAATGCATTATTTTACTGGATAAGTACTTTTTTTTCATGTTTTAAGTAATTCACAAAGTTGTGAATAAAACAAAGATTATCAGAGTACTTAAAAAAAAAAAAAAAAAAAAACTATTACTAGCAGTTTCTATTTGGGAAATAAGAAATCTCTTTGTACTTTTTTCAATGTAAATCATGAATTTTCTTAGCAAAACTGTGCAAAAATGCTGTGGATATTGCCATAATATTTAAGAAAAGCTGCAGTTTTTGAAAAATCAGAACTCCCATGAAATCTTGCCTGAAATCTTGAAGCTAAATTATTAATACATTTAACAAAGAAATCACAAGTAACACATATAATTAAAGATGAAAAAATGTACAGTAGAAACAAATGAAATATGTCCTTATAAAACATGCTTAAAACATTTTTGAAGTGTGATTTAGCACTGCTCCAGCTGTATTTAGTGCATTGTCATTCTTGTCAGTGCAAACACTTCCTGTTTCTATACGAATGAGGCTTGTTATAGACTTACTTTATGCATTTAATGTTGCATTATTTCTCCATGTGGTAAACAGATGAGATGTTTGGGTACATTTTCTGTTGATCATAGCAGCAGTAATTTATGAAATGAATGAGAATGAGCTTTATTGGCCAGGTATGTTTACACATACAAGGAATTTGTTATAGTGACAGAAGCTCCACAGTGCAACAGAATGACAGCAACAGGACAAGACACAGATAATAAAATAATAATATACAAATATACAAATAGGCAATGTACAAAATAGAAAACACAATATATAATATAGACAATTATGTGTGTACAGGTCTGATATGTGCAAATTGAAATGAAAAATATGTATGTGTGATGAATAAATAATGTAAATAGTGTTGTGTGTTCCATGTTTAATGTCAAGTGTTCATGAGATGGACTGCCTGAGGGAAGAAACTGTTTCTGTGTCTGATCGTTCTGGTGCTCAGAGCTCTAGCGTCGACCAGACGGCAGCAGTTCAAAGAAGGAGTGTGCTGGATGTGAGGGGTCCAGAGTGATTTTGCCAGCCCTTTTGCTCACTCTGGATAAGTACAGTTCTTGGAGAGTAGGGAGGGTTGTACCAATGATTCGCTCAGCAGTCCAGACTACCCTCCGTAGTCTTCTGAGGTCAGATTTGGTAGCTGAGCTGAATCAGACAGTTATTGATGTGCAGAGGACGGATTCAATGATGGCGGAGTAGAACTGTTTCAGCAGCTCCTGTGGCAAGTTGAACTTCCTCAGCTGACGAAGGAAGTACAACCTCTGCTGGGCCTTTCTCACAATGGAGTCTATGTGATTGTCCCACTTCAGGTCCTGGGAGATGGTGGTGCCCAGGAACCTGAATGACTCCACTGCAGTCACAGTGCTGTTCATTCAATTCAATTCAAGTTTATTTGTATAGCGCTTTTTACGATACAATCATTGCAAAGTGCTTTACAGGAAATTAAGTTTCTACAATATATTTATACATTGTAGAAACTTAATATATTAACTTATGGCAAAATTTGTTAATTCTGTATGTTGTTGGGGGATCAGAGGCTGGCATCCTCTGAGGTCCTCTGAGGGGTTGGCATCATCTCTTCTCAGGTGTTTGGTCATCTCAGATCATTTAAGGGCTGGATCCAGACTGAAGCTTGTGTAATTCCTAGTTACCACGGGATGTTAATCCCGTGGCAGAAACAGAGAAACAAAGAGACATAATTAGCGTAGCTGTTGTTCCATCCAAGCAAAAATTATTTGTTCAACCCAAGCTAAAGAATAATAATGTGCGTTTGATCAGATATAACTGCAGTACAAGATTATGAGATGCATTATATGAATGCATTATGTGAATGCTTGGCTAAAGAGATGTGTTATCTAGATTTAAACAGAGAGTGTGTCTGAACCCCGAACGTTATCAGGAAGGCTATTCCAAAGTTTGGGAGCCAAATATGAAAAAGCTCTACCTCCTTTAGTGGATTTTGCTATTCTAGGTACTACCAAGAGTCCAGAGTTTTGCGACCTTAGGGAGCGTGATGGATTGTAGCGTGATAGAAGACTAGTTAGGTACGCAGGAGCTAAACCATTTAGGGCCTTATAGGCAAGTAATAATATTTTGTAACTGATACGGAACTTAATAGGTAGCCAGTGCAGAGACTGTAAAATTGGGGTAATATGATCATATTTTCTTGACCTGGTAAGGACTCTAGCCGCTGCATTTTGGACTACCTGTAGCTTGTTTATTGAAGATCCAGGACAACCACCTAGCAGTGCATTACAATAGTCCAGTCTAGAGGTCATGAATGCATGAACTAGCTTTTCTGCATCAGAAACAGGTAACATGTTCATGATGGTGAGTGGGGGGAGAGCAGGGGGGTTTCTCCTGAAGTCCACGATCATCTCCATGGTTTTGAGCGTGTTAAGCTCCAGGTTGTTAAGACTGCACCAGACAGCCAGCTCCTTAACCTCCTGTCTGTAAGCAGACTCGTCACCGTCCTGAATGAGGCCGATCAGTGTGGTGTCGTCTGCAAACTTCAGGAACTTGACAGAGGGGTCTTTAGATGTGCAGTTGTTCGTGTAGAGAGAGAAGAGCAGTGGGGAGAGAACGCAGCCCCGAGGAGCTCCAGTGCTGGTAGTACGGGTGCTGGATGAGAATTTTCCCAGATGATGGAGAAGAGTGTTATGACTGGGCATATTTCCAGATACACCATGTGGTCAAGTGTACACTCTGCATTTTAAAGCTCTATTCAGGTGTTTAGGACCATAGTAGTGCACTAAAGTACGCCAGATAGTAGTAGTCTGCTTCTAGTTGGCATTCATTACATTTTATTGCACGTTTACCCCAGAAAGACAAACTTAGAGCAGCAAGCTGCTTAAGCAGCCATGCAAATTGAATGGGAGGGTGTAAAACAGACTCTGTCTAGTCTGCTAACCACTTCCTCTAAAGGAATGATGGTTCTGTCCGCTATCAAGTGCCCTGGAGTATCAATAAAGACCCGCAGCTGAAGAGAAGCAGGGAATATGGGTGAGAGGAGGACACGGATGGACAGGAAGTATAATGATGGGCTTTAACACATAGTTCCTCCTCCGCTAAAACCCCTCTACGCTACAATCCTCCCCCCTTCTTCACCCTACGTGATAGAATTATAGCTATTACCAGAGACCCCGCTGCTCCACAAATGCAAATATCACACAGCTGTACTAATCGCACTGTTTAATTGTGCATTCAAAATTCATGAGCAATGGCACACATTTGTGTAATAACATCCACTTTAGCATCCTCCGGACTCCAGTGTTTACCATCACACGTAGTGTTTCTCAGCTACTTAGAAACTGTAGCTACTCAAGATACTCGCTGCTCCTCATTTAAAGTAGTTAACCACAGTCTAGCCAGAAGCTACACATTTGAATATGCAGCCAGCTGAAAGGTGAAGTGTTTGGGGATTCTTTTTGCATCAAGTTTGTCGAGTGTCTATATCCAAATGAGTGGATGATTTTTAAACAATGAAAAACAGAAAAAATAACCATGGTTTTACTTCAGAAACCATGTTTCTTTTGCAGTAAAACAATAGTAAATAAAAAAGTAATAATGTTTTTACTAATTGTGGTTTAACCATGATTTTAGTAAATACAAAAATGACCATGGTTTTACTACAGTAACCATGGTTTAATTATGAGTTTTGTAGTAAAACCATAGTAACTGCAAAATTAACTATGGTTTTACTACAGTAACCATGGTTTAACTATGTTTTGTTGTTGTTGTAAAACTATAGTAAATACAAAATTAGCTATGGTTTTAGTAATAGATTTACTATGATTTTGTTGTAAAACCTCAGTAACTACAAAAACAACCATGTTTTTATTACAGCATTTGCAGTAAAACCTTAATAACTACCACAGTAAGGAGTGTTTGAACTGTTTTTTTTTGTAGAAACACCATAGTAAATACTACAGTAACCATGGTTTAACTATGATTTTTGTAATAAAAACCATAGTAACGGCAAAATTAACCATGATTTTAGTACTGTAACTATGGTTTAACTATGTTTTTGTAGTAAAACCATAGTAAATGCTAAATTAATCATAGTCCTACAATAACCACAGTTGTTTAACTATGGCTTTTGTTGTAAAACCGTGGTAAATACAAAACTAACCATGATTGTACCATGGTTTATCTGTGATTTTTTTAGCAGTAAAACCATATCCACAAAAATAACCATGATTTTACCACCCACAGCATTTGCAGTGGAAGCATTGTAATTACAAAATTACAACCAGTAACCATGGTTTAACTATACTTTTTTTTTTTGCATTAAAACCATATTAAATACAAAATAAACCATGGTTTTACTATAGTGTTTGTACTGTGGGGGAAATAATTAGGCATGATTTTATAAAGAACACATTTTGTTTCCAAAAGTGAAAGATTGGCTTTTAATGTCACTGTACTGAATTCAAACAAAAGAAGGTAAAACATAGATGGAGACAGTCTAAGCACAGACGTGAGCATGCCTATATGAGTTCTCCTGGCTTTTGTTTGCAGTTGTTTTGTTGACTTTGTGGAGGAGTCTTGATTTTTCATTTCCCAAACTGCAGGTTCAAGTCTCCCAGCTGTAACGCGAGAGGTGGATTAAAAAGGAGAGAAAATAATTGAACAAGCATGCAATTAGCCACTAAATGAATGTCATACAACAAGCGAATGAAAAGTCAATAGCTTTGCAACAATGATGTCCTCATTGTAGTTTCCGCTAATGGCCAAGACAATTGAGATCTTCCTCTTTTCTTGTCACTACTTCAGCAAATCACCGTGTATCAGATAGCAGTTGCCCTTTTGGAGCTATAAACATTAACACCAGTTTATTCTATGAAACTTTGAGTTTAATTAAGGGCCATTTTTTACTCTTGAGCATGACTGTATTCGCTGTCTGAAAGTGAATAGATGTCATGACCTAGCGGTTAGCGTGCATGCTTTGATGCATTGAGCTGTAGTGCTGATAAAAGCAGTTTATTCGTCAAAGCTGGTCAGACTCTTCAAGTTTCATTAAAATGTTCCATAGGGGTTTGAATCTTGCCTAAACCAGCAAGATTAGCTAAACTAAACAGTCTTAAAGTTTCCAGGAAAATTGTATTAATTAAAAGTATATTGTGAGTAGCGTAGTGATGTATAAAGCACAGATTGCACAGAAGTAGATTTCTCTTGCATGCAAAGACCGTAATGAACCTCCAAACTAGATGGATTATGGCAGTGTTGTGATTGTAGCATTGTTTTATATTAGTCATCTCATAGTTGGGTGAGAAATAGGCTGGATTAACCTGTATTATGTGTGGCTGTTGTGAGGTATCTATAATTGGGTGAAGTATTCTGTCTCATTGCATTCATTCTTGTGCAGATGACTCTTGCTATACTTACTTACTAATGATCTCAGACAACATGATGTGTATGGCTTCTAGTCACACCAAGACTGTCTTATTTTCCCCGAGGGGAAAATAAAAACTGCATCGCTCACAGTTTACTCTTTAAAAACTTTGTTTAAATGGAGTTTTCATGTGTTCCAATAATGTATCAACTTGTTCCTCCTAAAATTCATTTGGAACTCCAATACAGGTTAATTTGAATAACTCCAAAAACATACTAATGTGTACAATTCACTGCAGTTTCTTACTTTAATTCCACACACATTATTTTTATAAGTCAGATTATTGATTAATTAAGACTTATTTTTGCATGGTTGCATGAACAATACGTTATGACCTCAAAACACTTTTACCATCGTGCATGTTTTGTAAACTAATGCGTTTTGATGTTTGCATCACACATGCACTGCTTTTCAGATGTGGTAAACTTGCTCGGTAGCGCACCTGGTACAAGATTGCACTTGTGATTTGGAGTGCTGTAAAACAGAAGTATCGATAAAGGAGCACAAAGTCTTGTAGAAGCAAGCTAAAATGGCATTGTAAAAATTGTAATAGAACCTTGCCACTTTTAAAATCATCTGTTTCTGGAAAAAAAATTATTGCACCTTTAGAAATTGCAAATATTTGAATTAAACAAGAAATTTAGAAAGACTGAAACTGAGTACTGAAATACTTCAATAATTGTTTATAACATTTATTTTAATAGTGTACAACTACTAGCGTGTGACTGACTGCTTATTCATAAATGTTGCCTAATTTTGTCTACATGCTAATGGATTCATATTGTGTTCCTTTGTCCAGGTAGGCAACAGTTTGTCATTTCAGCCTTTTAGGTTTCTTATAAGTCTTTTACCTGTGTAGATTCAAATTAATAAGAATCGAGACAGCTGCCAGGATGAGGTTAGTGAGTACAGTTCTCTGAGGAGCAAGTAGCAATAGATGTTAATAGACATTAGCCTTAATTACCATGCCAATGGGCCATAGATAATTGCATTTACATCCATCATGGGCTTTCTCAATAGTTTTGGAAAAGCTGTGTGAAATGGCCATTTCAGCAGCTGGGCTTTTGTTCTTCAGGTCCTCTATACACTTCATATTTGCAGAATGAGCTCTGCTATTCTCGAATGGACTGAGTTTTCACAAAATACTGTGATTGGACTAAAGGATGAGCTGGAGACATTGAGATTTTTTTCCACATTCTTTCCATCTTTCTGCTCTTTTCTCTTTGTCCAACGTGTTCGTCCATAGTATGTCCTCACTCACATCTAAACTAGCCATCCTCGGTAACCACCTCAGCTGTATGCGTCTAGGCTAGCGCTAATGAGCCCGCTGCTGAACACATTATACGCTACCAAAACTCATAGGTCCAGGGCAGGGCAGCGGTTTCAGAGCTGCCGTTCCCACAGGAATTCAAGAGAGAAACGCGCGTCTGCTAGGTTTGAAGGGCCTAATGAAGCCATTACATTCCAAGGAAGCCAAACTCTGTCTATAGATTAAACACAGGCTTCTGTAATTTTGGGGTTGTGACCTGCACAGACGGCTGCCAAGTGATGTCTATTGAATGCCACAGGGGAACAGATGGTGCAAACTGCAAAGCACAGCCTATATAGTGTTTCTAACGTCACAGATGGTGACATTTCGATGCAGTCAGATCTATAGAAAGTAGAATTCATTTCTTAAAGGGTGAAAATAAAGAAGTTATGTTGTGTGTTTTTAAGCCACTGCAGTAATATGCTAATGGAAATGTATTTTCAAACGCATTGGATGTTCATATGTTTGTAATTTGGTTTATATGTGGAGTGGAGAAATGAAAGAATCAAAATATGAGGCTGGTAGAAATCTATTCTTTATTTTGCCAAAGGGTTTCAGCACATATAGGTCTTTATCAAGATTGCAAATGGAGAAAACTCATTTAAATGCAAACAAAGACACGATTCGAACTTGCAGTCAACCAATCAGAGCATTAGTACAAATCACATGACATGCATGACACAATTTGGTTTATGCACTGCAAGAAAGTTTCTTATTTAGTATTTTTGACTTGTTTTACAGTATAAATGTTTAAATATTTTTAAATTAAGATACATTTACTTTAGAAGCAAAAGATATTAGGTCCTATTTTCTGCAAAATTGATCAAAAGTAAGCGGTTTTATGCTTAAAACCATATAGGGTCTGAAAAATAAGCTTAATTTAAAGGGAAAACAAGTTTATTGTTTTTAACCAATAGACCGATTTTTTTAAAGCAAAAAGTCATTTAATTTTTATGCTTTTTTTTTTCTTTTTCAAAAAAGACTTACCTTGAGGTATCTTGTTTCTCAAGTGTAAATGCATTTTGATTTAACAGTGTTTATATATTTGTACTGAAAAACAATACAAAAATACTGAGGAAAAATATTTTGCAGTGTATACAAGGTATTTTCCTTCTAAACAACTTGTTAGCACAGTTACGTAATGTATTGCTGGAGTATCATAACTGTCCCTCGGGTGACTTTAGCTATCAAGATCTTTGACAGTGTGTTAACTCATCATCATTATCAACCACAGGACATCAAACGCAACATATGTTGCCAATTAACAGGAATTTCACTTGTTCATTTTATTTCTATAACCATCTACAGACAAAAGTTCATAGATGAGGTGACAAGCATCATAATATGGACAATTTACAAAACCTACAAAGGATTCAGGATGCAGTTTGGTATAAAGATGTTTTAATTCACTTCCTAAACTCTCTTAGATGATTTATGCATACTCTCGAGTAAAAGAGTATTAAGACATATTAATGGTGTCTCTGATTTAAAATGTGGTTCTGTTCAAACAGTCTGTTTCAATGAATTTCAGAACTCAGTGATTTGTTTGTAACATCACTCCCACTGTTCATGGAAGTCTTTGTTTGAATTTTTCATTTATTATTAATTTATATTATTTTTTAATGTACATATTTTAATAAATAGAAAATGTACTAGAAATTTTATGTCAGGAAATTATCTGCTTTTCTACTTTAAATGATGTAATATATAGATTCACATAAACCAGAATTTTTGTTGACACTGTACTTAAAGCTTTTATGTATAATGCATTATAAAGGTATTTTAAATGTATTTAAAAAAATATATATTTTCCTGGTTAAATAAAGGTATTAATAAAAAAAAAACATCATAATGCATTATATCTTTTCATAAATAATTGTAACAAAAGTAAAAATGCATTATAATATTTGCAGAATCTTGTTCAAATCTGAAATTGGTTTTGTCATATTTTAATACATTTTACGTTCAAAGTATAACAATAAATATAAAAGTATTATAATGAATTATAACCGTGGTTACAATTATTCATGAGATTGCATTATAATGTGCATAATTAATGCATTCAAATACTTTTATAATCCATTGAATTTAAAGGCTTCAAGTAACGTGTTACCAGATTAGTTCTTACACATTATGATATGCATATAAAAATGATTAAATATCACTCTTAGTTGTGCTCATTTGCTGGAAAACAATGTGGAAACTTAATTTTAACTATATTTTTATTGCATTTGACTGATTGCATTAAAGGGTTTCTGATCAAATGCATAAGTTATATTAAAAATATATATTTTTCTAGCTGTATCACTCAGCCCTACAGTATAGCATGTTTCAACTTATCCATTAAACTTTTCTGCCTTCAGGAACATGAAGATAAATCTCTCTCAGCTGGTTTTAATTCCACAATCCACCTTATTGACAACAGAGCGGAATATGTGTGGGTACATCTGCCTCGACTTCCTAAAAGCGCTTTTACCATCTGCAAAGTTCCGCTTCGCTTGCTTTTATTTTTACTTTAAGCCTTGCAGAAAACATCTTTAGAGGGAGGTCAGGAGTGTCACGCTTGAAATAAATTGCAAAACCAATACTGGCGTTATTATGTGCAGAAACACAAGAGCATAGAAGTGCTTCTAAATGGAAAAGCCTCGAGAACTCATATAAAGATGAAGACTTCAAGGGAAGCTCTAGAATGAAGAATGGTGTGATAACACTTGAAGAGAGGTACAGCTTTGAGAGCTCAACATACTTTTGGTGTGAAAAAGAAATAGGTGGTTAGTTATGATGTTTTAGCAGGTTTCAGACAGTGTTTTGGACACTCATTAGCTGGGAACTGTCATTTCAGTCAGATTACGCTTTCTCAAAGTGACCTACTGAAAAGCTGTCAATGCGCATTGGCTAGTGGATATACGATTAGGCCGAGGCAGCAGAACATCCATACTTTCTTACCTTCATTGATGTCTGCAGATTGACTACAGCCATTGATCCCGCTGCAAGTGGACTCTATTCTCCTTAACAAGCTCGGACAACTTTACTGTTTAGGAAAGACAAATGCCACAGAAGCTTCCCACCTGCCAGGCCGGATGAGCCGAGCCCAGATCTGCTCCGAAACGGCAGCTGGCGGCTGGTAATGAATCAAGGCCCGGCCAGCTGCGTGATAGATGTAACTGTCGGCCAGTGCTGATTAGCTGAGTCTGAACACCAGAGAAATACAGCTATGTGTGTGTTACAGAGCGGCCGCGACACAAGGGGATTTAGGCTGCTTGTCCTTTGTGTTTCCTCTCACCTTCTACTTTTAACATTTCTTTGATTTTGCTAATATAGATGTTTACTGACAACTTCAAGTCAACATAAAATGAGTTTGCAACCCATTTTACTTGCATAATGTGACATCTTTATAAGTAAAAATAGAACATTCAATGAGAAAAAGGGGGTGGGGCTTAATGTAATTTAATGACATATGATTGGATGGTGAAATACGAGGGCTTGATGATGTCAGCAGAAAAGAAAATACGTTTCTGAGGTGGAACAAGTTATTTTAATGAAAGCGTGTGAAAAATTGTATGGAATTATGACACAATTAAATGTGTGTGAAGTAATGAAGTAAAAATGACAAAATGCACCACAAAATTACCATAACTAAAATGAAAACAGAATATATAAAACAATTATATATTCATTATTAATATTCAAAATATTAATAAAAACTATGATATTGTCTCAGTGATACTAAAATAACAGCTACAGTATATAGCATATCTCAACTGTTTGATTGCTTGTATTATCACAGCTCTAATCTGGTAAATATTAACATCATGATTTACTGTCAAGCTGCTTTGAAAAAATGTGTATTGTCAAAAGTGCTATAAGCAATGTCAATTTTTTTTTTGTGTGTCCTGCTAAAAAGTCTGAGTTTTGATTCTTAGTTTTAGGATTTGGAGTCCAAATTCCAATTAAAATATCACAAACTGAGAATAATTTTCAGATAAATTTTTGAAAACATCTTAAGTGTAAATGCATCCATCCCTGCTGCTAAAGTGCACAGTTCTCGGGGTTAAGAGCCGTCGCTCCGCAGGGAAAGACGCTGTCCCGTGCTTCCCGTCTGTTGACTTTGATGGAAACCTTTGACCGACCCTCTCGCTCTTGAAGACTTCAGAGACGTCCTGACATGACAAGAGCTGTCCTGACATCTGACAAAAGTTCAGCCGTTTCTAAAAAACTGCCCTCGCAAGGGGTCGATGAATTAGTGTTGTAAAAAGTAATTTTATTAATGACTTTAGATTTACATATGAATGATTTATGATCCAGATACGATGCATTGAAGTTGACTTAATAATGTATTAAAAACCCAGATGTTTTTTTTTCTAATTGGAACAAGATATTTAATGCAATTATATGAATAAATGTAGGAATCAAGCAAATAGGGTCAATTTTGATTTCGTGTTGACTTTAAGGAAGACTGGGACTCTCATGAAGAATTTAAAGCGTGTGTGCAAACACTAATGTGGTTGTGATTTTTCTCCCTTTCTTTCTCAATTTTTCAAATGAAGCCATTTTGGCCCGGTCCATGCTTGACAAGTAATTTATTCACCCACCACAAAACAGCATAAAACCACGGATTTAAAAGTTTTATCATCCCCCAGCCTCTCATTTCTCACATGGATATATTTTATTATTCAGCCTGGGGATGAATTTATGCAGGGTTTAGGCATGCCTTTATATTCTGTGCCTTGTCTTTCTCTGTCTCTCTCTCTCTTTCTTTTAATGGCCGGTATCAATATCGACAGAGATGGATAGCTTATAATGATTTACTGTATATAATAACATTTATAGTAAATAAGATGAACAAATTTCTTTAATTTAAACCAGTTCTATAATACATATTTAATTTACAGTGTATTATTTACACAGTAAATAACGGAAAAATTGTTAATTTATTTGGTATATTAGATATTTAAATGTAATATTTGCATTTTATACAATGTAATCTATATATTTGGTAAGATTCTTTATACATATATAAAAAAATTTAGTCATTCATATAAAATATAAATACATTTATAATTAATATTAATATTAAAATATCTTTATTAAATTAATTATTTTATACAGTGGGAATCTACAAATTTAGTGAAATTCTATAGATTTATAGACAAATTATGTATGGCTGCCATTTTTTAAATTATTTAATAAATTCTAGCTGATTTTATTATTTGTATATACAATATTTCAGTTGCATACAGTGTCATTTATAAATTTGGTTATTAATTTAGGTATTTATATAAATACTTTTATAATCAAATAATATTAAAACATATTAAAATATTTATTGCATATATTGCAATATTATACAATGGAATCTATACATTTAGTGAAATGCCATAGATTTACAGATGTAAATATATAAGTTATTAGTTTAGTAATTTATATAAATACATTTATTATTAAATTATATTAAAATATTGTTATTGAGTTTAAACTATTATAAAATGATTTGTATTTGAAATAAGTAAATAAATAAATAAATAAAATGAGAATATATATACATTTGGCTAAATGCTATAGCTTGATACATATAGATATATAAATGACATATGGCTGCCCAATAAATTAATAACTTTTTTTTTTTAGTTGTTTGAAAACTTATATATTTTTCAAATATTAAATTATATACAATGTAATCTATACATTTGGTAACATGCTTTATAGATGTCATTAATTTAGCCATTTATATAAAAATGCATTTATAATTAATATAAAAATAGCTTTATTGAATTTTAACTGTATTATACAATGTAATCTAAAAATGTTGTGAAATTCTATATATTTACTGATGTAGATATATAACTTATTAGTTTAAGCAATTTATAATTTATATATTTAATAATATAAAAAAAAATATTCAGTTTAAACTATATTTATGCATGCAACTATATATGCATATACAACATAGTAAATTAATGCATGCTACTAGGCTAGGTTAGGTTGTGTACTATACAGTATGTTTGCAATAAGCAGTGTGATTGTATTCCACTCCCAATAGCCTTCATATTTTTCTGTTCTCCCTTTTCCGGCGGTTTTATGATGTTTTTAATAATGTGTCTCATATAGTCTCATGCATGCCTCCGAGGCTGCAATATAAAGCAGGGTATGTATCTTGTAAAGAGTGCAGGTCGTGTTTGGCTCTGAGGGGATCACACACTATACCGTCGAGCAGTCAGAAGGGTGAATCTTGTCAGATTAACTTCAATCGTGTCCCTGGGTGGGGTTTTCTGGGATACGCAATTAGCCTTGGATCAAGGTCTCAAATTGACATGGTGGTCCAATCACCCCTCGCAGATGCGTAATTTCATGAAGGAAATCGTCTAATTATGCCCTCCAATTTCCACATGTTCCACGTTCCCGCAAGAGCGTGGCTGATTGAGTCGGTTTACCGTGGTTTCACCCAGACATCTGCCACGGATCGCTCTAACTGTTCCTCAGTGTGCGCAGCAAAGCAAACCCATCTTATCTCAGTGAGTGAGCAGCGACGTCTTACCATATGTGAAAATACTGCAGATTAAAGATCGCTGTGTAAAGCTCTTATCCTACACACGGTATATTCTTCACAGTAAGCCACATTCACACAGCATGGACTGTACGAAACAACCTTTTTCTTTTGCGGAATATGCAAACAAATCTGTCCCAAGTGACAGCCGTTTTTCATACAATGTAAATAAAAAATGTAATTAGATCAAGCTGTGACAGTCCATGCATTATAGTGACTTTACCACAACTTCAGGTGGGCAGTCTACTGTGCAGTGTTTTTGGTTACTTTTCAGTGATCAGTTCTTAGAACCATTTTTAAAATGTAAAGAACATTTTAAAATCTAAAGAATCTTTTTCCACTCTAAAAAAAAAAAAAAAACTTTTGTGAAATTGGATCCATGAACACCAATAAAGAACCTTTTATATTTAAGAATGAATAGTAAATGCAATAATTTATACACAGAAATATATATTTTAAAAATAATTAAATTATATTTTATACAATGTAATTGTAATTTTGGTGAAATTATTTTATAGATATATTACCAGTTTAGTCATTTATATGAATATATTTTTGAACAAATGATATTAAAATATCACTATTAAATGTGAACAATTTTATATAATCCACAAATTTATTCAAAAATCTACCAATTTACAGATATATAGATTTTTAATTTAGTAACTTACAAATAAATATGTAATAAATAATATTGAAGTTTAATTAAGTAAATTTAAACTGTTTTAAAATGTAATCTTGGAGATTTGTTTAATAGGTTTATGTATAGATTATTAATTAAATGATTTCTGTAAATATATGTACAATTTTTTTTTTATACATATATATATATATATATATATATATATACAGTATATACATACATACATACATACAGTAGTCAACATTTGAAGTGGATCAAAACCTTTCATCAAAGTTGTCCTAAAACATAAAATCAAAATGTGTTCTTGTCTTAGGACAGCTTTGATGAACTTTATTGATCCACTTCAAATGTTGACTACTGTATATATAAAATTAATTTAGTAATGTCTTAAAAAAATTATAATGAACTGATATTTAAATATTATTATTACATTTGAACTACATTATGAAATGCAATCTGTATGTAAGGTGAAATTATACAGATTTGTCCAGTAGGTGTGTATATATATATATAGAGAGAGAGATTATTATTGTAATCTAAATAATTTGTTTAAAAATATTCCATTTCAAATAAATTATCAAATTTAATCTGTAAATTTCATTACATTCTTTTTAGCAAGGTTATATCTGGTTGTTAGGTTGTTCTGGGTGGTTGACAAGGATTTGCTATGTGTTTACTAAAGTGTTTACTAAAGAGTGATTTTTAGCTTGTTAGTATGCAGAGTTCTGGTTTGCTAGGTGTTTTTTAAAGGCTGGCCGCACACTAGAGGATTTTAAGGCCGATTTGCACCCCCGAATGATCGGGGGGTGTGGCTCGATTCACGGCTTGTCGCAAGCGATTTTTTGTCCAAAAATCCTCTATTGCGTGGTGTCATTATGATTATTTATCTGCTCCCGATCGAGACGGAGCGTCGCCGAACTCAAATCAGAAATATCAAACATGTTTCTCTTCATCGGGCTGCCTCTGACGTGATACCTGCGATAGCCAATGAGAGCGAGCAAGCGTCACTCACCGGATGTTGCGTGCTTCTATAGCTGAAACCTGACAGCAACAAACATGCCGTGAAAGCAGAGAACATCATCCATATTCTTTTGTATACTTTGTTTTTCACTGTGAAACAGAACGCGTGCCAGGAGAGCCAGCTGACAACATCGATTGTCCTCTATTTGTTTTTCTTCTCTAGTCACGTTTGATCTCGCAAGTCTCTGTGAGTCAGAGGAAGCCCGATGAAGAGATCACGTGTCACTGTGAAATCGTTCCTACAATCTTCAAGTGTGCGGTCTTGCGGTCTGCTCGAATCATCTAGTGTGCGCGTTCAGAGGATTATAAGGCTAAAAATCAGTTGAACTGTCTTCATGTCTGTGGTCTCCCATGGTTTTAAAATCGGTTAAGATTTGAAAATCATCTAGTGTGCAGCCAGCTTAAGTCTATCCTCAATTCTCAAGGTATGGCTCAATGTAAGTCTAAGGGATTTTTGGCTCATTTTATCATCAGCCAGGCAAAAAGCATATAACATCATGCCTTTCCTAATCAATTTAAGTCTAAAGCACAACACATTTTGATGTTTAATGTTTTGCAAACGGGACTAACAGCAAATTCCCCAAATGCTTTCTCGACTCGCAGCTTCTGGATGATTGTGTGTTTGCTGTGGCTGAAATGACCTCCCCGTCGCCGGTATTTTAGCTTCATATCTCGCTTGTTGTCTCTCTTATCGAAGAGTCACCCGGAGACCCTCTAAACGACAGGGTTCAGCTTTCAGCGGAGGTGATATCAAATTGACACAGGAATCGAGACCCTCTCAAAGCACACAGTGGAAGCGAGTAAGTGGTGGTTGTAGTGTCAGACCTCTCAGCCGGTCGCTATTGTTAACAACAAAAGCTCTGTGACAGTTTGTTCTCCGCCAGCCGATGGCTCATTTGTACGTGATTGGCAGTCAAACACCTGGTCGGATGCGCATGTGCTGTAATATTGCTCATTGTGTTGCTGTATTCTGGCAGGCTGCGGTATCTTCTCTCGTAATAATGGCATTCCACCAGCTGAATTACAATCGACTGAAGGTTTCGCCTCAGCGCTGGCTTTCCCGAGGGGCCTCGCTCTCATTGATTCCTGTTAGTCAGACAGAGCTAGAAGCGAGTCTGGCTGCTGTAGGGACATGATCAGTCTGGAGACCTTGTGTTTGGGAGACCTGCAATCGCTCTGATTGTCAAGCCTGGTTAAAGCCCTGGTGTTGAGGACCAGTGGATGATGAGACAGCCTGTTTGCACGATAAGAACCAGCAGTGCCATGTTGCATTGATATTGCATTAAGAAAAGTTAGCAGATTGATTTGAACTATCAATTTGAAGGGGTCATGAACTGAGAAATCAAAATTCACTTGATCTTTTAACATATAAGAGGTCATTGTGCTATAAAAACATCCTGTAAGTTTCAGAACTCAAAACTTTCTCATTAGTCTAAAAACAGGTTATATTGAAGGCAGTCTGCCAAAACGACAGCTTGTGGAATGTGCCACTTTATGATGTAATAGTGTGGATAAGCACCGCCTCCGCAGAGGGAGATCAATACCTGCTTCTACAGCGCTGCCTGTTTAGCCCCGCCCACCGATTCACGCATGTAGTGTAAATAACGAGAGCGGCGAACACGCAGGTCTACACAGAAACCAAACGATAAAGATGGCTCCGATAAAGACATGAAGGAGTTGTGGAAACAGTCTTTGCATTGCCTTCCTTCTGATCCCAATGTTAGGAAAGAATGGATGAACTTGCGTCACTCTGATTGGTGGAATTTTCTGTAAAGCATTATGGGTAATGTAGTTTTTCACCATAAATTCCTCTACTAAACATGATTATTCTAAAAATAAGTTGAATTAACATGAACGGGTTCAGCAAAAGCATATTTTTTTAATGTTGCGCTCACAACAGGTCTGTCTTTAAAAGTTTAGCAGTTACTGTTGAAAATGAATGGAGAACGTACAGCTTCAGAAGACTCTGAATAAGTCGTTTGGATGACTATTATAGTGCTTATTTCAGCTTGACATCTGTAGTTATTCATGTTTGTTGTGTAGAAAAGAGCAGCGTGAACATTCTGCCGGGTAACTACTTTTGTGCTCCACAGAAAAAATAAACCAACAGTGAGAAGTAGACTTTAATTTTTGGGGTGACGTCCCTTTTAAACTATGCATATTCTTGTCCTTTTAAGTAAAGTGAAATTAAATGGCCAAATCACTGTTTCCTTTCATGTTAAATCAATATTTCAGGTCTTTTCTATTTATGGTAATGAAGTGCCATCACTTCTCTGACAGGCAACAGACTGCGAAGCTCCTCTTGTTCCCACAATCCCTTTCAGCTAATTTTCACAGCACAGAGAAGACAGCATGCCTGGAGAATCTCATTTGCGCTAATACAGTCATGTTGGAGTCGCAGCAGAAAAATGACAGAAAGGGCATCAGCTGTTTTTCAGAACCGGCATCTTTATCTAGATGAATAAATCCCGCCCCTCCCGGCAGGCTTCCCCTTCCCATTCATCCTGTGTTTCCTGAGAGCACACTTGACTGATGGCCTGCCAGCACTGGTTTGTAATTACCCCACATCTACAAGAGCTACTTCATTCCACAAACTGAATGGACTCGATAGGTGAGTCGATGCTAATGAACAAGTGAGAATATTTTGTCATATGCACATCCAGGCTTGCATATTCAAACAGATGACGTGTGACAGCAAATGCAGTCTGGCACTTTCATATCCTTCCTTTTCAAGTCCTCTTATAATGTTAGTCACGGTGTCTTGCACCAAAAACATTTAGTTTAGAATGACCATTTCCATCCTCTCTTTGACCCTTGACAATTAAACAGGTCCTTTTATTATTATATCTTTAAGACTAACACTCAGCGTACAGTACATCACATCATATTTGACTTTAATGACATGTAAAGTCACTGATGTGGTGGCAAATTTAAATGTAAACATTTTTACAAGGGAACACCACACGTGTAACAATGTGGGAAATAAATCCACAAAAAGTACATCAATTATCAATGTTTGGGGGAGAAATTTGTTCTACCCTGTGTGAGCAAAGTCAGTATGTTTCAGTCCAGTGCGATAACATTAACTAGCATTTTTGGAGAAAAAGAAAATCCTCTCTGGGTCAAAATGACCTGAACACAACATGACGCTAGACCACTTTTATGGTATTTTTCTTCTTTTTTGAAGTGCTAGTACTTTTACTTCCATTATATGGATAATAGCCAGCAAAATAACTCACTTGTGTTACATGAAAAAAAAAAAAAAAAAGATCAAATATTATCTTCAGGGCAACAAACCGTACCAATTAAATATTTTCCTTTTTTGCTTTAATGAGATGATTGATTGATTGATTGCATTAGGCTCTTGAGAATTGATGAAAGTGGATGCAAATGTGTTTAATTATAATAAAAACAATGTTTTATGGTGCTAAAATAGGCTTATTTGACATGTTTTGTGTAACTTACCCTTTCTTTAATGCTGTTTGTCTTTCTATTTATATTCATTAAATGGCTGTTCCTTTTTAAATAAGAAAATGATATGAGTTTGGAATGACATCAGGATTAGTAAATAATAAAATGTTTTATTAAACTACAATGCAAAAGTATTTTTGAGTAGTTTTCCAGTACAAATATTTAAACATTCTTAAATCAAGATACATTTATTTGAGAAGCAAAATGACTTAACATATTAAGTCTTGTATTCTTAAATCAATATATAAATAAATATGTGAGTTTATCTTTAAAACAAGAAAAAAATATATATCAATGGGGTCAGAAAAATAAACTTCATTCTAAGGGAAAACTAGTTTTATTTTTCTTACCCTACTTCGAGATATTTGTTATTCCTTTAAGCAAACTGTCATTTGTTTTTTGTTTGTTTTTAAAGAAATCACCACTTTATATCTTATGTAATTATGCCTCTTGATTTAAGAATGTTTAGTTAAAAAAAAAGCCATTTTGTATCTTCAAGTATGAGTCTGTTTTTGTTTGCAAAACCAGTAGCAACTTGTGTAACCTAGTTTGATTGAACAGAAGCAGTGGAGGGAGAATGAAAGCTTACAAACACAGCTCATGTGTGAACATTGGCATCAGTCGGATATCAGATTGGGCTTATTAATTAAGAGTATTTTTAGATCTGATTCACAGAGTATGTTTGGATGCCCGGAGGCGTTGCCATCTCGCGTCTGCTCTGACTCAGTCATCCTGTGATATGAGCGCGAGTGGATGCAGGACACGACAGAAGCCCAGAGAAAAGCAGTCTGTTATTTATTCTGTGGTGGAGTCCCTCAGAATGAGCTTCTTGATGAAACCCGGTGATGTTAATAATGTATTCCTACAGTGTGAAACTGTCTCTGTATTCCCACCCACGCTGGCATTCATTCCGCATGGAGCGTTTCTGCGGAACACCGTGTCCAGAAGGATCCTGCCCTTCCTGATGGCCGTGGCTGGATTGTAAACGAGTCAAAGAAACAGTTTCGATGTTCTTTTGTAGTTCAGGAGACATTTACTTTAAGTATCAGTCTAGTCTCATATGTTTCTCCTAAAATTCCTTTGCAGAAATGAAAACTATTGTCAAGATGTGAAAGAAGAGCTATGAAATGAATGATAGCAGCTCAGATTTGGTCTTGTGAGAGTGAGACTTTAGCATCTCCATTTGTTCTCTGTTTAACCTCATTGGTAAGCTGATGCATAATTTTTAGATCTTAGAGGAAAACATATTTTTTCTGCATCGTATGTATTTTGGCAAAACTCACAAAGCAATCACTTTCATCTCAAAATCATACAAAAAATATAAAATAAATTTTTTGCTTAAATTATCCAAAATTATCATTCATGCATTTATTTATTTGAGCGTAAACATTTGAGAATTGGGGATGTGTTTAAATCTGTGTTATTTTAGAATCACTGAGATACTATTATAGTTTTTATAAATATTTTGATTCAGTTTTTATTTTTATATTTTCTATTTTTATGTTTTAATTTTTATTTCTTTTAAGTTTTGTAATTGTTGTTGTTGTTTTCTTTGGTCATTTTTAGTAGTTTGTTTTTATATATCTATTTATTAAGTTTATTCATTTTTATTTCATTTTCAGTTTTTTTAGTACATCAAGTTAAATTAACTTTTAAAATTATAAATGTTGCCTTAGCAACTAGCTAATATATATCATTTATAATAACCCTAGTTTAAATGTGCTTAGTTATGAAAATGTCACAATGAAATAATTCTTAATTGTATATGCTTTATTTTCTTTATGCAAAACATATTTTTTTGTGCTTTTTTGAAGTTTTGTTGCGAATTTTGACCTAGACCTGTTGCGGTTTTCATAAGATTCAGTAATGTTGTACACACTTTTTGTCTCTATTAATAAGAAATTAATTACATTTTTTAGTGTTGCATCTTCCTTTCAGTAATATTTGTATCTTTATCCACAAAAACCATCTACCTTCCCTCCATCTCTTTTAGAGGAGAGGATTTGGTGTTGTTGTAACCACTTCACAGCATCTGTGTCCATGTTTCCGTTCCACCTCCACTCCTCCTTCATGTTTAATAGAAACATTTAAGGAAAACCAGCTGTGACTTGCAAAGCTTAGTGTGTTTGCTTGAGCTCTCTTACACCCAGCTGTGAGGAAGCGCTTTTCCCCTTCGTTGCGTTGCTTTTAATGCATTTCCTCCACACCTCTGAGGGTAATGTTATTCCCACGTTGACTTCAGCAGCTCAGTGGCGTGTAAAACACAGCGCTTGGACTGTTGGAAAATTAAGAATGGTGCGAAAAGTCAGTGGATGCAGGAATAATCATGTTTTTGCCAAAGCTGACTCTCTTGTCAGTTCTGCTTTGTCAACGATCTTCACTGACCCTGCTGAGCATCTGTAGCACCAGACACCAGCATCCTCAGGCCAGAAGACTTGTAGTGAAATCAAATAAGTTGCCAGATCTTCAAGTTCAGTGATACAAGCAGAAATGGAGAATCTATTGTACTTTTTTCCTTCTATGGACATTTTCAGACTCCAAAAACTTTCCATAAAAGGTCCAAAACGACTTTAGAACAGTTTAAATATAGTGCTGGATTACTTTTATAGTACTTTAATGACGCATTGTCTTTTTTGAGCCTAAAAGTGTGTGTTCCATACTCATTATTATTGTATGAGAAAGTGTTACATCCCTAGGATGTATGTATTTAAAAATTCATAGTTGAGGTGTGGTTTCCCGCCCCTTTGGGTGTGGTTTTGTTTCCCCTGTGTGTGCTCTCTTGTCCAAATACCCACACTTGCGGTCTTTGCACTTGACCACTTGACAACTTATGACATATTTCCTGTGTTTGGCCAAAGTGTTCAAGTGAGGATGAAGACCACAAGTGTGTGTTGAACTTTTCATTACCTGATGGGACACACTTATAGTGTTAAAAATGCAAGTGTTTACATAGCTTTATTTTCATTTTAAATACTTTGCATTTTAAAATCAACTTCTAAATGTCTGTTCAGTAGTCCCTATAACATGACATAATTTTAATTTGTGGTGCTTCTAATTAAATGATAAAAAGCAGTTGAAAAATTTTGCACAAAATAAATATCACCACTACTCATCTTTGCACCAATAACTTAAAACACTGTTTTTCTACCAAATTATTTGTAATATCTAATTATTATATTAATATTTAACTTACATTGGAAAGGTTTCCGTGACCTCTCGCGAGATCACGGCAAAAAGTCTCACAAATTATTTCCAGAACATGATGCATGATGGGATACACTTAGCCTCGAATACCGCTCCAGAGTGTGGATTTAGTGTGCGTTAAGGGCACTGCACTTTGCCGTTTTTAAGACCTGGGACAGTCTTGCGCACTTACTTCCTGTTGCGCGCACGCACTCTCAAGTGGCCAAGACCGCAAGTGTGGGTATTTGGACAAGGCATGTGTCTCACTCTCTCCTTGCTTGGCGGTTGTAAATTGCCCACAGGTGGTGTTCATCAGAGAGTGTGCTGCAGAGTGAACACTGCTGGAGGAGGTTCACTTCTCCCCTGCTCCAGACTTGTGTTGTTGGGTGTTTCTGGATGATATCTGTTGACTGTGGTGCAAACTTAAATAGTTATCTGTTGAATGATAACTTCTGGGTGTAAGTTGTATTCCTGTTGACCAGCAGTGTGTGCTGAAATTACAAGTAGTGTATGTAAATTTACTTTAACTTACTTACTCTGTTAAGGTATTAAAAGGTATTGTAACTTATCTTGTTTGTTTATTTGATTAATGGTTAGATTGGAAGCTGTAGGGAGAGGTTGCCATTTTATTTTGTACTCCTGTTTATCCCTGTTTTTCGTTAGTGAGAGAGTTGTGGAAAGCTTTTGTTGTTGATTTCTTTTCTTTTTCATGGATAGGTTTAGTACTCCTGTTAGTTAGCTGCTGTTTTGTTTGTTGTTTTGGCCAGGCCCGCTCCTGAAGACATTTATTGCTTCCACGATTCTTGCTGTTCTAAATAAATTGTTTAAGTTTGCCAAACTAAGTGGTTGTTGCATTTCTGGGGCAGAGGACTGGAGTGATTCCTCCACGTTTTATTTATTTCTTCCTTATAAGTTTTAGTTAACCTGTTACTCTCATTCCCAACCCTAGACTGGGGAACAGGGACGTAACAAAAGAGCATCTGAGATGTTCTACATGTTTTCATATTTCTAGGACGTCCGAATGGTTGAATCTTCCGTGTTGAGCTCAAATAAAGATGCAAGCTCAATAATCAATAGTGTAGCCCATCGTTTTTGGGGCGAAACCAAAAACCGTAGGACTTTGTCATTGGTAGCGAAATCAGATGGGATGCCAGATCTTCATATTCAGTGTTGCAGGTAAAATTGGAAAATCTGATGCTATTTTGCTCATGTTGTACTTTCTACACATTTTCAAGCTCCAAAATTGACCAAAAACATCATAAACGTGGCACATATGACTTGAAGACTTTCAGTATAGTGCTCAAGTCATGTGTACATCTTTAATAGTGCATTTTGTCCTTTTGTAGCACAAAAGTTTTCATCCTCATTCATTATTGCTGTAGGGAAGAAAAAAGAAAAGCATCTAGGGCATTCTGGTAAATGTCTTCATATCAAGTCTTCCCTAATGGGCTCAAATGATGATGCAAGCTCAATCATGATTGCAGCCCCCGGTGTTTGGGGAGAGACCAAAAGCCAGAGCACTTTGTCACTGAAAGTGAAATCAGATGGGTTGCCAAATCTTAATGTTCAGTGTTGCAGGTAAAATGGGAAAATCTTAAAGTGTTAGTTGATGATTTTGTGCTCATGTTGTACTTTCTACACATTTTCAAGCTTTAAAATTGACCAAAAGCACCATAAAAGTAGCCCATATGACTTCAGAAGACTTCAATATATTGTTCAATTAATGTGGAGGACTTTTAATGGTGCATTTTGTCCTTTTTGGAGCCCAAAAGTGTTCATTCATTATTATTGTATGGAAAAGAGCATCTGGGACATTCTGATATGTCTTCATATTTCTTTGAGTATTCCCTACTAGACTCAAATGAAGATGCAAGCTCAAAAATCAGGTTTGAAGACCCTTTTGTTTGGGTTGAGACCAAAAAGCGTAGGACTGTGCCACTGGTTTCATGTGTTTCATCTCTATGTCATGCCTGAGGCGCAAGACATGAGCCGAGCACAGCCAGAGAAATGACAAGACCTTATTGCCTGGTTTTCTCCTCGTCTCATGCCGTGATGTGTGAGTCAGACCATTATCTCTGTCAGCTTTGCTCTTTCGCCCTTTAGAAACTTTCCTCTCTCGTTGCAGGTAGCAGCATTTTTTTTTAAAGGACTACAACACTCCCCTCTTTACAGGTTAGAGATACACACGTCTGTCCGACCATTGTTTACTGTTCTCTTCTCTGTTGATTTACTCATGCGTCAGCCGTCATTGAAGCAGCGACTGAGGTGATGTATCGTTCAGATTGATGGCACCTGCAGGGTAAGTGTGATGTATGAGCGTGCTGGGTAGGAAATTGGTAAATTTCTTCCTAATACATGTTGGAATATTACTATGAGCTCATTACATGATGACAACTTGGCCATTTTAAGGGTCAGGAAAGTTAAATGTTGCTTTTTTTGTTTGACCTTTTTAGTGGGTCTTTTTGGTGTGTCTTAATGAGCTAAACATCCAAAAGCTGTCTCTTCAAAAACCTTTACACAGTCAAACATATCTGGTCCAAAACCTAGCAAACTGCCTATTAAGGCGTCATAGGCATGCTGTTGTCTAGAAGGCTGTTCCAAAAATTTGTTACCTCCTGAGATAACTAATTTTGAGATTTGATGGATAGATAGATTGGACAGACAGATTTGGATTGGTTGGATAGATGATGACGATGGATGGATGGATAGTTGGATGGATAGACAGAGACATAGATGGATAGAAAGAAAGATAGGTAGATAGATAGATAGACAGACAGACAGACAGACAGACAGACAGACAGACAGATAGATAGGTGAAGATGCTCCCTAAAAAGGCAGCTACGTGTGTAGATATACAGCAAGGCATCGCACTAGGTTTTGGGACATTGACTTGTTATTGACACATTACCACTCTAAAACTGCCTGATTTCAGATCAGTGAGTGATCCATCATGAGACTGGCTTCTGTTGGACTCGAGTGTCACTGAAGGAGTTTCAGTGGTCAAAATGGTGGAAGCTGTAGTCATCAAACATTTAGCTACATCTTACATAGTCTGCCATCAATTAAACATATCGTTCAATAGTCCGTTGGTTCATAGTCAAATTGGAGTCACTTTTAACACGTTCCCTATGATTAACTGTCCAGTGTGAGTTCCATCTTCCAGTCATTTCAAGAAGTCCAGTAATTGTCTGGTTAAATATGTGGTCCACTGCTCTGATTGGCTCCCGTACTCTCAGCTCTTCAGCTCGGGATGTTGGAGCTTTGCAGTCATATTGATGTCGTAATGAGCTCATTGTGGAGAGTGCAGGAAAGGACTGGTGATTAGAATTAATCATCCCGCTGAGAAGCTTTGAGAAGAACCCTGGAGCCGTAATTGGGGTGGGGGCACCGTCTTCCATCTCGCCGCTACATACTGCAACTGGCCTCATTAATAACTGGGCCGATTGTGTTGTCAATTAAAGAAAACATCCCTGTAACCTTTGCCACCTTGCAAATCAACAAGGCCTTGTGTCTCTCCCAAGAATGCTAAAAACTCACAGTGATTTTTAAATGAATTTGTCTGTCCTCTTGGAAATATGCATGATTGGGACTACAAAAATCAGCCTTTTACCAGCCAAGGTTAACAAGAAAACAAACCAGTTATTAACAAACCACTTGGATCCGTCCTTCTATGCAGTTCATTTTGTGGCTGTCTTGCATGTGTTCTTTGGGGCTGTTAAAGGGCACCTATTATGCAAAATTCACTTTTACATGTTGTTTGAACAGAAATATGTGTTAGCAGCGTGTGTCCACAACCACCCTATAATGATAAATATCCACCAGCTCATTTTCCCCCCATAAATCATAAGCAGTGTCTCAGAGCAAGCTGTTTGCAGAATCTGTAAAATGTGATGTCACTTTGCACAGGCCCCGCCCACGACTGTTGACAGACACTGCCATATTAGCAGAGACCCTGCCCTGAGTGAGCCGCACACAATCCGCCAAGTTTATATTCACACTAGAGCATTAAAAAGCAGCATTCAAGTGAGAAATGTCTTCTTATTAGAGCTACAGAAATTATTCATTCAATAGCAGTGAGTGATTTTCTGTTTTTATTTTATGGTTTGGGTCATATTATCAGCATAGACAGCAGTATAGGTACTGTATATTACACTGCTGTCTCTTTATACACACATCTAATGTAAACATGCATTTTTTTTCCCCAGCTGTTTATGTTCACAGACATAACGGACTGCGTTCTTGTAACTTGTGTGTTTTTAACATAAACGTGTGTGTATTAGACAGTTTAGGTGCAATAAGACATGAAAGAGAGCTTAGTTTAGTAGGTACTCACATGCCGTGTGACTGTGCGCTTTCTGTGCGCGTGCTGCGGATGTGTGCGCTCAGAAAACCATATTTCAGAAGTTTACACTCATATAGCTTTAAAAGCATGATTTCAACGCAATAGATGTGATAATCAAAACCTGAGTATCTGAGGTACGAGATGTAAAGGGGGCGGGGAGCAGCGGCTCAGTTGCATTTTAAGAGACATGCACGAAAACAGCACGATTCTGCCTCACCTCAAAATAGAAATATTCAAAATTATATAATAAATGATGTGTTGGTTATTTTGAACGGAATCATTACAGACACATTCAGGGGACACCTGTCAAAATTATCAGTTTTTCTTTTATGCAAAAAATCATTAGGATATTAAGTAAAGATCATGTTCCATGAAGATATTTTGTATTTCCTACAGTAAATATATCAAAACTTAATTTTTGATTGGCAATATGCATTGCTAAGGACTTCATTTGGACAATTTTAAAGGCGATTTTCAAAGAGTTAAAGGCGATTTTCCAGGGAGAGACACACACACACACACACACACACATATATATATATATATATATACAGTATATATAATATACACATACACTATCACAAATTAAGTGAATTGAATGAATGTTTATTACATCAACCAACCAATCAAAAATTTAATTTAATTGTCAGTTCCATTGTCCTTTAAGTAGAGTCTGAGCTTGACTAGCGGATTTATGAAAAGCCTTTTTTACAGAAAAAAAAGCTTGCTTAAATTACAGCACCAACATATTCATTCAGAGTTCAAGAGGTTCTGCATAACAGGAATGACCCATTAAACATTTGCAAGAAAATCTGGTACACAGGTCACAGGGGCATCTAACAGCATCATTCTGTATCCCATTACAGAGCAGCGTGTCAGATACGGTCATATACTGCAGAAATATGAGAGAGGAGTAAATAAAAGCGCACGTATGAGTCACTGACCAGAGCCACTATTAGAGTCTGCAATCAAATTGATGGAGGTGATTACAGCCACATTAAATGATATTCATTTAGCACATTAGTGTCAAACAGAGATGGAGAACTGAGAGGGCGTCTGTTTAAGGTGAGAATAGTTTGCTACTTAATAACAGACTATAATAAGTAGCTAGAATAGGAAGTGAATTAAATAGGGTTGATTATACGCACAGACACTAAAGAAATAGAAAAATGGACACTGCTAAATGAATGCAGTCAATATAGTGTTTTTGGTGGTTGCTATTGTGTTGTTGTAGTGTGCGGTTCCTAGGGTGTTCTGGGTGGTTGCTAGGAGGTTACTCGGGTGTTCTGAATGGTTGGGGGTTGTTAGTGTGTTCTGGGTGGTTGCTAGAAGGTTGCTAGGCAGTTAATAGGGAGGTTTTGGTGGTTGCTAGGGTGTTGCTTGAGTGGTCTGGTGGTTGCTAGAAGATTGCTAGGCAGTTAATAGGGTGTTTTTGGTGGTTGCTAGGGTGTTGCTGCAGTGTGCTGTTCCTAGGGTGTTTGGGTGGTTGCTAGGAGGTTTCTAGGGTGTTCTGGGATGGCATTGCTATGTGGTTGCTTTGTTATTTTGGCTGGTTGCTAAAAGGTTGCTTGCCAGTTAATAGGGTGTTCTTGGTGGTTGCTAGGGTGTTGCTATGTGGTTGATACTGTGTTCTGGGTGGTTGCTAGACAGTTAATAGTGTATTTAGTGTTTTTGGTTGTTCTAGATGGTTGCTATGGTAACTTGACAGTTAATTGGGTGTTCTTGGTGGTTGCTAGGGTGTTGCTATGTGGCTGTTAGGGTGTTCTGAGTGGTTGGAGGTTGCTAGAGTGTTCTGGGTGCTTGCTAGAAGGTTGCTAAGCAGTTAATCGGGTGTTCTTGTGGTTGCTCTGGTGTTCTGGGAGGGCATTGCTATGTGGTTGCTAAGTTATTTTGGCTGGTTGCTAGAAGGTTGCTTGCCAGTTCATAGGGTGTTCTTGGTGGTTGCTAGGGTGTTGCTATGCAGTTGTTAGGGTGTTCTGGGGTGAGTCATTGAAGGTAAGATAAATAAGGCATCTATCTCCAACTGGGGTGAGATAAATAAACATAACTCACTATATATTCCTGAAAACAAGTCTTACGTCAAGTCAAGTCAAGTCAAGTCTGCTTTATTGTCAATTCTTCCACATGTACAGTACATACATACAGAGAATTGAAATTGCGTTACTCTCAGACCCTTGGTGCATACAGTTAACATTAAACACTGACAGTAGACGTTCAAATACAAATAAATACAGTTTAAACATATGTACATACAAACTATACAGATATACAAATGAGGACATTGTATAAAAAAATAAAAAAGAGATAGATAAAGTGGCATAAGGCACATGGCAGATAGAGTGCAAACCAGTTAAATAAAACAAAACTGTGCAGATATATGTGTAGTGCAAAAAAAGCAGACTGTCAGACTGTCAGAAGAGGTAGGTTACAGTCAATGCTGGATGAGGTAGAGATCAATCCAGTGCTGCACAAAGTGACTGGTGCGGGTCACAGTTTGTAGAGGGGGGGAGGGGGGAGGGGGGTTTGTAGGTCCTGGGGATGTGAGGAGCTGACTTGATGACTTAACATCAAGTACAAGTACATTTAAGGGTATTTTACTGGTAATAAGACAAAAAATAATGGTTAAAAACTGTTTCTTTTTGTGCATTAAAGCTCCAGATATGAACTTTGACTCTGTTGATCTAAATTTTCCCAGCAGACACCCTTAGCGCTGTCACTAACTGGCGGTCTTATCCATGACAGAGCATCCCATCTGTCTCCCCGGTGTGTGTTTTTCAGATGGACAGTCTCAAATAAACAAGCACATAAAGTCACATTCTGACCTGCTGACATTTCAGATTTATAGAGTGTGTGTGTAAGAATTCCATTCATGATGTCATCAATTCCAAATGTCACCGATTAAAATTTAATTTCCGATCTTGTTAAAAAGCTGGCAGAGCTGGATGTGTGCGACGGACAGGATTGAGCTTTGCATGCATCTGTAGTCTGCAGAGAGCCGGTGGTAGTGATTGCGGTTTTGGCAGGCTCGGGTTCGCTCTGCTTTTTCAGGGCCAGTCCACATTTCTGATGCCAAAGCCACTGGATCATATGCGCTCGCTCTCAGCTTGCTAAAGAGGAAGAGGTTACACTGAGTTTTGGGCGAATGTCATAAAGAAATTAGGTTTTCGTGCCAAAATTTGAATTTTCCAGAAAAAAAGGAACCCTTTTATTTAATATTTGGAAAAAAAAGTTTTTATGGACAATACCAACCCATGTGCTTACTTTGAGTACTGTATGCATATGTTTCCTATGCACTTTTTAATTTTAACTAATACATATGAATTAGGCATTTATATCTAATCTAAATTGTCATGAACATTTCTATAACAATATCACGCACACCTAGTATTCACAAAGCCCTGTTCGGGTAACTCTGGCCTACTATAAAAGATGTATTAAGAAAAATATATAGTGACAATATAAATGTAAAAATTGTCATGAAAATGGTTATTTTGCTAAACAAATCTTAATGATCCTAACAATAGGGTTTATTTTTGCTAGGTGTTGCTAGGGAGGTTGCTAGGCAGCTAATAGGGTGTTCTGTGTGGTTGCTAGGTTGTTGCTATGCTGTTTGAGGTGTTTGGTGGTTGCTAGGTTGTTGCTCTTCAACTGCTATTCTTTGTGGTTACTAGGGGGTTGCTAAGCAGTAAAATGAGTGTACTTTATAGTTACTAGGGTGTTGCTATGTATTTGCAAGGGTGTTCTGGGTGCTTGCTAAGAGGTAGCTAGGGTGTTGCTAGGGTATTCTAAATGGTTGATAGGGTGTTCATATGCATTTATTGTGTTATTTCTTAATACTTTTTTTGAAAACAGGTAATAAATATAATGTTAGAATGTAGTTAATGTTCTATGTCATTTATTTATTTTTATTTTTTTTAAATTTGTTCATCATATTTTCAATTAATTCAATAATGTTTGCTATGTGGTTGCTAAGGTGTTGCTAGGATGCTCTGAGTGGTTGCTAGGAAATTGCCTAGTTTGAGATTCTGAAGGACTGACTGAGATTCAGAAAATGAGAAAGAGAGGCCGCTAGAGTTTGAGAGGAAGTGATTTAAGCGCACACTTGAAAGGAAGCATATCTTTAATTCGCGCTGCAGTACACATACATATTCTTGATCCATTGGAGCTGAAGTGCATCTCTGAAGGACTCCTGACGCGTGATCAAGAGGGTGAGCAGCACGAGAGGATATGTCGTATTCAGACGGCCTGTTTGTCCGTCAGGTTAAAAGAAAGAATTTATTCAAACGAGGTCTCGTTGGTGCCGTCATACATATTCATGGGAAGAGCAGCATTTGCATTCTGCCAATGCGAGAGAATATGAGAAATCCCTTTCCTTCAGCTTCTTGTGGAGAAAGATAAATCAGCTCATGGGAAAGTGCAAGAACAGGATGTTGTGTTTTCCGTTCGGCCAGGTTTTGTCGAATGAGAGATTAAACCCTTTATGAAAATTGGTTATTGGTTTCCAAAGGTAAGCTGTATTCCCGGGATGTGTGTTGAAGTGTTGTTGAGCTTTGCGAATCACATCCAGATAGTTCAATGCGGTAAAAGTCCAGAATCGGTCTGAAATGGGTGGCTGTTTTGATTTGGAAACAAGATATGATGATGGTAAAATGATGTTGGTGTTCGGCTTCACCCGAAAATGAAATTCTGTGTTTATTATCCTCATTTCAAGCCATCGTGACTTTCTGTCATGAGGGGAACACAAAGGAGATAAAAAGCAGCTGTTCTTCTTTGTACAGTGAGTGGAGATAGACACTGTCAAGCTGTGAAAAACATAAAAAAGCACAAAGAAAGTGTAATAAAAATAGTAAGTCGGTTGTTACACATCTTAGTTTGAATATCGGCAATAGAAAAAGAGATATGTAAGCTATGGTCATCCTGTTCACTTTCATGGTATGGAAAAAACAAAAGAAAGTCATATATAAAATCATGTAATTTAATTTACTAAACATATGCCTTATATACAATTTATATATTTATATTATCTAATTAACATTTATTATTATTTTTGTTTATAGTTTAGTGCATATAGTTTTTTTTAAATATATATTTTAATTAGTAATATAATATATATATATATATATATATATATATATATATATATATATATATATATATATATATATATATATATATATATATATAATATATATATAATATAATATAATATAAGATGTTTTGTTAACATTTTAGTGTATATTTATAGTTTATTATTATTATTTTTAGTTATGTCATTTAATATTATAATATATTTTTTTGTTTGGTTGGTTGTTTTTGGTCAATTTGTTTTTGTTCATATTTAATGTTTTAGTTGTTTAGTTTAATTTAATTTAATTATGTAATATAGTTTATTATAATTTGTATATACAATTAATAAATGTATAATTTATTATAATTAAAATATATAATTGAATAATATAATTTAATTTATTTTGTTCATGTTTTACTTTTAGTGTATATTTATAGCTTAATTTTAGTTTAGATTTTGTTTTTATTTTAGTTAATATTAGTTAACTATATTGTTAGTTGAATGAATAGTTTTCATTAAAGATGATAACCGCTCAGTATTTTATGCTGAGTAAATTGACATTATTTTCATTTTTCAGAGAACTATATCTTAAAGTTGAACTTGCGTGTTCAAAGTGAGGCATATTTATGCCAGTCATTTGAAATATTCATCGACTCTGACTGCTGCTTTAAAGATTGTGATGAGTGTTTGACCTCGGTGTGTTTTGCTCGGCTCTCGATGCGAGAGGTTAGTCGAGTTCTCCCGAAGGACACGGCCGTCCATTTGAAGAACCTTTCTGTTCTCAGAATCAGGCATTCTGCGGCGTCTCTCTCTCCCAGGACCTCGGAGGTCATTTTCATCGCTGACTTTGAGAAATTTATGAAAGGATCTCTTATTATTCTGCACATTTTCCGTTCATCTCAGCTTTCCCAAATGTAGCAGCACATCTGAATGAATAGCTGCCTTCCAGGAAATTGAATTAGTGTAATCATCAGGGCCATACGAGTCCGGGCATCCCAGAATGCCGCTGAACACTGGCACTGATGTAAATGAAGATTGTGCTTCTACAGGGGCCGTCGTGAGATAACTAACCCACTTCTTCAAAGCCTGGCTCGTACATATGCGGTTTTGCACCATCTTATCGCCAAAGTAAGACTTTTAAGTGATCACTTTATGAAGTAAACATTATCCTAATGGCCTCAGGACATCTATTATTCAATGTTACATCTGTTTGCCTGAAGCAGAATGGCTACAGAGGAAACAGTTAATTCATCTCAGAGAGATAATCAGAGGAATGACATGGCTCTTGAAAAGACCAGCGTATTTTGTGTTTTTGGTGCTGATTTACTGGAAAAATCACCAGAGTCAGCTGCTTTAGCAACAAGGTTTGCGGTTGAATTGCATGACTGGTCAACTAGCTAGACCAGCACAACACTACACTATCAAACCACAAGCATGAAAAGTCTGGGTTAAATTGTTCTGTTCTGCAGGGGTTGTAATGAAGTTCAGTAGCTGACATGATTTTCTGAGAATAACACAACAAAATGAAGAGCAAAAATGCACATTATGTCTAATTAATCCTATATCTGTCATTTATCATGACATCTTAATCAGTATTTACAGTCATTTTCCAGTAAAACATATACTGAATTTACTGAAATGCAAACTTGCTTAAGACATTTAATAACATAAATTGTACAGTATAATGTCTATAATTAAATGAAAATATATTGAGATAATTAATCTTGAATTAATTTTTTTTTCTATTTTGGGAATTTTATATTTACGAGTTTAGTGGTTGTGATTCGATTTATGGGAATAAAATGGGAGATTTTTTTACTCTTCTGTCAAAGCAACAGTATTTTTCCAGTAAAAATTACAATTTTTCTGACAAACAAAATTGCATGGTATAATTTATAAAATTTAGATTTAATTCAAAATATATTAAGAGAATATTTAATTTTTTTGGTTAATTTTATTTATTGTTGTTTTTATTTATTTATTGTATTTATTTATTTTTGGAATTAGAACCTCATATTTACAGGTTTAGAAGCTGTGGCGTGATTTTGTGTGAATAAAATTAAGGTATTTTTTTAAATTAAGGTATTTTACTATTATTGTTTTGTTTCCCAGTAAAAAAAATATACATTTACTGAACAGTGAAACTGCATAGAACATTTATTTATTTAGACATTATTTATTTTTGATTTCCAGTATAAAAAAGGTTTCATTCAAAAGCATTCATAATTAAGGCATTTATTGACAAAGTTTTTCTGTATAATGTCTTTATATAAAGGAAGTTATTTATTTATGAAGGAATGAATAAATGTGTTTACCTCTATCGCTTAGTCAGATAAACTCTGACCTTTCAAACGTAAACAGAAATGAAGACCTCACAATGTTTTGTAGGAATGGTACAGCTCAGGACAGCGGCATCATTTGCTGTTCCTTTATGGAGGTGACTTACGGGGCTCTTGATCGTTGTGTTAGGGGTCACTCTGTGTTACTTGCAGCCCAGAGACTTAACAAGCCAGAGGAGCACAGATTATTCTGAGGACTCGGCTTTACAAGAGGACTTGAAATGATTTTTTCAGCACTGAAGACTGGCTTCTGTGCATGCAATCACAATGTGGCGTATAGACAGCAAGGTCCACTAATAAAAGCCGCAGCTGTCTGGCCTTCACAAAACATCACAACTGCTTTCGTTCAGCTCGGGAATGCCTAATGAAGCGGGCTGTTTTATTATCATGTCCAGGGAATAATCATGCTGTTTTATAGGGAAGCATGAGAAGATGGATTGTGTGAGTGTTTATTTCTCTGCTGGTTTTTCTTTGTGAATTTGAGTGTCTTGATTTTCACGTCTTTTTCTCCCCGCTGCGAGGGCTTTGCTTCACACCTGTCCGTGGAAGAGATATAAATTGTACATTGATTGCTTGTTGCTGGAGCGTATGCCACCTCTCTGTGTCAAACACAATGTTATCTTCATATCTCTTTGCTAGGGCCAAATGTGGCTCTGAACATTGTGGACACCCCCATAAAAGCTCTCTTTACATGTGTTTTTCCTAAGCTATAAAGGTGAAGTAGATGAGATAGATCAAATGTAACTATGATGCCGATATCAAACCGGTATCTTGACAGGTCAGATCAACAACATCAGAATACGGTTCACTAAATGTTCAGATTTAGTAAAGTTATCTGAAAACAATCACATCTTTATGATTGTAGACAATTCTATCAACGAATACACAGCAAAATATCTGTATTTTTGTCCTGGTTTTTGGTAAAAATATAAATTTACTGAAAAGCAAAATTGCATAATATATTAAGACATTTAATTGCACATATTTTTGTAACGTCTTTATATAATTATATTTAGTTCAAGACCGTAAAAGAATGTTTTAAATTAAATATGATTTTTCTTACCATATTGACATTTATTTATTTATTCATTCATTTATTCATTCATTCATTCATGTATTTATGTATTTTATTTATTCAGATTTATTTTATTAATTCATGTTATTAATTTATTTATATATATATATATATATATATATATATGTATATGTGTGTGTGTGTGTGTGTGTTCCTTCATTCATTCATTTGTGGATTTATGCGTATTCACATTTATGCACTTATGTATTTATTTATTTATTTATTCATGCATTTATTTACACATATTATGCATTTATTCATGCATTTATTTATTCATGAATCTGGCAAAATTAGTCAGTCTAATTAGGTTACACTAATTCGAATTGGTAACTTCTTTTTGTTCATTATTACATTTACATTTATGCATTTAGCAGATGCTTTTATCCAAAGCGACATACATTGCATTCAAGTTACAGTTTTACATTTGACCAGCTCTTGCTTTCCCTGGGAATCGAACCCATGATCTTGGCGTTGCTAGCGCCATGCTCTACCATTTGAGCTACAGGAAAGCTCTTATTCATTAAGAGAGCCATTTCATAACAGTGACTCTTTCGTGAATCAGGTTACGCTGGTCTGTTTTGTTTGCAGCCAGCAAAGACAAAACAAAGATGTTTAGTCTATTGTGTTTTTATCTCACCACATTAAGTTCAGACAATTCTGGTAAAATATAATTTCATCAATTCAGTGATGGCTTAGCAACGTCCCGGCAACCCCTGGCATTGTGATGACCAGTTTTGCATGAACAAATACCACTCTTATTTACTTCAGAGTCTTCTAAGTATCTTATATTCTTTGCACAAACTTTAATGTGAATGAAAATACTGTAAAATATCATTTAAAATATAGTTTCCTTTGCTGTGATGTTGTAGGTTGAGCAGTAATGCTAGCAGGGCAGGTGTTGCACAGCTATTGTTAGTAAAGAAAATGTGTTTTTGTTGGATTCAAGATTCTTTTCTTTCTTTTAGTGTGTACGGCAGTGCTGTTAAAGCCCATAAAGTAATTCAGCTCTGCTTAGTCATGACACCCCATGGGTGTGAATTAAAGCTGTTTGTGTTTAGTACCTTTAATACAGCATTAATGTTTTCCTGGAAGGTAACTTCAAAACTCTGATTTAGTTACCATATTTCTGATAAGTTACAAAAGCTCTGGGACATTATTTAGCATTTTGTGTTTTTGTCTAATAGCCTTGGGGTCAGAACTGTGGTGTATTGTGCATTTGATTAAATCCCATGTTTTCATACCTTTTCTTTTCGTAAAACATTTTCAACTGCTTTTTTGTTTTAAATATTGGTCAAAATGAGCATAAAGCAGCCCAATAACATCTTCAGCAAATTTTTCAAGACGTTTTAGTCAGAAAGAGGCATTTGTGTCTCTTTCTGCACCCACCTGAGAAGCCTTAATAGAGCCGGTCTGCAAAGCCTCGTCGTCTGCAGCTAGTCCAGGTGTGTCATGGTGAGCGTCCCGATTTGATCCATCATCGCTTTGTTTAGAAACTCGCGGCTGCAGCGGGTGGTGGAAAAAACAGCCAGGTTCATCCACAAACTGTCAGGCTAGTCGACAACTCCATCTGACAGCCTGCCCATGCTGTCCAATCGAACTCTTCTGGAGAACTTTCCTTCTGTCTAGTAATGTTGCTTAAAGGAACAATTCGCCCAAAAATTAACATTAGCTGAAAAATTAAAATGTACGCACCCTCAGGCCATTCAAGATGTAGATGAGTTTGTGTCTTCTCCAAACCTGATGAAGACACAAACTCATCTACATTCAAGATGTAGATGAGTTTGTGTCTTCATCAGGTTTGGAGAAATGTAGCATTCCATCACTTGCACACCAATGGATCCTCTGCAGTGAATGGGTGCCATCAGAATGAGAGTCCAAACAGCTGATAAAAACATCACAATAATCCACAAGTAATCCACACCATTCCAGTCCATCAATGGGGTATGTGAAGGTGGGGATGTGAATTTCATGTTGACATTGACATCACCAAAACAAACACCCCCGAAATCACCAAAACAAACACGGGTCCGCCCTATTTTGAAGCTCCGCCCCAGTACGAATGATTAGTTACTGCTTTACTCCCTATCGTAGCAACCTCCGTCACGACTCGCAGGCCTTCCTGTCCTTGAGAAAAAATATCCATCATTAAGTGACTTGAGTTTCTAAACTTGCTGACACCAATTTAAAATGACAAATCCCTGCAGTGTAAACCCCTATTCAACTTTAAAATGCAGATGTCGTTGCTCGCTCATGTGCCTATTGCCTACTTTTGAGTGAGCCTCTTTTGGTTTACTTTTGTTCCGCATTTTTCCTCTTTTGTTTTTAATTTGTTACATTTCTGATTGGCAAAATCTGTGAGCACTCATATAGAAAAAGCGTTGTGCAAATGTCTCCTTGTGACCTTTAATCTGATGAAGAAACAAACTCATTTGATTGTGCATCTTCTATAATAATGGGTTTTTCTTGCCAATGAGGGTGAAGTATTACATTATTTTGTTTCAGCAATGGCATTTTCATTTGAGCAATTGATGGTGAACTCAAATCTATTGTGATGTTTTTATCAAACTTTAATCTGATACATTTGCACCATTGGTGAGCAACACAAACATCACCTTAGGCATGACTTCAGCTCCATTGCTGTTTTGTAAAGGAGACCATGTCGAATGTTATAAATTGCTGTAGCTGGCGATATTGCCCTTGTAATAATGCAATTAAAGGAAGGGTGATTCGTATAAAGGCGGACGTTTCATCCTTCAAATGCCAAACTTGTAATGCAGTTTTAATGGAAAGTCACACGTAAGAAACATCAGATGCCGCCCCGGCTTGCTGATTGTTTCTATAATTTAGAGAATCATTTGAATTATTGATTAGCGTTCAGAAGATGTAGTTTGCATAATGTGGACGTGTGTCTGTATTTCACGAGCGTGTGTTGCCAGCAGCAATGCTTCACGCTCAGTATAGGCAGTTAGGCCGGCAGCTGCAGAACAGCGTGTTCACTTTAGAGAACGGCAAACACGCGCTTAGGCAGAACAAACACTTGGCATGTTGACAACATAGAAATTGTGTCGTGTCACTCTGCGTACATGGTTCTTGACATTTATCCTCTATTACAACCCAGGTGCTAACCTAGGTGTGAAAGAAAAGTACAATAGCAGGTGGAAATAAACAAAGTAACAACAAAAAAACTAAACAAAAACAACAATCCAGTCTCCTTCTAAGTTCTGTCATTCAAAGGAAGTGGCTGTTTGAATGTAGCCTTGTTTTCCAGTAAAAATCTCAACATTCATAAATCAAAATATATTTACTTAAGAAGCAAAATAAATCCGTATATGAAATATTGTTTTCTTAAACATTTTTGAAAATTAAGTGAGTTTAAGCTTAAAACAAGAAAAAAATCTGCCAGTGGAGTAAAAAAAAAAAAAAAAAAAAAAAAAAGAAATCGTTAATTTTTCTCACTCAATTGGCAGATATTTTATGCAGTTTGAAGCATAAACACAATTTTCATCATTTTAAGAAAAACAACTTGTCCCTTTTAGACTTGCACTCAAGTCTAAAAGCAGTTTCATTTACTAACTGCTTGTTTTCTTAAAAAAAAACTTGCTACATGTACTGCGTTAACTGAGACGTGTTATAGCACTTGCATATCATTGCTCTTTTGTTGATTTTGATTGCTTCTATTGTCCTCATTTGTAAGTCTCTTTGGATAAAAGCATCTGCTAAATGACTAAATGTAAATATGTAAGTTCAGAAAACAACAGCATTTATTTGAAACCGATTTTTTTTTGTCACATGTATTTACTGTAATTTTCATAAATTTTTGCTAACACAATTGTCTTTAACCTCAGCATCATTTTCAACTGCATTCCTATAGTCTTTAAATTAAGCTACCGTGCTACAATAGGCAGATAAATATGAATAAATTCTTTAATATGAATAGAAATATAATAAATGACACATTACTTAACAGCTCAGTTCTTAGTTTACCTTAACTTACAATAATTATAATTTTGCATACTCTTATCGGAGCCAGTTTTCATCACAGAATATAAAAAAGTTAATTGCAACTTTTTTTTTTTTGCAATTCTGGGTTTATATCTCAAAATTCTGACTTTTCCCCTCAGAATTGCAAGATATAAACTCCAAATTGTGAGAAAAAAGTCAGAATTGTGAGATAAAGTCGAAATTACCTTTTTTTTATTATTATTACATGGCAGAAAAAAAGAATTGCGAGATATAAACTCTAAATTTTAAGAACAAAAAGTCAGAAATGCAAATTGTAAACTCTCAGAATTCTCAGAATTGCAAAAAAACTCAAAATTCATGAGGAATAACGTCAGAATTATGAGATAAAGTTGCAATTACCTTTATTATTGTTTTATTCTGTGGTGGAAATGGCTATTACTAATAATGCTTTCTCATATGGAATTTTAATTCTCAAACTTGCACTTTTTTATCGCTAAACATGAATTTTCCATTTCACTTCACAGTGCCGAACTACACTGAATCTCACAGAGTCTCCAGATACCAGGACTCTCAAATGTTCACTATGGTAACACAGTAGTTTTGAAGTGCGGTATACCTGATGTGACAGTATTGTGACTGTTAAGACTACACTACTGTCACATCACGATCACAGTTTGCCTGAAGCGTCTGACCTATAAGTGAATTAGTGCATACGGT
Organism: Schizothorax lantsangensis; assembly: GCA_027422415.1. Taxonomy (NCBI): domain Eukaryota; kingdom Metazoa; phylum Chordata; class Actinopteri; order Cypriniformes; family Cyprinidae; genus Schizothorax; species Schizothorax lantsangensis. The sequence continues at coordinate 25,382,368 of CM049849.1, read as the reverse complement.
CTCTGCTCAGAGCTCTTTTCCAGTAGCCATGAGACCATCGACACCGCTGTGCAGAGCTGTCATTTCGACTGCCTCGTGTCTGCCTGGGTTTTTTCATTCTCTCAGGAGAGCAAAAGCAATCAGAATGGTGCATCGATCTCCCTTGTTCAAGTTTGCTTGAGGGATTTTACAGAATCTACACTTGGGTGCTTCTCAGACGGCTGAGAGCTGTCATATTTCGCTCTGGATATCAGCGGGAGGAAGGGAATAATTCACACGCCAGCACTCAACGGAGACGGAAGGAAGTCGGAGCGTCTGCCACTATCCATCGTTCATTGTTTGACCTTATTAAACCAAAGCAAATGCCAGCGCAGCTATCGTAGGTCACACTATGTTGTCTTCACAAATAACCATAGCTAAACTAAGAATGGCATTTGTTCAAATACGTCCTGGCAAACAGGATCAGTGCTTCGAGATTCAAGTAAACACGGCGTGTGTCCTGTAGAGATTAATGTCTGCTGGTTTTCAGCGTAGCGATGTTGGGTTCAGGGTTCACACAAGTAGATTAACGGAAGCTTGAGGACTTTATAATGTTACCAAGATCTGGTGGAAGAGATGTTCACTTGGTAAAGCAAGGTTAGCATAATGCATTAAAGGGATTGTTTACACAAAAATGGAGAAATTAATCAAAAATCATTTACTTAGCTTTATGTTGTTCCAAATTTGTATTCTGATCTTATTGTCTTTCTTCTGCTGAACACAAAAGCTGTTTATTTGAAGACTGTTTGAGCACTTCAATGAAAGTGGACTGTGATTTGTTCTGCCAAGCGATGAAAAATGAAAAAAGCACTATAAAAGTAATTCAGAAAGTGTTTTGAGTGACTTCAAACTTCTTTTATGGTGCTTTTGAGGATTTTTTTAATTTATTTTTTTGAAGGGCGTTTGGCAGTAAAAGTCAAAAGTGACAAACTGATTGTCAAATCTCTTTGTGTTTATATAATTTATATAAAAATATATTGCTAATATAATATTTTATATTATAATATTTAATATAAATCAGCATGTTGGAATGATTTCTGAATGATCATGTGAGTAATGATGCTGAAAATTCAGCTTTTGATCACAGGAATGAATTACATTTAAAATATATTCAATTAGAAAATAGTTATTTAAAATCATAGTATTGCACTTTTTTTAACTATATTTTAATGAAATAAAGACACTTTCAAAATCATTAAAAAATCCACTGTCATTGTAATGAACACAAAAGCTTGGATCCTGCATTGTCTTGTTCTCAACAGAAGAAAGAAAATCATATGGATTTGTGACAATATAAGGTTCAGTAGATGAATTTTATTTTTTGAGTGAACTATTCTTTTAAAAGCAAAAGGATCTTGTGGTGTTTCTGTTGCAGGGTTCATCATGCAGAGGTTAACCTAAAGAAGTAGTGAAGCATGTCTTCTGTTCTGTCTGAGCTTCATATATGCTGCTGTGAAACACATTGATGTTTTTTACATGAGGGTCGTGGAGGTGGACGGGAAAGACGAGCTGGAATAAAACACGTGGCCTGTATGCTACACATCATCAGTGAGAGAGAAGGGTAGTGGGAAGGAATACAGCAAAAATTCAAGTGCGTTTGAGTGGACAGTAATGCAATGGAGAAGAAAAGAAGCCAAGGGTCCATGAAAACAAAGCAGTGGGAAATCTCAGAGCTTTCTTTGTAATAGTACTTTATCACACATGTCATGGAAACAGCGCATCTGATGCATCCAAAAGGTGCATATAAAGCCTGGCTGTAACAGAGGAGTTTCATGACGTCTCGGATGTTAATTTAAAGCTAAATGAAATGCAAGCCTCAACATGTGCAGCATATGTGGTCTAGTTTCCAGGATCGTGACCTCTGAACCCAACTCTGCTTAGCAATAGGGATTCGATATCACATCAATTACCAAACCCTCTCTTGGGAAACACCACATGGAAATATCACTTCTGGGACAATCAGCCTTATTTCCCTGCGTAGCCATTGACTGTTCATGCTGTTATCATGCTACTCACTCTTCTGCAGTATATATAGTATGTATTCTGTGCATAATATCCTCATTTTCTGTATGCATACTTGGCTGACCTGCTACTACTCTGCATCTAAGTCTGTATCTAAAATGAAATGAGCTTGACTTGACTTGAATTGTCTCTTTCAAAAGCAGTTTTTCATAGTGATACCATAGAAAAACCATTTTCCCCAAATAACTTTTAAGTGCTCAGTTCTTAAAATAATCATTGCTTCTTATTGTGAAGAACATTTTAATAATCTAAAGAACCTTTTGTGGTTCTTCTAAGATTCCATGGATGTTAAAGGTTCTTCATGGAACCGTCAGTGCCAAAAAACTATTTTATTTTTATTTATTTATTTAATTTTTACCAGTGAAAAACCTTTGTGATCAGTTCTTTAAAAAAAAGTTTTTTTGGTGACACATTTTAAGAATCTAAAACCTAAAAAAGAACCTTTTCCCACAATAAATAAACTTTTGTGGAATGAAAATTTGCATGTAACCATTGATGCCAATAAAAACCTTTATTTTTAAGAATGTAGTGATTTTTGTTTTTACCCTTCATTACTTCATTATTAGATTGCCAAAATTGACCCTATTTACTTTAATACATGCACCTGGACTTATTTTGATTAAATACTTATAATTCTGAAGAAATCTTTAGCCAAAATATAATAATTTGCTCAACAACCTCTGTAATGACTTCTGTTTTCTGCTGCAGTCATTAAGGATAGATCATTTAACCAATACCCTAGTAGCTATTTAATCATTATTTCAGAAATCAGCATTTAGCCGGGGCTCCAGTCTGGTTACAAACAAGCCAATAAATTAGTGACGAGTTCTTTTCTTCAGTTTTTCCTCACTGAATACCCTGTTTCACTATAATATATGGCGTAGATTTAAAATGGGTTGCAAACTGCAATTGATGTTAACTTTAGGATGTAATTTTTCAAAGAAATTGGATTAAAATTAAAAATATAAATTATTACACTAATTTTACAGGAAATGTTTGTAAAAATTGAGCACATGTACTATGTTAATTTGAAGGAATTTTCCCTATTTAAAGGTTTTATCTGTATTTTGAATTGCAAATGCATTTTTTAGGGTTAAACTTAACAGATAATGCCCTGGCAAAAAAATCAGTTCCTCCTTTATTTTCGGTTTTCAGATTTGATTTCTTACAGTGTATTTTCAAGATTATAATTAGATGCCCCTCACTGAATTAAACATGCATTGAAATCATAACATTATCATGTCAAATGACAAAAAGCAGCATGCAACTACAATTATGTACATCATGTTTTCATGCAATGCATTTTATCAGTGCATGCATTCCCTAAGAATTAAACACATGACTTTAGTGTTGCTAGCATGCTGTACAAGTTGAACTACATTAGCAGGTTTTGAAATATTTGTTACATAATGCATATTATTTTACATACTATTTTAAGGTAGTATTTAGTAAGCAGTATGTTTGTTTTGCATTCTGAAAGCTTCTTTGCTCTACACAGTGATATAGCACATGACGGCTCTATTATGTCTCTGTTTCTATCATTATAACGATCAAACCCCTAATGGTCTCCAGTGTTTCAGTCTCTTCAGATGTGACGTTCTTTTTACTTGATACAGTCCACATTCATAAGATCCCTCAGAGTAATTGGGCTACGGATCTAAAGGTGCATGAAGGCCGTCTGTGAATGCGTCACTCTCTTTTTTTTGTCATAACAGACTCTCAGAGTCTCAGTGTGAACAGCCAAAGGTTCCTGCTTTGATTTGCTCTTGTGAGTGAATTGTGACTTTGTGTTGCAGACGAATCAGGCAGGGTAGTGCTGAAGCTCGTGTTTTTGCCTGTTTGGTTGTCCGTCAGGCAGAAATCAGAACTCTAGGATGTGTAGATGATGGATGATTTAGGGATTAGTCATTTGGGATGAAAAAAAATGCAACTTCCATTTTGTCAGACCAACTCTACAGGATGACTGAATTATCAAATACAGAAAAAGTTTACATTACATACAAATTTTAAGTAAAAAATAACAAAAAACATTTACAGTATTATGAGTTATTTAAATGTAAAAGTTTACATTAAAAATGTCAAATTAATGTAAAAAAAAAAACATGAATAAGGTCCATTTTTATACCATTTAGTATATTAAATAAATTAAGTAAATATTAAACAGCAGTATCTGTTTTGGTCAAAGCATGGGGACTTGTGACATAAATATATATTATTCCGATTTTACTGATATTTTAGCACTATGGAGTTTTTTATTAGTGATCAGTGTTCCTCTTGTTGAAGTATACAACTTATTTTTAACATTATCTGAAAAAAATGTAAAAGAAGTTGTGAATAAAAACAGATTATTTGGTGTATGTTTTACAAGAAAATACCAATTAAGAATTGCTGCTTAAAAATTTCACGTATTATTCAATGTATTATATGCTATTTCTTTGTGATTGTTGTAAATTCCTTTTAATTATCAATTTTTATGTGAAAATTGTTTCTACAACAATTTTTCCCCAGTGTGTTTGCTAAAGAAACTGAAACACAAGTTGAAATGAAGATGCAAATGATGAAAATTCTACATAATTATGATGTAAAGTTATACTCAACATAATTTAAAATGCAAACTTATTGATTCACAAGTGTAAAAAAAAAGAGTTTGTAGAATTTTAGTTTTTTTGCTGAAAGTACAGACCAACTTTAGTTGTTCAGTTGATGCAACATTATTTTGTACATAAATTGAGTAAACTCAGGGTCCTGAAGCTGTTTTTTTCTCAACTCATGATTTTTGAGTGTTCTTGGCCTATTAATGAATATAATATACAATATAATATAATGAAGCGTTTCATTCTGTTGAGTCACTTATTTAGTGAGCACTTGTGAAAAAAACTATGCATACTTAAAGAATAAACCTTTTTTTCTTGCCTTTAAATTGTACCTTTAGTAAAAAATCTCCCACTTTTGTCAAGCATTGTGCCTGCTAGTTATACATATTTAAAGAACGGATATTATTACCCAGTGCTAGCAGTAATGCAGGGCTCATAATGAATCACGACCCATCGCTCCGCAGTTTTCTGTATTATAAGTCACTTAGCGAATGCATCTGCTAAATGATATGTAACATCATTTCCCACTTTCCTATTCTCTTCATTAATCAGTCTCATCAGAGCTCATACTGCAAGCCTGACAGAATACTGCGTGCTTTAAAAATGTCAATATTTGAATTGCATAGTGAGACTAACAGAGCAGCAAAATCTACACCCCAAAAATCAGCATACGGTAGAGCGCGTTGTAGATGAAGGAAGAACTTAGTTTCAATGCTAATCGACTGACATATTCTTTCCTTTCTGTCACGGCACATTCACCACCACTGCAGTCTTATTATATGCACTGAAAAGGAAATATTCTCACTTTATATTCAATTATATTCAGTTGTGCACCAGCAGGAGTTATGCACGGTTATTCTGTCATAATGGAGATTAATTTTTCATATCTTGTAAGAGAAGTCATTCAGTTTTGTGAGTGAAATCATACAGATGTGGTTTTATTGCATGTTTTCTGGACTTAGATTCAATCAGACCAGAATGAGATGCATGTTAATGATTTTCATCTGGACTAGAATCTCAACTAACTGCATTTCTTGTGTTTTCTAGTGGATTTCAATGTATTCATCTTATTAGTGATTTGTTTTTGTGTTTAAAGCAATGGTTCATTGGGTTAACTCTCCTTTGCCATTCAAAAAGAAACTTTTTGAACACTGGTCATTTTCTTTCTGCATGGGGACTAAAGCTTTCAGCTTTCAAAAATGATGCAAAGGCAACATAAAAATATCATAAGTCTTCATAAGCCATGCGATAGCTTTGTGTGAGGAACAAAACTCAATTTTTAGTCACTATTCACCTATAAACTTTCTCTTCAGTGAACCGTTCTTTGAGTAGACCTTGAGAACCAGATCAGTCTGATTTATATTATTTTTGTGAACTGATTCAAATGGATGATTGAAAAGTTATGGTTCAAGAGCTAGGGTCAATGTCAGGACTGTTTTTTTTGGTCTTGTACTGTTGCTAAACTGCTGTATGGCTTCAGAAAAGTTATTTGGACCACTTTTTTATACTTTTTTCTGCCTTTTTTGATGATTGAACACCCTAGTTATCATTAAATGAAACCGTATTGAAGAAAATTGCCAGAAATTTTATTTTTACATGAACTGTACCTATAAAAGACAAATGGTGATTATTTGTGTTGCAAAATCTGTAGTTGGACACTTATGAAAGGCAATCAGACATTATATTTGTCTGCGTATCTGCATTTCTTGTGTTGTCTAGTGGCTTTGAATGGTTTAATCTTAGCACCTCATTGGTGGAAGTAACAAGCTGATTTTTTGTGTGTGTGTGTGTGCTTAAAGCAATAGTTCGCATGAAGGTTCATCATGTTACCTTCTTGTTAAAAAGCAGACATTTTGAAGAACACGTGTTCATTCCAAGCAAAGGCACCATGAAATATCCTAAAAGTCTTCATAAGCCATGCAATAGCTTTGTGTGTGGAACAAAACTCAATTTGAAGTCAGTATTAATCTATCCAGTGAATCAGTGAGATGACCTTGAGAACCAGATCAGTATGATTCCTGTTGATATTGTGCACTGATTCAAAAGATATGGTTCAAGAGCTAAAGTCAATGTCAAGATTTTTTTTTTTTTTTTTTTTTTTTGCTAAACTGCTTTATAGCTTCCAAAAATGCTTTTAGAGTTTGTTTTTTTCTGAACACTTCATTCCGCATTTAATTTGATTGCATTTTTTGTGAAGTATGTCTTCAAATGAAATAATTTCTACCGACAAATGTTGAGTATTTGTGTGCTTGAAAATCTCTAGTTGGAAACTTATATTGTCTTTCAGTCTGTTTGTTTCTTATTTGTTTCTGCAGGCAAGTCTAAGCATGCTTTAATAGTTGGACACTTGATTAGGATTCACGCAAAGAAATGAGATTTGTCTGTCAGAGCAGCACATCTACACAGGTTTGATTTCGTACTGTCTTTTGTCGAACTCCTCAGACAAAACAAATCCCTCGGACTCACTGATAAGTGAACACAACACTTGAGAGAAAAGGACGGTGTCTGGAACAAAGCCAATGGGACAAAAGGATTTATTACTGGGATTTAGAGTAGATATCTGACCTTGAGGCCGTTATGAACAGGAATCCACTGTCGGTCACTTCTCTCGCTTCAGATTCCAGTGTAACTCCCTAAAAGCCTGAAGACAATTGATCCGTGCTATAGACGAAGCCTCTGCCGGGTGTATCAGTTACCGGTCCGACTCAGTAAGCATGACCTCAGCATTACCTCAATGCTTCTCCCTTCAAAACTAGACTAAGTATCACTGTTCAGTTGAGTCGTTCAGGCAGCATGTTAGGAGAGAAGTTACTGTACTAAATCACCAAAAACCTGTTCTCAGAATCCAATTAGACATGGTCCACCAAGCCCGAGTGAGGAGCTATATGTCCTTTTCTGTTGTCTAAGGCTCATTTCTACCAGATGCCCCACTTCAAAGTCTTCCGCAGCACCATTTCCAATGCGCCTCTGGGCTGAAAACACAAACTTGTCTTTTTTTAGAGTGTTGAAAGAAGCACTTACAGTATTTTTAGGACAAAGGGAATGGCACTCTAAACTCTCAAAGTTTGGTTCATTTTGTTGGTATACAAGCTGATTTTTTTTTCATGAACACCAGCATGAAATGGGGCAGTTCTTGTTGAAAATGTGCTTTATATTTCACAATTCCAAGTTTATTTTTCATAATTATGATTTTACATGTCATTATTCAGATTTTATTTTTCATAATTATTTTAGTATCTCATAATTCTGACTGTTTCTCATAATTGACTTCATATGTCAAAATTCTATCTCATACTTTATTTCTCATTATTCTCTTTAAATCTCGATTCAATTTTTATAATTATGACTTTACATATCATAAGTCTGACTTTATATCTCTATAATTTTCATGATTAACTTTATATCTCATAATTCCACATTTGTCTTATAATAATTACTTCATATCTTATAATTTCAACTTCATCATTTTCTTTAAATTTCAATTAAATGCATTTATTATAATTATAATTTTTCATATCCTTTTGACTTTATTTTTATTTAATATCTCATAATTTATTTCTCATTCTCTTTAAATCTCATAATTCCCTATTTATTTCTTATAATTATGACTTTACATATCATAATTATGACTTCATATCTCATAATTCTAACTTAAATTTTCATTATTAGCTTTATATCTCTTAATTCCACATTCATGTCTTATAATGATTACTTTATATCTCATAATTCCAACTTTATTATAATTTTCTTTAAATCTCAATTCAAAAATGTATTTATTATAATTATAACTTTTCATATCACAATTCTGACTTTATGTTTTGTCATTGACTTTTATATCTCATAATGCATTTCTTACATTTGTCTTTATAAATAAAAAACTGTTCTCATAACAGTGTTCAAAATATCTTATAATTCCGATGTTATTTTTCCTGACTTAAAATTCAAAATATTTTTTCTTATAAATGACTATATCTCTTAATTACAACTTTATTTTTTTCATAACTTGTTTCATATCTCATAATTTACCATTCTTACCATTCTGACTTTTATTTTTTAATATTTATGACTTCATATCTCACAATATCTCACAATATGATTATTTTATTTCTACTTTTTTTAACTGTATCTTACAGTTAGAGTTGTTTTTATTCTACTTTCAGGCATAAATGGACTTCCATGTCTGGTTCAGCCCAAACAATTGAGGTCTTTACTCAAGCCGTTTTAGTCCTGCATTAGTGCACAGAAATGTTCTGCATCAAAATGATTGTCGTGTTCTTCATGCATTTTACATTCCTCAGCACCGGGTCGTGTGGAACGGCAGCGTATGGCAGTGAATATGTGGTGTGAAACGCATGGCGTCAGGCACGCGCGTGTGGGTGGATGCGGGTTGTATTCAAACACCTTTGTGATGTGCGTGTGGGTGGAGATGTTGAATAAACACGTTCCCGAAGCTTCTGTGCTGCTTTCATGAGCGAGAAACGCTCCCACATTTGATGTTTGGAGGAACTGACGACTGAATCACCTCATGCAGAGAGCGGAGGAGGTCAGCGCCATGGGGAAACAATACTACACATGAGATATTAAGCATTAAATTTGGGCATTTTAAAACACAGCCGTTCTGACGCTTGAGTTTTATTGAGTGTTATTGGCCTTCCCCGATATCTGGCCCTTCAGGAAAGGTGAAAAACCTCTCAGGGGACAAATTCAGGCGAGGTTTCACCACCTCAGTGGTCCTTAATCTCTGAGAGTGTTAAATTTCTCAACACAAGGAGGTACGGCACACTTTTGTCGCTTAATGGATGGTGTAATAAGCCACAGTAATAAGGGTTGTGCTGCTGAGTTCTTTGCCATTACCACCCTGAAACATGGTTTGTCACACAGGCACTAATGTGGAATGAATCAAATCTCCATTAAGCATATGTGTCATGACTCGAGCCCAAATTAATGTTTGTGATTTTCCTGTTTGCATTTCGCTTAAAAGGCTCAATATGCATCCCCACCAGAGCGACTGACAATAAATCCACTTCATTGACAGTTTTAGTGACTCTACCTGCCCTGGTTTTTGAGCTTGGTCTGTTTTATAAGATTAGTGTTACTGTTTTGGGTATTTGAGTTTTTAATTCACTGGATTTTCCAAAAAGTATATTAAAAATGGCTTTAAAACTATTTTCACTCAGAAGTTTCTAGTAAATTTCACAAATAATTGCACAAGAATGGCAAGTAATAAGTCATATTTATGACTATATCTCATAATTCCAACCTTATTTCTCATAATTATGTCTTTATCTCATAATTCCGAATTGATGTTCTCATAATTCTGACATTTTTCAAAATTATCAAAATTAACTTTGAAACAATCTTCACTTGGTAATTATTAGTAAATTTCACAAATAATTTCGAAGAAATGTCAAGTAACACATTGAATTAAATGTAAAAATCGGAAGCAGAATTAAATAATTTCTCATAGTTATGTATTTGTATCTAATAATTCCAAATTAATATTCTCATAATTGTTTATATATATTATAATTCTGACTTTTTTCATAATAGACTTTATATCTCATAAATCCAAACGTGTTCCTCATAATTATGACTATATCTCATAATTCCAACCTTATTTCTAATAATGGCATTTTTCTCATAATTATTAATTTATTTCTCATAATTATGATTTGATATCATAATTACAACTTTGTCTCATAATTAACTTTACATCTCAAAGTTAATTTTTTTCTTGTAATTCTGACTTTATCTCATATTTCAATTTTTTTTGAAAGACTGGTAGTATTTTCCTGTAAGATGTACTCAGGTAAACTTTATTGTCAATTTAGAAATGTTGATTTACATTTTGGGGGTTGAAAATCTGGCGAAAATGCTATATTTCAAAAGATAAATGATCAAAATATAGCATTGATATAAAAAGTCATTTTGTATAGAATGAATGTGTAATAGTGTGCCAGACAGTAAATAGATGCCTTCGGGTCAGTCACAAAACCAAACGGCTATCAAACAGAAAGTTAATTACCCAGTGTGAATCGCTTCACTTAGGAAAAAGTTCAGTTTCCAGCAATGGAAATAAATGACCGCATTATCCAGCCCATGTGTGTGTTTGAGGGGCGACACGCGAGGCTGGATACAATTAGATAATTCATGATTCATAAAGCAGTGAAAATCCAATCATTAAAGATTAGCAGAGACGCTGGAGCTCGTCGTGTCCCTGATATAGGAGGGATCATTTTATTATCAGACGAGCTGCTTTAATGACTTCAAACTGCTGCTTTAAACAATTAGAGAAGTCGCTGTGCACTTCGAGTATTATTGCAATGCATTGTTTTGAAGGTTTTGAGTGAGTGCATGATGGCATCACAGTTATTCTTTCTGTTCTTTCAGAACTAAAAATAAACTGGGCATATTTTAATGCAATCCTTCATGCATATTAATTGTGTAGTGACTAATTTCTCGAGCTTGACACTTAGGGCACATGCATTAGTCACCGGTAGGCGGAGCTTCTTATCTCAGTGCTCAAGCCCAAAATCTTCCAGCTCACTCCCTGCAACATGCTGCAATGCTGATGTGTGCTCATGCAATCAATTTATGAGCTTTAGTAAAGCCAGTGTTTCTCTTCCTCACCGTTTAGCTGAATATGTGTCCCTGCGCAACACAAAGACTGCTGTATCTGCTATTGAACGCAGAATAAATGGAAAGGCACAAAATGCACAAGGAATTTGGTGTGTTGAAAAGCCACCAAGCTCTGGAATGCTAATTCATTGGCCTTTTGATGTTCTCCCATTTATGGCGCATAAAAGCCTCATTCTGTATTTGGAAAGAGATTTGGAGAGACATCAGTGAGTTAGATAGAGATGCTCTGTGCCCCGTGTTGTCGCTGCATTGGTTCGGTAGCGTGACAGTAGCTTAGCTGTTTTCAGAACAGTGATTCTTGTAGCAAGATACTATTCCCAACAGGCAGCGTTTTAGTGTGACAAGGGTTTTGATCATGTTGCAGTGAGCTAACTAAGGTATGTAAATATCATTCGATAGGTGTGTATTTTACAAATATTACCACGTTAGGTACACTACAGTTTAAGATTTTGCGGTTGAAATTTTTTAAATTTTTTTGATAAAAGCTCACCAAAGCTGCATTTATTTGATCAAAAACTCGCAATTGCAAGAAAAATGTCAGAATTGCAAGATATAAACTCAGAATTCTGACTTTATTCTTGTAATTCCAAGTTTACATTATGTACAACAATTCTGATTTTTTTCTCAGAGTTTATATCTAGTTGATATTCATTTTCCATATCTCATAATTCCAACTTTTTTTTTCTTCTCAGAATTGCAAGAAACAAAGTCTGAATTGCGCAATATAATCTAGGAAATGGTCTTACAAATAATAATAATCATAATTAATAAAAAAAACTAACATTATTGTGAAATATTGTTCCAATGTAAAATGAGTGCTTTCTATATGAAGATATTATAAAAAGTAATTTATTCCTGTGATGCGCAGCTGTATTTTCAGCATCATTACTCCAGTCTTCAGTGTCACATGATCCTTCAGAAATCAGTATAATAATGTCTTTACTCTCACTTTTAAACAATTTAATGCATCTTTGATCAAATTTCTTTCAAAAAGTCTAGCTTCAAAGCTACTTTTTGTTCATAGCGTCACAGTCTGGCTTTAATGTAGCATAAATATTAACTAATACCATTTGTGGCCAAAAAAGTCACAGAAACGGCTCTTCTACGTGTTTGGAAATGGCAGCTAATGGACTAAATGACTGTTTCCTCCATAGTGTAGCCCCAAGCAAATATCGCACTCCATAAACTCACAATCATCATGGATCGGAGGAGGGCATGAATGCAACAGATTGGTGTGATTACCATTGTGAGGGGCATTAATTAAGGCTAATTAGTATTTGTCATTGTGACAGAACGTATAAGGAGCCGCATTGGTTTGGCATACAGCGACACGGCTCGCTGAGGAAAACGCCGGCGCTCATTAAATGGACTGTAACAGGAGGAAGTCCATCATTCACCCCCGTTCAGGACGTTAATGGTATAATCGAGCTCTCGAAGGGACGGAGGCTTAGATATTACAGCTAACATTAAATATGAAATATGATTCTGTCCACCTCAATATGGCCTGTCAAGACCTGATTTTTGTAAGTCTGTCGTGTTAAGTTTGAATAAATGATGTCAAGCACCTGGAGACGAGATTTGAATGATGGAGCTTGATGGAAAGTACTTGTTTTATGTCCACAACAGCACTCGGTTGTAAATGTTCAAGTCATTTTGATAGACTAACTACACAACCTTCAGACAGGCAGCTGAAAAATCATTGCTTGTGTATTTTTTCTTAATTCGACTACATTAAATCCAGTGTTGATATTGGTACTCTCATTTTTGCTTGTTTTCTGATTATTTTACTTTTTAAATACTGTATGGATTTTATTGGTTTCCCCTTATTCCAGATTAACATATACTACCATTCATAGGTTTCAGCTGAAAAGAGGCCGCTTCTGTTCACCAAGGCTGCATTTATTTGATTAAAAACACAGTAAAAACTGGAAAATTGTGAAATCATATTCCAATTTAAAATAACTGTTTTCAATTTGAATATATTCTAAAATGTAATTTATTCCTGTGATGCAAAGCTGAATTTTCAGCAGCGGTCACTTTGATCAATTTAATGTATGCTTGCTGAATATAAATAAATACATGCATACATACATACACAGGATTGTTAAAATATATTATGAAAATATATATTTATTTTTTAATTTTATAATATTATAAAATTAATAAAATTGTAATTTATAATAATGTTGAAAGTTTTAATGTATAATAACATCAATAATAATATTTAAATATGCTGATTTGCATTTATTATTATGATGATGTTGAAAACAGTTCTTTATATTATAATTGAAACAGTGATACTTTTTCAAGACACTTCGATAATTAGAAACTTAAAAAGAACAGAATTTACAGAAATAGAAATCTTTTGTAACATTATTTTATTTTATCTTTACCCCAACAGTGAATGTACATGTTGAATTATAATTAATAAAATTCTCTTGTTATCATCTGTGTTTATTCTGGCAAACAATGTAGCTATGCATGTATTTGACTACACCGTCTGAATAAACAGACCTGACTGGATTTGGAAAACAAATAGGATTTTGTGTGCAGCTTGAACAAAGGCTAATTCTCCGTCTCCGTCTCTGTCTAGGTGGTGTGTGTATCGCACAGTCTCTGAAGATCCCTCGGGAGCCGAGGCCTGGGGAATTCGACAAGATCATCCGCCGGCTCCTGGAGACCCCCAACGCCCGGGCCATCATCATGTTCGCAAACGAGGACGATATCAGGTGTCACCTTTCTGTTCTTGAAAGACATTTCCTGTCTAACTGTTCACTGCTCTCTTAAAGATCTCCAGCTGAGAGATACCTTGAGGAAGAAAGGAAAGAGGAAGTAGAAAGGAAGCTGGCTGTGTTCAGAATATAATGCTTGCATAATGAATACTGTGTAGTATACAGTATAGTTTATACGTAACAAACATAACTAAAGCAGCTGAATCAGATAAATATATAAATATTACTCTGTGTGTGTTTTAATCTTAATTTTTGGTAGTGTGATCAAATAATGAGTCAACTCATAATTGTCAACTATCAGTTTTATTTTAGTATCACTGAGATAGGTACATATTGTAGCTATATATTGAATATATATATTTTTTTTGTATGTAGATATGTTTTTTGTAGATATTGTAGATATGTTTTATTTTAATTTAATTTTAAATTTTGGTTATTTTTGTGCTTTTTAATAGTTTTTTTTTTAAATGAATTTATTTTAATTTAATTTTAAATTTTGGTTTATTTTAGGACATTTTTTTTCAATATAATTTATTACAAATCACATACAAAAAAAAAAAAAAACTGAATTGCCCCTATTTTTTATTTTTTGAGCGGGTAAATTGCAATGAAACAAATCAATGAAAAAAATAATATTTTATATGCTTGCCAAAAATGGAAAAAGGAAACTCAAATCAGTGTTATTTTAGTATCATTGAAATATTATTTTTTAATAGTTTGAATTACTTCTTTAATTAGTTGAATTAGGTACTTTTAGTTATTTAAGTTCTTAAACTAAATGTAAATGAGTAATATTTGACTTTGTCAACTAGCAGAAATAAAAAAATACAGTCCACACACACACACACACACACACACACAGACAAACACACACACACACATAATATATATATATATATACATATACATATATATATATATATATATATATATGGGTAACAATTTTTATTTTTATTTTAGTTAAGTATAACCCTGTCTCACTTGCATTGCATTGTGGAATGCAGAAAGTTTACTTTAAAAAAAAAAGCAGACATATCAATATAGCAGCATGCTATTCTGAACACAGCCAGTGATATAGAGCGAGGAAGAGGGGAGGAACAGCTACAACTGACTCATTAACACATTTCTCCTAAAGTACGTCCCTCCCAGCAGCCTTTGCTCAGCTCCCACCTTTATCTCTGTTGCCACCTGTACATCGTCCAACTTTACTGCACCTTCATACAGATGGAAAGCAATTAAAAATGCTGGTGAGGATGTAAAGCGAGGCTCTCTGAGCCTGGAGGGAGGGATGCTCTAATTTCCTCCGCGTCTTCAGATTGTGCTGGTCTTTCCTGAGCGAGTCCCCGAGGTGCTGCTCTGTGTGCTGAGATTTGGCTCTGAACAGACTCAAAAATATTGGCTTTCCTGCCATTTATACATATGTTTGTTGATATAACAGCTGCTGAGCAGTACAATATTTATTTATAGGCCCCGGAGGCAAATGTTAAACTGACCTCACACTCAAGTTATATAGACCTTTATAGTTAAGAAGAAAATCAATGTTAAATGTTGGGCTTACTAACAGATTGACTAAGGGCAGACTAACTAGTTCCCACTGTGAAAATATGCAGCGACCATAAAAAATTGTGAAAGTGGTTAGTTCATTTTCTCTGAGTTTGATCCTGCTGCACAACTGATTCAAAAACTACTGGAAAAATAAGATGTATACAAATATATTTATTTCATGATTAAAGACATTGTTAGTAATCATAATTATTTGACTTGAATTATTTATAAACTTAACTAAAGTTAAAATACTAACAGAAAATACTAATTTGAAATATAAACTATAATAATATTACAGGAATACTAAAATAACAGGCCTGTTTTTTCCAAGCATATAAAATATAATTTTAATGTTTTTTATCAATATTTTTTAATTGCAATGTACATAAAAATGGTGCCAATTTAAATACATTTTTGTTATTTGTAATAAAAACCTTTGAAAAAAAAAAAAAAAAACTTTGACAACAACAATGTACTAAAATAACTAAAACTAAATGGAAACTTAATAAAAAATGATCAGAACGAATCAGAATGAACTTTATTGGCCAGGTATGTTTACACATACGAGGAATTTGTTATAGTGACAGAAGCTCTTATAAAGACATACTTAAAAAAATTACAGCGACAAAAATACTGAAACTTTAACTAAAATTAAAATAAAACTGAAAATGCTAATTAAATTAATTACATTACATTAAATTACATTTTTAACTATTTAATTACTTCTTAATTAAACTGATAAAATGTATGTATATACAATAGTCTCAATTGTTTGATCCAACTGATGAAATATTGATGAAATATTTTATAATAATATTACCTGAATAAAAAAAAAACTAATAAAAATTACAAAAAACAACAGAATTACTAGAACTTTAACTACAATTAAAATAAAAACTGAAAATACAAAATTAAAATTAATTAGGCCTATCTGTCTCTTTCTCTCTATGAAACATAAAAAAATATTAGAAAAACTACAATAAAAAGAAAATCTGTAACAAATGATAAGCTGAATGTATTTCTTGAATAATTGTTTGATCAGACTACAAAAAAATGACCTTTGGGTTAATTTTTTTTACTGTATATTAGTGCTGTCAAACGATTAATTACGATTTATCGCATCCAAAATAAAAGTTTTTGTTTACATAATATATGTGTGTTTACTGTGTATATTTATTATGTATATTTAAAGACATGCATATACAGCATATATTTTGAAAATATTTACATGTATTTACATGTATATACTGTATTTATATAAATTATATCATATATAAATATGTTTAATATATAAATGTAACATATTTTTCTTAAATATATACATGCATGTGTGTATTTATATATACATAATAAATATACACAGTACATACATATATATTATGTATACAAAAACTTTTATTTTGGATGTGAATAATCACGATTAATCGTTTGACAGAACTACTGTATATATTCAATTTAATTTACCCTACATTTACCCTTAAAAAATAACTCCTTTTTGCAACTTAAAAAAAAATGACCTTTAGGTTTTATATATATATATAATATATGTACTATATATATATATATACCTGTATAGAGAGAGAGAGAGAGATTTTTATTTGATAGATGATAAGCATTTACTTTGACGCTGAATCAGAACTTTCCGTTACACATTGGTTTCCACAATTTCATGTTTTGGATGTGGCCTTCAGTGATAAAATGTTTGGACATAATCCTCAGTTAATTCTCTCTTTCCAGTCGCTTCTCTCGTCATGTTTGACAGTGACAGAATGTGCTAGCAGCTTGACAGCGCTCCTGTCCTCTCTCTCAAATCCCTCTCAATAAAATACATACACAATACATGAGTGAGAAGCGGACAGCTGGACAGGACCTTCTGAAGGCTGACCATTGAAATCCCAGCTTTAGATCTCCAGGGCTCATCCGAGTCTCTGTTGAGTGAGGATGGAGAGCGTGTCTTTATTTGAATATCAGTCAGTGAGTTACAGCAAACAGATGCCAGCAGCTCCTGACGTACATTTATCTGAACCGCAGATAAGATACGGCACAGCGTCAGGTGTGAGAAATGGATGTGCTGGCGCTGTGTTCTGTTGTTTGAAGCTGATGTATCATTGTTTATGTTTGCAGACGAGTGCTGGATGCTGCCAAGAGGAGCAACCAGACGGGTCATTTCCTGTGGGTGGGGTCTGACAGCTGGGGCTCCAAGATCTCACCGGTCATTCAGCAGGAGAGAGTGGCAGAAGGAGCCATTACCATCCTGCCCAAACGTGCCACGGTGGAGGGTACGTACATGTGAAAACACGTAACTGACTAAAGCACTCCCGTTCAAAAATCTACGGTTGGTAAGATTCTTTAAAGACTTTTTTGCTCACCAAGGCTGCATTTATTTTCTCAAAAATACAGAAAAAACAGGAACATTTTGAAATTTTATTGCAATTTAAAATAAATGTTTCCTATTTGAATATGTTTCAAAATGTAATTTATTCCTGTGATTCAAAGCTGAATTTTCAGCATCATTACTCCAGTCTTCAGTGTCACATGATCCTTCAGAAATCATTCTAATATGCTGATTTGCTTCTCAGCAAACATTGCTTATTTACAATATTTTTATGGAAATCATGATACTTGTTTTTCAGGATTCTTTGATGAACAGAAAGTTCAAAATAACAATTTATTTTAAATATAAATATTTTGTAACTTTATAAATGCATTTATTCTCATTTTTGATCAGTTTAATGCACCCTTGCTGAATAAAAAGGGTTGTATAAAAATATTACTGACCCCAAAAGTTTGAACAGTAGTGTATATGTGACAACTGATCAAACATATTATGTATTAGTAAAAGGAATAATCAAAAGTATTGCTATTTAGAACCAGGTCGTTGATTTAAAGAAATATTAAAACAAAAATCTGAAAATATCTGGAAATTTTAATGATCACCAAATTGAATGAAATAAAGCCTTAAGTTATGGTAAGTCATAAAAATTTCAATATTGCATATTTCTTTCTAGTTATGAAAAACTTATGAAACATATTTTATTTTATTCCTTTGTAAGTTCATGTATACTGGGCAAATATCTTAGTCATCTCAATATCAAAAAGTGGCTCAGTATATATAAATTCATGCTATTAGTCCGCTATTACATGAAGTTCATTTAGGGTCAACAATCATAGCAAACATTCACCAGATTCTCATAGACTTGCATTGCAGTTTAGGAGTTCAGTTGGTGTGCTTCTCATCTTCTCTAGATTGCATTGCTCAGACTTATTGGAGATATTTATTCCTGGTCTCCAATGGTGTCACACAAGCATTGCGAACAATTAGCATCATGGTCTGACACTTAATACCATATCCATATAGCGCCAAGCGCATCCGAGCCTCCTTCTGGTCGTTGTCTGCACTCAAGTAATCATAGCGCTGTCCCTCAAGCGCCGGCTCTCAGGCCTGCAGGCACCAGCTCGGGAATAGACCCACCAATTAGAGCACTTTTGTCAGAACACATTGTGTAATTGTGTCTGTGGGGACAGGGATTAGACGCAGACATCCAGACAGGAATACCACCGAGGATTTGCGCATGCTCTGCCACTTCACTGACACAAATGTGTGTCATTCTTTCAGATGCTTATCTTCATCTTTTCTTCACCTCTCTCTCCTCAGCGTTCGATCGCTACTTCCGGAGCCGCTCGCTCTCCAACAACAGAAGAAACGTGTGGTTTGCTGAGTTCTGGGAGGAGAACTTTGGATGCAAGCTGGGGATGCATGGAAAGCGGCCAGGAAGCCTTAAAAAGTGCACTGGTAAGATTTGCTTGCGTGCAATATATTATTCCGTCCATTTAGTTGTGTTCACCGATTCATATTTAAAAGGGGTGTTGGCTTTAAATGAATATTTCACCCAGAAATTAAAATTTGCTGACAATGTACTCTCATTATACTCAATGTCTATCTTTATGTTATTTCGCTAATTTAATACGATATTATAACAAACACGATACCGTCAGTCTCCCACAGCGTTTAAATGTTGTTGCAATGTTTCGTTTCTGTCAAGTTTTTACTTTCATCCCTCTCTGCTTGCTTCTTTGGATGTCTTTCTTACTTCCAACTCCTTTTACTGCACCGATCACCTGCTTTTACACATTAAAATACAACACCCTATATCACACATCTGCTCGGCACGACCATGTACATATACACTCAGCGTTAAAGCAACCACTCAGACCTTACAGCACACAGACATGAAAGACATACTCGCATACAAGCGCGTACACGCCCGCTCATATCTTACTCATTTGAGCATCACACGCAGCGAGCAGCATTAGCTACACACACACACATCTATGGGCGCACTGAGGTTTGTTACATGGAATGTGAATGGAGCTGGCCCAGAGAAAAGAAGTTAAAAATATTTAGCCATTAAAAAAACTAAAGCAGACGTTGTTTTGTTACAAGAGACTCATAGACCTGCCACAGATACAGATCAACTTAAAACAACTGAGTTTCCTAATGTGTTCTCAGCCTGCTATAACTCTAGGCAAAGGGGGTAGCAATTTAATACATAAAAATGTTAATTTCACTGTACTCAACACAGTTATAGATCCAGAAGGTAGATTTCTACTCATTAAATTATCTATATTTGACAAAAAGTTATGTATTGTTAGTATAATGGTCCAAATATTGATGACCCCTCTTTCTTCACGGTTTTTACCGCACTCTCTGACACACAGATTGTGCACTTGTTATTGGGGGAGACCTCAACTTTGGACTAAATAAAGAAATGGACAGGCTAAGTACAGCTGGAACTCAGCGTAATTTGGAATCCACAAATATAGTTAAACAGTACATGAGTGACTATGGACTTTGCGATGCATGGCGTTCTTTTCACCCAACCGTAGGGAATATACTTTCTCTCACATGTCCATCACTCTTACTCTCGTCTGGATTATTTCTTAGTCAGCAGCTCACTGCTGAGTGACATTTTAGACACAGAGATAAACCTATAGCTGTCAGCGATCATGCTGCTGTTTCTTTAACTCTAGTAAATAAGAAGCCCCATCACAGTAATAACTGGAGATTCAATACATCATTGCTTAAAGACGACGATTTTATTAAATATTTTAAAGAAGAGTGGACTTTATATTTAGACTATAATGACCTGCCTGGAACATCAGCATCTGTTCTCTGGAAGCAGGTAAAGCTGTGATGAGAGGTAGAATATCTCATTCTCACGCATAAAAAGAAAAGAGAAAATAAATGTATTCAGGAATTAGAAGAAACTATAAAAACTTTAGAAGAAGCCTACGTATCCCAGGAACAGGAAATGCTGAAAAAAAATATAAAGCAAAACTAGAATTAAATGAAATTATTAATAAAAAAACTAAATTCTTAGCACAAAGACTTCGCTGGAAAGAATTTGAATATGGTAACAAATCAGGTCAATTCCTAGCGAACCAGTTAAAAATAAATAAAGAAAAAACAAAATATATGCTGTTTTAAAGATTTAACTGGGGAAAACAGTATATGACCCTGAAGAATATAAACAACACTTTCAGGGACTTTTACAAATCTTTATATTCTCCACAGATAAACCCATCTAAAGACGAAATTGACCAATTTCTTGACAATATAACTCTTCCGAAATTATCAGACAATCAAGCGATGGCATTGGATTCTCCACTAACATCAGATGACTTCAGGAAGCCTTGAACAGTATGCCCAATAAAAAGGCTCCAGGCCCAGATGGCTTTCCTGCAGAAGATTCTATAAAGAATTCTGGGTATTCTGGCTCCAACATTCTACAGAATGTTGCAGGAACCCAAAAAAATGGCAGACTTCCACCAAATATGAATTCTGCCAAATTAGTCTCTTGCTAAAAACCAGGCAAGACCCTGTATTGCCTACTAGCTATCGTCCAATATCCCTTATTAATGGACACTAAAATAATCTGCAAAGCTATCTCAAAAAGAATAGAGAAGATAACCCCTCCATAATTCATTCCGACCAAACTGGTTTCATAAAAGGGAGGCACTCCTCAACAAATACATGTAGGTTACTTACTTGATAGACTATTCATGCAATAGAAATTCAAATTACAATATGTCTTTAGATGCAGAAAAAGCTTTTGATAGGGTTAACTGATTTTTATTTGCAACTTTACACAATTTGTTTTGGAAACTCTTTCATAAACTGGTTAAAAATATTATATAACTCTCCAAAAGCATGTGTCAGGACAAATGCTCAAAGTCCTCTAGCTTTATCTTAAGAGGGGCACCAGGCAGGGATGCCCCCTCTCCCCTCACTGTTTGCAATTTTTATTGAACCACTAGCAGCAGCAATTAGACAGGCAACAGTGATTAAAGGCATTAAATGCAAGAGTGTAGAACATAAAGTTAGTCTTTACGCAGACGATGTGTTACTTTTTCTTCAGCATTCACACAAACCACTCCTCTGAGGTAATTACATTAATAAACTCTTTCTCAAAGTCTCAGATTATTCAATAAACTGGTTAAAATCAACAGTTCTTCCAATTAATTGCTCCTTCCAGAATTCTTCACTCCACTGCAATTGGTAATATTAAATATTTAGGTATTAATGTTCTCCTAGGCTGGCAGATTTGATTAAATTAACCACATCCCATTTTAAAGAAGGTAGAAGATGATCTAACCAGATGAGGTCTCTACCATATCACTCATGGGAAGAGTCGCCTCAATAAAAATGATGGTTTTGCCAAGAAATAATTATTTATTTGCAATGATCCCGAGCAAACCACCACCTGACTGTTTAGATCTCTGGACTCCTCCATCTCTAAATTCCTTTGGAAAGGTAAACCCCCGCGTATTAGCTTAAAAACGCTGCAAAAGACCAAGGATAAAGAGAGGACTAGATTTACCTAACTTTCACCACTATTTCTTAGCAAACAGGCTTTCAACACATTTCAGGGTGGTTAAAACACACCCTCTTAGATGAACCTTGGCTAGATGTAGAACAGGCATTATGCAATAATATAGAGATTTCGGATCTGCCATTCATTAGCCCGATCAGCAAACGACACGTTGCTTCAAAAGCATCAGTATCAGCTCTTCTCTGACAACAATGGTGGGAGTTTCTAAAAATGACGGAGTCTTCACTAATCCCATGCAAACGTCCCCCCATCTGGAACAATCCTGACATATTGCTAAACAACAATGATAAACTTCACAGATTGGAGTTGTAAAGGTATTAAATACTGGAACATATATTCGAAGGGACAGACTTTTATTTTGACAAATTAGTTAAACAATATGGATTAATAACATAGATTTTTAGAATATCAACAAATAAATCTATTGTAAAAAGGAAATTTAAGTCTAATCATATCAATTTACAAATACACCAAGTGTGGTAGATTTTCTTAATTCAAAACCCCAAATTAATGTCTAAAATATATAGGGCACTTTCCAAAATAGATGAATCAGTATCACTTCCTATTGCAAAATGGGAGGCAGATCTATCAGTAAGCAGGGGACAAAAAATTCTGGTCTCAGATATGTTTAAAAACCTTTGAACTGATTAGAAATCCTGGTTTACAATTAAATACAATACAAAATCTGCTCATAGAGTGCACTACACACAGGTCATCGGATGTTTCAGATGGGTTTTACAGCTTCCAACAACTGCTCACACTGTAAAGGTAATACACCTGACAATTATATCACGCTCTATGTGGTTCTTCCACTGTTCAGAGGTACTGGTACACGGATTTGTGAAGACTTATCAAAGTGTTTAAATGTTCTATTCCAGCCTCTCCTTTAGTCTGCTTGTTGGCGACCTAGATGGTGTCACTACAGAAGGTAACACAATCCACATGGCTTTCACTGCCCTATGCATTGCTAAGAAGACTGTCCTCATGAACTGGAAAATAAAATAATCTTAATATCAACCAATATAGAGATTATTTGTGGGATTATATTAGTCTTGACACAGTCTCTGCTGCCACATTAGATCAATCTCTCTGCTTCTTTATCAGATCCCCATCACCTAGTGTGTGGGGTCCCGATTCTGTCCGGCTGTGGTTTTTGTGTTGGCGTGGGTGGCGATGTGGGCCTGGGGCATCTGGGGGTTCTGGGGTGGTTTCTTGGGGGTCGGCGCTGGGCTGCGGCCTTGGCCTGGATGGGTATTGGTGACTCTTGGGTGCTGTTTTTTGGCGGCTGCATGCAGCGCTGCTGGGGATGCATGCCGGCGGACGTAGTTACCAGCCTGGCCGCCACTGTTCCGGTTGGTCCGGGGGGGGGGGCTTGGGTTCTGGGGCCTCTGCCTCCGGGTTGGGGTTACGGCTGGGCCTGGGGCTTGGGTCCTGGTTGGTGTGCCGCGGAGCATGGTTGGTGCATACGCTTGGGCCCGGCTCTGGTGTGGGGGTCTTCGATGCATCGGTGCCTCCGTAGGGGGGGGGTCCAATAAGAGGCGGGGTAAATGGGCTCTACCTGGGTGTCTTATTGTCTTTTGTAGTCTGACTGACTGAATGAGGGGTGGGGTAGTTTTTCTCTGCTGTGGGGTCTGATGGGCCCCCCGGGCTGCCATGGGCCCTGGTCTGGATGGGCCTGGGCCCCCGCCCTGGGCAGATTTGGGGGTAGCAGGGTGCCTATGGGTCAGCGGGGAGAGCTGACTCCAGAGGGGGGGTTTTTGCCCTCTGATGCTTTCCTCCCATCCCTAGGGCTTCATTCTCCCGCTCCATCACATCAACACATAGGTAGGTTTTGAGGTGCGGGTGTGTCGCTGGATGTGGGGGAGGTGGTATTCCTCTGTTTTCGTGGCCGCCTGCATCTCTCACACATTACAGCTTAGACATTCTCATTACTTACTGTCACATGACACATACATATAGGGCCTTGGGGGGCACCTGAATGGCATCCGGAGGGCGGTCTGTTCATTCAGCTTCCCTCTGGCCAGTGCCCACTTTCAATTTAAGTTGCACATAGACATTGAGGGCTCTAGGGAGGGACGAGCTGACACAACTTGTAGAGGGTGCCCCTCCCCTGTTTTAAAGCACCACTGTTTTAAAGCACCTTAGAACAACACACACCAACACTACATTTGAGCGGGTGAGGTGAAGCTTGGGGTCTTTTTTTCACACCTGCTCTTGTTCTCTGTCTCTGGGGCCGGGGCTGTGAGGATGAGCTGGGCGCGTTCGGGGTCTGGGCTGTTGGTTTTCTCTGCTGCTGCGGGGTGGTCTCTGTCCCCACGCCGGAGCGAAGGGGGTTCAGCTCCGGATCGGCGCTGGCTTCCCTCTGGGGGTGGTGGTGCCTGGATCTAGGAGTATAGAGTGCATATGGGAGTGTGAGTGTGGGTACCTTGTCCATTTTTGTGTGTCTACATGTGGGGCGAGGGTGTGAATATTCGTTTGCGTGCATGAGGGTGGGAACGTATGCTTGTGTATATGTGTGCTTGTTCGTCTACGTCTATGTGTCAGGTCGGGCATTAGACTCCGCCTCACTCATCATCTCAGCCGACCCCTACCCCACCACCATGCACTGCCGGTGGAGGATGTCGCCGGTGCGTTGGTGGTTTTCTTCCGCGCCGGCAGGATGCTCGGGTGGGCGCCGGCCCGCTTTCGGCGGTCGCTTGGGCGGGCCTGGCCCTGCTGGCCTTGCTGGGCCCGATTGGGGGGGGGGGGGGCCTTTGGATCTCCGGCCCAGAGCCCGGTCTGCCCTGTGTGGTCGGCTACCGGTGGAGCCTGCAGGCTTGCCGCCACGGCACCCTGGGGCGTCTGCAATGTGACTGTCGGAGGTGCCGCCTTCGGGCTCCCTCTGCCCTTTTCTGGGTGGAGGCGGCGGTTATCCCTGCGGTGGTTCTCCTGGGAGTGCGTGCCCTGGGGGCCCCCGGATGTTTGGGGCCCGAGTCTTTCCGCGCCTGCTTCATGCCTTGCGGATGGAACTGTTGTGCCCCACACACACTATTAAACATTTACATGGAGAACCTTATGAACACACAAGCACGCCTCACACACACAGGTGTACACTCAAGCAGTCACATTGGTGTAAAAAACAGGTGCTCACAGACACGCTTTGTCTTGATCTGCTGTTGCTTCAAAACTTATTTTGTAATATTAGTTATGTGTGCTGCTCAATAACATTTAACATTTAGAATTTATTGTGATCATACAGATGTTGGTTGTTGCTGCAGTCTCTATGATGTTGTGTGTTCTGGTTTTTTTCTTTTGTTGTTTTCTTTTTGTCAGCAGGTATCGAAGCAATTGTCTGTTTTTTTTGTTTGTTGTTTTTTTGTTTTGTGTTTTTTTGTCTTTTTTTCTCTCTTTTTTCTTTCTCTCTCTTGTTTTCTCTGTCCCCCCGGCTTGTCTGTCATAGTGTGGTTAAATAAAAGGGTATATAAAATTAAATTAATAAAAATAAAAAATAAAAAAAAGGCTGTGAATGATGATAATATAGCTACACATACGTACTGTCATGTGTTATCTGTGTTACTGACAGGCCGAAAAAAAAAAAAAAAAAAGACAATGTACTCTCATTATACTCAATGTCTAAGATGTAGATGAGTTTGTTTCTTCATCAGATTTGGAGAAATGTAGCATTCCATCTCTTGCTCACCAATGGATCATCTGCAGTGAATGGGTGCCGTCAGAATGAGAGTCCAAACAGCTGATAAAAACATCACAATAATCCACAAGTAATCCACACCACTCCAGTCCAGCAATTAATGTCTTGTGAAGTGAAAAGCTGTGTGTTTGTAAGAAACAAATCCATCATTAAGACATTTTTTTTTACTTTAAATCATTGCTTCTGGCTAAAATATGAGTCCTCTATCCATAATATTGCTTTCTGCAGTGAAAAGTTGTCTTGTCTGAATCAGGAGGGAAATCTGCACAGATCAAGCAGTGAAAACCGTCCAAACTAGTTCTAAACAAATATGTTGGTGGATTTTGATATGAAAGAATATGAGAGGATGGACTTTTTCCTTGGAGGAAGCGTTATTATGGACTATGTACTTGTATTTTAACAAGAAGAAATGGTTTGTTTCTTACAAGCATGCAGCTTTTCATGTTACAAGATGTTAATTAATGCACTGGAGTAGAGTGGATTACTTGTGATGTTTTTATCAGCTGTTTGTACTCTCATTCTGACGGCACCCATTCACTGCAGAGGATCCATTGGTGAGCAAGTTATTGTATTTTAAACTTCTCCAAATCTGTTCCCATGAAGAAACAAACTCATCTACTGTACATGGATGGCCTGAGGGTGAATACATTATCTGCAAATGTTCATTTTAGTGTGAAATATTCCTTTAAAAGGAAAATGCAACAAAAGCGAAATGGTTTGAAGCAAGGCCTAAGTGCGTTGCTTTGTATGGACAGGAAGTGACACGTCTGTGTGAGGCTGTCAGGTGCCACAGCTTGAGCAGTCAGTGTGTTCCCGCCGTAAGCCCTCAGACAGACGGCTGGGTGACATTTGGACCGTTTCCAGTGTCTGACTTCATCGCACCCTTCTTTCCTTTCCTCTATAAGAGGCCACATGTGACAGTCTAGGGGCTGTTCACACAGAACACACTCTTGTGTTAAAAACGGCTAGACAGAGCACAACATAATTTAACAGAAGGCATGTTTATGGTACATGAACTCTCGTCGTTCCGCACAGTTGTGTTAGTTATTCTGACATAGTTATAACTTGTTTGGTAAAGTTGCAAAAGTAAACATTTGATAGACTTGAGATATCTGACCCTCTTCCAGATTCATCTGATTGGTCCATTGATTTACAAATGGCATTTTTTTTTAAATTGAGCTGTTTTTAACCTTGTCCTTCTGCTTCATGTTTACATCATAATCTAATATTAATATCAGATTAAAATTGTGCAATAATGTTCTATACAATAACATTAGTTAATGCAATAGCTAACATATGCAAACAATGAGCAATACTTTTGCAGCATTTATTAATCTTAGTTAATGTTAATTTGTTTATATACTTTTTTGTGTAATTCAGTATAACTTCATATATTATGAATGAAGATGAATTAACAATGAACAACAGCATATTTTTAAATTAAATTAATGTAGATTAACAAATGCTATAAAAATGTTTATTTTTAAACAATGATACACTAACATACATTTTAATGAATTTTAACCCTTATTGAAAAAGTGTTACCAAAGTAATTTCTGTATTAGTTGTCAAACCCTAAATAAAAATAAAAATAACTAGTATTAGTGTTTAAAAAATAATATTGGCTGATCTCTACATGTGTTATGATACAGTATGCCGGGGGGAATGTTGTAACAATAGGGAACCAATCTGTTGTCAGCCTGGAGCTGCCTGTCGACACACACACACACACACACACACACACACACACACACGCTGGTCAGATGGAGAGGAAGCTCAGTGTGTGTCGTGAGTCACTGCACTAATTTGAGGGCAGCACAGAGCACGTGACACAGAGAAGATCTCGTCTACCTGCGCATGAGAGACTGCTACAGTCCTCCAACCTCACCCAACAAAATGAGCCCAGACAACCCAGGGTCAGACTAACAAAGTGACCATGACTGTGTCGGTCAACAGAGCCTGAATATCCACCTTGAGCTGCAACATTAGAATTCAGATAACAGCCGTCTGCTGAGGCACATGGCAGCAGATTTTAAAGGAATAGTTCACCAAAAATCTAAATTTGCTGAAAATGTAATCACTCTGACACCATCCAGGATGTAGATGAGGTTGTTTCGTCATCAGATTTGGAGAAATGTAGCATTACATCACTTTCAGTTAACATCTTGAGAAAAGCGGCGTGTTTGTAAGAAACAAATCCATCAAGACATTTTTAACTTCAAACTGTTGCTTCCTGTTAAAATACAAGACCTCTATCCATATTGCTTTCTCCAATGAAACACTCTGAATCAGGAGAGAGATATGCACAGATCAAGCATCGTTTACAAGCAAAAATAGTTCTAAAAATGTTTGGATTTTGATGTAAGAGGACAAAAAGGGATGGATTTTTTCACTAGAGGAAGCGTTATTATGGATTATGGATGCATATTCTAGCTGGTGAATTGTTTGTATAACAGTCTATTTCAAGGTTTACATCCTTAACCTTTTTTTGTTCATGGCTGAATACTGCATAGGCAATCATATGTAAATGTGAGTGTTAATATGTTAGTAAACTGATGTTTGTGCAGCTTAGTTGTAGATGGAGCTGCAATGCTAATGTTAGATTATCTCTACACTGCACATCAAACTTTTATTGTTTCAAATGAGCAGGAAAATCCACAATACAACTGACTATATTATAATACAAAAATAAATAACACACTCAGAGAAGAGCTGCTATTAAATCTACAATATAGAGGAGAATGAAATTTGCTGTTGAGCAGTAAGAAAGCCATTGTGAGTGACACAGGATTTGAATGTCTCTGTGAATGCACACTTAGAAAAGTGAACGCAACCCTCGGCTTTTATATTAGGAAACTTCCGCCACTTCTGATAGAATGTGCTTGACATAATGAATATAATTATACATCACGCACACCGCCAACACTCACATTTTGTGACGTCTCAGTCATTCGCAGTATGAGCTGTTTTTCAACGGCACCATCAGGAAAGCAGAAAACTTCATCACACTGTTTCTTCAAACACATGAACAAATCATCACACCCAGAAGTCCTCATGAAACACTCTTTTAGCAACTTAGTTGTAGCAGATAAATATGGAAGCTTTTCTCCACAGGATAAAAAATAAAGGTGACTGTGACTTTTTATCTCACACTTCTGACATGACGTTTTCATCTTACAAATCTGACTTGTTTTTCTCAAAATTGTGTTTATATCTTGCATTTATGAATCAATTCAGCATTTTTTCTTAGAATTTTGAGTTTACATCTCACAATTCTGAGTTTTTTTCTGTACATCTTGCAATTTAGATTTTTTTTCTCACAATTGACTTTCTTTCTTATAATTCTATGTTTACATCTCGCAATTCTGACTTTCTTCTCTGAATTCTCTGAGTTTAACTCTAGCAATTTTTACTTTTTTCGTATAATTCTGAGTTTACATTTCATAACTTTGACTTCCACTCACAGTTCTTACTTTTTTCAAAATTCTGAGTGTAAATCTCACAATTGTTTTTTTTCTCAGAATTCTGAGTTTAAATTTCACAATTCAGACCCCCCCCCCCAGAATTCTGTTTACATCTCACAATTCTTCTAGAAAAAAAAACAGATTTTTAAATTTCAATTCTCTAACAGAAATTCACAATTCTGTTTTTAAAAAAGATTTGTTTTCCTCAGAATTATGTTGAGAAAAAGTCAGAATGGAAAGATAAGTCACAATTCTCTGAATTCTTAGTTAAATTGGCAATTTTGAGGGTTTTTTATCACAATTATTGCTTTTTTCAGAATTTAAATCTCTTATTTTTTTCTCTGATTTCTAAGTTTAACTCTCGCAATTCTGATTTTTTTCTTGGAAAACTGAGTTTACATCTCACAATTCATTTTCCCCTCCTCTTAAATGTTGTTGTATTGTGTTATATACTGTATGTGTTGAGTATTATTACAGCTTTGAGTCCAAGACAAATTTCCTGAAAAATAAAGTAACTCTAAACAGATTTTATTATCATATAATGTAGGAACCTTTACTCTTTGATATGTTTAAAAGTGAATATGTGTTTAATGTTTACTCTGTATGCAGCAGCATGTTTGTGAAGGATCTTACCTGCTTGTTTTGCAGTGTGTTTTAGTGGATGAAGAATCGAGGTCAGTGTGGCGGTCACAATAGATTTTGATGCCAGCCAGTGATGGAGTTTGTAGTAGCACAAAATGCCAGGTGCATTTTTATGCTGCATTACAGCGACATGCTTTAATGCAAAATACAATTTTAATTAAAGCTACATGCTGTAATGCCTT
The DNA here is from genome assembly GCA_027422415.1 of Schizothorax lantsangensis. Taxonomy (NCBI): domain Eukaryota; kingdom Metazoa; phylum Chordata; class Actinopteri; order Cypriniformes; family Cyprinidae; genus Schizothorax; species Schizothorax lantsangensis. The sequence continues at coordinate 25,351,949 of CM049849.1, read as the reverse complement.
AATATAAAGCATTAATCACATCACTGTGTGTGTTGGTTTGCATATATTCATCTGTACACAATGTGTATATGAGAGATTTATGTCAGGTTTGACTTAATTTGTGCATCTTGGTTTTTACAAGCCATTTCTGTATGAAAATAATGATTGCACATTGAATAATGACAGCTTTAGCTGTCTAATTGATATTGTTTTGCTCTCATTATGAAGCTTCCATCCACTTCCAATTGCATGTGGAAATGTTATCGACAGGCTGCCACAGCTGATGCAAACCTCTCTGTGTGCAACACTCTCTCATTTTAATGCATGCAGTAGCTCAAACCACAAGGCCAGTGTCACATACCAAAAGAAACAAAGCACAGGACACATAATGCTGGTCATGTTGCAGAATCAGCGGACACTGAGCCCAGGGCTGTGTTTTTACAACTATGTTTAAGCGTAGTGGAAACAGGAGATGTGGATAATGAAAACTGACCGAAATAGAGCGCTTTCATTGTTTGCTAAAGTAAACATCACTGTTGTGTTCAGAATTAGGCTTAAGTCCTCTAACCTTAAATATTAAACCTCAGTGTTTAACTCATTTTTGTTCTCCAGACATGAGTTATTCCTCAAACCATGTGACTTGTTTTTTTTATTTTTTTTTATTTTATTTACCATATATATAAAATTTAGCGAAAAGTTAGCGAAAAATAAAAATTAATCATAATAAAAAGTTATTTTACATTTTTACTTACACTTTTACTGCTTTTACTGTATTTTTTAACAAATACTTGCAGCCTTGGTGACCATAAGAGGCTTTCAAAAACATTTAAAAATCTTATTGTGCAGTGCAATGCATACGATAGTATCAATAAATAACAGTTGGTTAAATATTGGGTAAAAAATACCCAATGTTTCTGTGTCCTGTGAGTTTTTTTTATTAAAATGATGTGTTGTCATTTTTTTTGAAGTGTCAGTTCAGTTAGTTTGTAGTAGAGTTTATATGCGGTTGGATATTATAACTGTGCATCTTATCCAGTATATGAATATATTTCCCAGGCGTCCACTCGTCTTCATCTACTCTACAGAGTGTCGCTCTTTACAAGCAATCAGGCCTCTTTAATTACACCGCTGCTGTGATCTGTGTCACTACGACACGCGGCTTCGTGATTGATTCCACGCCGGCAGATTGTTTTCCATGTTGATGATGCAAAGGTCACGATTCCGCCCACTTCTCATTAATAAAATCATCAGAGAGCACTCTTGATACTCTTGTTTGTGTGTTTCTGCACCTGTGGTGGAAGTTATTGTGCAACTAACAGCCCTTGTTTACTCCCTCATTGACTTAATGAGACACCATCCGCAACTTCATTACAGACGAGCCTGGCGTTTCAGCTCCGCTTCTCTGTCTTCAGTCATTAGACATATCGATGCTGGCAATCGATGGTTTAATTTAGAAAACAGCGGTATGGTTGTATTTAATGTCTGGGCTGTGTAGGATCACCGGAGTGCTGATAGCCTAACGGCAGCACGGCCATCACTGTCTACAAGAATGAGTCTATAAATATTTGAAACGACACTTCTACCTGGCTGAAGCGTCTTTGGATGTGAAAAAGATACGGATACGCATTAGTGTTGACATGGGCGGTGAGAAAATTGTGGCGCTGTTTTCCCAAGAGCCGTCCATTTAGCCACTTGATTGTGGGGATTTTCACATCATACAGAGCTGTGCTTTTATTTAGTTGTTATTCATGTCATCTACAGCATTCATTGAACAAGATCACACTGATGCAGAGGAGTTTGTGGACGGCTTGATGTGTGTTTCTTTCTGTTTATAGTCTGTCAAAAGTGTTGTTGATTTGGATCAGTGTTATTTTAGTATCATTGAGATACTAAAATAGGTTTTATCCATAGTTTGAATTTTGTTGTGTTTTTGTTATTTTTGGTAGTTTTGTTTTCATAGATGTCTGTCATTTATTAATTCTTATTTCAGTGTCAGTTATTTTATTACATCGAGCATTTGTACATTTAGCAACATTTAAAATAAGAAATGTGAGAAATTAATTAATTAATTTGACAAAGTATACATTTTTAATTTCTAAAAAAAAAGAAGCAAATTATGAGTAAATAAATAAACTATTCAATTTCCCAGCCTTGAACTTCTGAATGATCGTTTATATTATAATATATATTTTGAATCTTAATACATAAGTAATAGTCAGTGACTGAATGAGTGTGCGATTTGGCACACATACATGTTACTGGTCTGATTTAAGGATAAAACATTAACCCTTGAGGTGCTGTTGACAACTATTTTGTAGTTTGAGACCCTTCACAGACAAATGCTGCTTGTGAACTCTTTCTATCTCGTCGTCTTGGTTGTAAAGTTCTTGTTCTCACTCCATCTCGGTCACACTGACAGCGATTTGCAGCGACAAAGCAACTGGAAGTCATTCATTTTCAATGAGAGCTGGTCATTTGAGGAGACGTGAGCTTCAGCGGCCGCTAGTGATGTGACAAGTTCATTTTATGCAAAAAATGATGCAGTGACTAGTTGAGTAGGAATGCTATCTTTAACTTTACAACATACAGTATAAAGACAAGGTGCTATTGCTGTGCCATGCAAAAGCACTTTATTTCAGTTTCATCTGAAACTCTAGATCAGAATGCAAAAGTGAACAAACTCCCATGTGCGTCTGATAAAAAGACAAAGAAATGTTTCTTCATCTTCTTAAATAACAGCACTATTAGCTCTCGCTGGGTAACAGGCATGGCATTATTAGCGGAACGATGGAAGTCTGATGTTCTCGGCTGTACTGAGAGTTTTGTGGTTCATCATCGTACTTGTGAAGATCACGCACTCTCTTCAGACTCGTTGATCTCTCAGACATAAGAGTGCTAGTCTTCTCAGACAGGAGACATAATGGAGTAAAGGGCTTTTTGAAGACGGCAGGCGGTGTTTGGAGTGCCATGCTGTGAATGCTAAAAGAGCTGCTTTTTTCCCATCATGCCCTCAGAAACCCGGTGTCAAGCTGGAATTCACATGCTTGGCTTTTATTACAACTTCTTCTGGCCTTGTGACAAGCAGTTTTAACCCTGTGACAGGAGCTTAACGTACAGATGTGTCTCTTTTTTCTGTGAGACCAAATTCTGTGCAGTTCTAGACTTGCTTTAACATGCAGATCAGAGTCAAACCAGACTGGTGGATGTAATCTGCACACTGGCATCCTTAGATTTACTTATTTACTTATTTTTAATACTAATAATAATTCTGTCTGTCTGTCTGTCTATCTATCTATCTATCTTATCTATCTATCTTATCAGTCTATCAGTCTATCTATCAGTCTATCAGTCTATCGATCTATCTATATATATATGAGCAATGAAAAAAAACTGAGAATGATTCAGATCTTCGTCTGCTTTCCTGGAAGTGTTTGTTTGTTTTTAAGGGGAGTACAAATGTAGAAGTTTACTATCATGAAAGCATGTCTTGTTCATATTTTGCCTAAAAATCTAAAATTTGCATAAAGAAAATGTAGCCTAATTTTGAAACATTTACATTCTTAAATGTTTTTAAAAGTTACAATATTTTCATCATAAGCACACCAGTAATTCCAACTAATGTAATGCATTAAGATATTTTCCTTTATTTAGTTAGTTACTGTAGTTTGTTAGTTAGTTCTTGTAATTCACATTATTTTTAATATGCGATTCACATTTATTTTCTTACTGTTTTCATGAAAAATGCAATGCAGATATAATTTTTTTTTCTATTTGTAAAATAATAAATTGAAGGTTGTGCCACAATAGCCTACTACAATGATGTATAAATACTTATTTAAATAATATTATATTGTTAATATTAATGTTCATATTGATTCATTATTTTTGTCATTATTTAATTTTGTTTTGTTTAATTTTAGCTTTTAATTTAGCTTTTATCCTTTAGTTTTTATTTAGTTTTATTTTATATTTTATCATTTATTTAATTTTATATATATATTTTTTTTATTAAATTTTATTTAAATTACAACAATGGGAAATTGAGGTGGGGATGTGCGTTAGGCAGAACATTATTTTAAATATGTTCTCTCATTTGGTTCTTTAGGTTTTGTAGTATATGAGCTGGACATGTTTCATGAGGTTCCTCCCCATTTGTGCTTTTCTCATAATATTTCTTCTTTATTTCTCCATATCGCCTCGTGCACTGAAAGCAATGAATCCACTCTCTCTATGTGTGAGACTCGTCTGCTGCGCTGTGTAATTTATTACCCTGACTGAGTCGTAATTAAAACCCAGCGTCCTTGGTTGGGACTCGCACCTTGCCGTGGCTCTGCTGAAACAGGAAGTCTAAATAAGCGCATGAGCCTGGACTTCCTGTGCAGACGCCACACTTGGCTGCTCCGGCTGACGAGACGAATCCGACTGTTGTTAGATTGGTGTCAAGAGCTCAGCTGGTCTCGCCTTCCCAGCAAACCGTATCCCAGCAAGCCCTGGAGAGCACAAGGTGGCAGAACCTCAGCCGCAACTCTTAATGCGATTTCATGCTCCGTCTTATTGCCAACAATAAGACTAGTCTCTAGCGCCACGCGTGCTTTGACTCTTTCTTCCACGAGCTGAGCGCTTACACAAAGACTAACCTGCTGAAAATTATAGAGGGGAGAACGGTTCAAAATAAAATAACTGATGTCAGGATGTGTTTAGCCTTTCCTCAAATAAATCAGAGCTGCTTAAAAACACGTATTGGAGCGGTGACAGCAAACAGGGCCGCTGCGTGAGCCGTAATGACTCGGGGAAAGAGGGCATCGGGTCTCGGACAGCATGAGTGTCAGTCTCATTTTGAAGTTCAGGAATCCCATCAGCTTGGAGAAATTGCAGTGATGGGTTCAGAAATGTGCTCTCCAATGGCAAACAGGATCGTCTGTCTGGAACCTGGTCAGATGCATTGGCTGTTTGGGCTGTTTTGCAGCGACCGCCGGCAGACGCGTCATTCTGTCAAACGGTGCCTTTTTAAGTACTTTATCAGACATGTAATGTGTTAATAATCAATCCAGTCTTGCTATTTCAAGCTAAATTTAATGCATTTAAATGTATCTTGGGATATTATTATGCCTTGGGAAAGATGCTTGTGAGGTTGTGAAACTGGATCTATTAGAAAGAGAATGAATGCATCACTTAACTTAATGTTCATTTTAATGTTTTTACATTATTAATAATGTAAAAACATTATGACTAATAAAATGACTAATTTCATTTTGTGGTTGACTAATTTCGTTTTTTTAAATAATATTTTATCTAAAATATTAAATTGAATTAGAAATAGCAAGAGAGATCTTGCTAATTCATCATGCTCACGTTATAATCATATATTTTAATTTAAATAATAATTTAAATAATTTATAGTTTAGTTTAAATAATATAGTTTAAATAATATATATATTTATAGAATTTCTATTTATTAATTATTTCTTTTTACCAGGGTTCACAAACTGGAGACAAAGCTTCGTTCTTAATAATCCAAAAATTTTAATATATTAATTAATATTGTATTAATATATATAAAAAAACACTAACACTAGCTTCTATAATCTTTTTGTATTCTATCGATTTGTTTTCTTTTATTTATTATACAATTAACAAAAACCAAAAAAAGGCCTCTAACACTAGCTTGCTCTATTCTTTTCTATTCTATCTTTTTTCTTTTTATTTATTATATAATAAAAAAACCTTGCTACGTGTTCTGTGTTAAGCTAACTGAGACTGGTTATAGCACTTGCATGTTGTTGCTCTTTTGTTGATTTTGATTGCTTCCATTGTCCTCATTTGTAAGTGGCTTTGGAGAAAAGCATCTGCTAAATGACTAAATGTAAATGTAATGTAATATTAATATGCATATATATTGATATGTCAATGTGTTTATGCATATTAATATTTTTTTATACATAAATATTTACATTTCATCTAAATGACTACATTTGTTTATACAGTAAGTAGAAGCCAGGAGCATAAGGAAAACTCATATATAATAATAAATTATATATTCAATATATAAAACAAACACACACAAAGGAAGTAACGTGTCTGGATTTTTGAAGTGTTTATATATTTTTTACAGATACACGTATACACCTGAGATACACCTGTTTTGCAGAATGACAGAATACTAATCGGGTGTCATTTGTTTGCAAATGCAATGATCTATTTCTTATTTTAGTTTTAAAAACAGCCCTGAATGCTTCAGTTCAAGTGCTGATGTTGAGAAAGACAGGTACTGAAGTTTTTCCAAGCTTGGCTTGAGTAATGCAGTCAGATGTGCATATATTAAGTAGCTGAAGTGTCCTCATTAGCATAAGATAGCATATAGAATGCTGATTGTTGTCTCGACGTTGGCACACAGAGACATAACTCAGTGAGAGAAAGAAAAAAATAGGAAAACGGACAATTTGTGCATATTCATGACACTGCCAGTCATTACGATCTGCTCTGAATTCATGCCAGATATCGTTCTTTTTCTATGATACTGTCAGCCTGCTACAAAACTATAGAGAGAGGAAACTATTTAGTCTTTTTAACAGTAGTTCTCCAGAGATGGAAGGGAAATGTGAGCAGGTCTTCGATGAAAGGGAGGGAATTTAATTTGCGCCACTAATTGACATTTAATTTCGACTCTTGTTGGCCTCATTAAGCTGTCATCCGTGCTGCCATCAATCACTCAATAAGTCTTTCCTGCTCAACAGAGACACACACAAGCCTGCACACGTATAACAAGCATACAAACAGGACATTGTTGTATGATTATTGTAGTATCACTCAAAGCCCCTCAGCTCCAGCTCTGAATCGAGGCAGCGAGTGAACTTGTGTATTGTGACACTGCTGGTATTGGCTGCTTGTGAGTAATCGCTCATGTTTGTATGTCTCCTCATTTGGAAGTCTCTTTGGATGAAAGCATCTGCTGAATGAATACATTTGCAACAAACAAAAGTCAAATGCTGTTGTATTCATGGTTGATAGAATACTAGCTCTCTGTTTACTGAATACTGCAATATTATATTATATTAAATTGTATTATATTATATTATTTTGTATTGTATTGTATTGTATTATATTATATTAATGTTTTATGTGTACTTGCATATGTGTGTGTAACTTTTGTAATATAAAATGTTAAAAATATATATATATTTATTGCATTTATTGTTTATATTATGTTATTTATTTTAAATATTCAAATATAGTATTTTAATTGTTAGTCCAGTTTTGTGTCTTAACACAAAACTCGTATGTAGAATGTTGAAAATTTTAAATATATTTTATTTATTATATAAATGTTATACTATTTTAAATTACTTCATTATATATTTATATTATACTCAGGTTTATATTATTTTATGTATATTTATTATTTTATTACATTATTATTTATAATAATTGTATTTATAAAACATTCAGGATTATATACATTTTTTATTTTAATTATTTTATTACATTATTTATTTATATATATTTTATATTATAAGTTATTATATGTTATTTGTTTTAAATATTCACCACTATGTTTCACCAGTCGGCTTCCAGCTAGTATTGCTTTCCAAACATAGTTCATGATTTTGATTGTGAATGGTCTGTCATTGTGGAGGTGTGACCACAAATAAACCTGCTGTTCACCTTGTTTTGACACTGGGAGTCAGTTTTCTCTGGCCTGTTGTTCTGTGTCGTATTAATCACACTGTTCAGGTCGAGTAATCCATCTAGTTTTTGGAAGACCAAATGCATCATTTTCCCATTGCTCTGAAAGCGCTATAAAAGTGGATTGGATTTCATTTACAGGAGCCTATTAATTCCTCGCTGACAGCAGAAACGATGGAGGACTCCAGGTCTTGCTAATTCACCTTGCCCACGTTTTATTTATCCTTCATTGTGTCGTGGCAGGAGAAGAAAGATCTTCCTGGAGGCATCCGATGCTAAAATACACCAAGTTGGAAAGCGCTCTGATGATTATGAGAGAAATAATCATAGATGCCCGAGCCAAATTCAATTTTCGCACAACAACAGCTGGAATATTTGTTCCGAACGGCAGGCGTGATATTACTTTTCCCGTCTCGAGAGATATGGAAGAACATATTTGTTTGGAAAGAACACATTTTTGCTGCTTTAACGGGCAGAACGTGTGCATCAGATGTCCGGCGCACGCGCCTCCTCGAAGATTTGATTAGCTAATTACTCTAATGAGTGGATACATTTGAGAAACATTAAATAGCAATTTATTAAGAGAATTACTGCATCTGCAAGAGTGGATTCTCCTAATGAAACATCTTATGCTGAGCTCTCAAAAGACCGTGTTTGTTCAGGATGTGTGTTTTGTATGTGTTTGTGCAGGGCTGGAGAAGGTGGGCCGTGACTCCAGTTACGAGCAGGAAGGGAAGGTGCAGTTTGTGATGGATGCGGTTTATGCCATGGCATACGCGCTTCACCGCATGCACAGGGACTATTGCTTTGGATACCCCGGCCTCTGCCCCCGCATGAGCAATATCAACGGAAAGGAGCTGCTGGGATACATCCGGAACGTTAATTTCAACGGTGAGTGCTTGGATCTTCAGCTGAACAACAATCAGACATGTTCACAAGTCCCAGGTCTTTCAGGGCCGAGTCTAAATCAAGTTTCAAGAGTGCTGTTCACTGATATAAGTTGGTCAAGTGCAAGTCAAGTTCTGGTTTCTGTCTATAATGCTTAACAGATACTTAGTTGTAAATATCGTTAAAAAGTTTGGGCTCAGTAAGGTATTTTTTATGGAATAAATTTATATTTTTATTCAGCAATGATGCATTAAATTGATCAAAAAATACAGTAAGGACATTAAAAATGTTACTATATATATATATATATATATACAATAACAGTATACAATACTGTATACTGTATATGTTTTTATTTATAAAAATTTCTACTATATCTTTACCACACATACTATATATTGTATAATTATAATTATATTACTTAATTATAGATTTATATTTGGCTCACAGAAAAGTCTAATTAAGGTTATTTTCTGCTAAAAATGCGCACATGCAAGTTTGTATTATGAAACGTGCAAGAACCAATGACATTATATTGGAATAAAATTGAATTTTGTGTTCCATGAAAGAATGTGAATAAATGATGAAAGAATTCTCAATTTACAACTATTCCTTGAAGCCTTATACAGTGAAATGTGCATTAAAGCCGTATTAATGTAAGTTATTATAAAGTGTTATGCCATATTGTACTATGCGGTGCCGTGGGCATGTCTATTACCAATGCAGCTTCTCATGTTAGCCGCCAAGCACTTGTCTATGTACATATTCAAGTGTTTTCACTCATTTTTCATATTTCTTACTTCCAGCTTCATTCATTAATTCTCACAATCACAGATCACCGTTCTTCCCTCTCGTCGTGTTTGCCAAGTCTTACGACACCCCTCAGTGACCCTTAACATCATCACACATGCATCAAAGCAGAGACCGGAAAATGTGAGTTAAGCGCATGCAGGGGTGCTCATATTTCTTCTTAATGTTCCGCGTGCGTCTTAATAAGAGAGCATTATAACTCGTGAGGCAAGAGCTGCATGTGATTGACTGTTTTTGTTTCCCTTGTGTGCCTTGAATCATGTTGAAACAAAAGAAGTTAAACATTCTCTTTGAAACCATATCAAACGATTCATTTAAATATTAGTTTTGCTCTGTGTGTCTTCGCTACTCTTTCATTTTTCTATCCCCCAACTCAGGCGTTTTGTTATCATCTGCTTATGTTTGCCTTCAAGTTGTGTGATTTGCATAACTGCAGTTGAGCGATTAAGGTGGCGGGGCTGCGTGGGACCATTAAAACCTCATTAATTCGCTTTCTTGCGGGCAATGCAACCGGGGTTATTTGTTCCACCACCTTGCGTTCCTCATCGACTGTGTTTGAAGTGAAAGACAGATACGGAAAATCCACTGACAGCATGAGCATTCGTGAATGTGACCAGAAATGTCATCAGAGAAAGAGACCTGGTTGTTGTTATTCTGCTGTGTAAGTATGATGTATATTGATTGCACATTTCGATGAAGTAATCATTTTAGACTTAAATGATTGTGATGTGCTGCCAGTAATTGGAGGAAAACTGTTTTAATTTGTCTTCCAGTTTCGTGTGCAGCAAATCAGCATTTTAGAATGATTTCTGAAGAGTCGTGTAATACTGAAGACTGACGTAATGCTGCTAAAAAAATCAGCTCTGCATCACAGGAATGAATTGTTTTAAAATGTATTATATGTAAGATATAAACTTAGAATTTAATATTCTATATTTATTTTTGTATTTACATATAACAGGTTTATTATAGTTAAACCATAAGATTTTTGTTACATAAATTATAATATATAAATATTAACTGAAATAAAGTATTTTTCTAAATTGCAAATAAAACAATGATTGTTGGAGTATGTTTTACAAGAAAATATTATTTCAGTTACTTAATTTCATGTTTAATTTAATGTGTTACTTGCAATTACTTTGTAATTATTTGTGAAATTTACTAGACATTTCTGAGTGACAATTGTTTCAAAATAGGCAACATTTTTCTTCAGATCAATCCTTCGGGCCATAGATGTAGGTGACTTTTTTTCAGTAGAGGAGTAAAGAAGATTGTTGGCTGAAACCACAGCCCTTGGTGATTCATAAAATGCACATCAACGGTACCGTCACTTTGAGAGTAAATAAAAAGTACAAAATGAATATCTGTGGCTCCTGGCGATACATTGACATCTTATGACGTGAAACAATTTGTCTGTGCAAGAAACTGAACATTATTTACTACATTATTACCTGTGATCCATTGCCTCAGTCAAATGGGAAAGTCAGATTGTTCTCTGCAAACTAGTTCTTGGAGTTAATTTCAAAGAACTGGTTCAAATAACAGTTTCACCAGTTTTTCCCCAGGTTTCTCTTTATGAGATTTTTCTTAGACATCAGTGAGATCAATAGTGAATAAATGGAGACTTTTGATTTTCTCCTCTCACGAAGACCCAAGAAACGTTTTCTCTAGAGTTTCAAAAGAGATATATCTCGTATATATGTTATAGCCTAAAGTTGATAGTTATATGAAACGTAACTGAGAACTCTTATTTTGTCTCCTGAGAAACCTCTCAGCAATATAATTTACCACTAGAAAAAGGAAATAGAAATAGAAAAAGAAAAAGGAAATAAAAATAAAAATCACTCTGACTCTGCCCTCGAGCATTCTGGGAAAAGGCTAGATCTGCCAAAAGGGGCTGTTTAACGATCCCGTGCCTCTTTTTTTGAGCTGTAGTAACCTTTCTCAGCAGCATGAGATGGGCCGCCTGCGTGATCCCACGGTCTGCTGCAGACACTTTGCTGTTATTGACACCCTCCTGGAGAGAATCAGAAACTCCCGCAGATAAGAGTTCCTCAGAGTCCTGACACAAGAGCCTCAAATAACATCATGATGCTGCTGTAGTGAAGCAGATATGGACAAAAACAATGAGAGAGCGAGAGCTAAGAATGAATGCAAACTGATAGCAACCAAAAACTGTTTAAAATTTGCAGATTTTTTAAACCTTAAAGTCTCTTTTGCTTACCAAGGCTGCATTTATTTGTTAAAAATGAAGTAAAAACAGTAATATTGTGAAATATTTATGATTTAAAATGACTGCTTTCTATTTGAAAATATCTTAAAATATACTTTATTCCTGTGATGCAATTTTTTCTTTTACTTTTTAAAACTTTTTTCACTTAAAGTTTATTATTATGAAAAGTTCACAAAAATACTACTTTTAAGTTTTATATCAAGTTTATATTTCCTAAAACTTTTTTACTATACAATGGTGAGAAAATCAAAGCAATGAATCTAAACAAGTTGTGATCCAAATGCGGGCACATCTTTTTTTCGTGTGTGTGAGTGTGTGTGTGTGGGTGTTCACATACAATACCAAAACCTTTACCTAGTTTTGTACCATTCTGATAAAGTAAAAAATTCTTAAAAAAAAAAAAAAACGTATGCGCTTTCCTGTAGCTCAAATGGTAGAGCATGGTGCTAGCAACGCCAAGATCATGGGTTCGATTCCCATGGAAAGCAGGTGCTGTTAAATGTAAAAAAATAAAAAAACTTAACATTTTTCGATAAAAATGACAGAGGAGCACCACAGGGTTATTGTATGCATTTTTATGCTTATTAAACTTTGCAACATGCTCACATCCGGCTCTATTTGGATTACTGTGGTCCATCAATGTGGTTCAATATCAGTTAGTGATCCAGCTCAATGGTTTTGGTGCAGTTAGAGTGCAACAATCTGCTCTACATGGGCTGCATTTCAAGAAATCAGAAACAGAAAAACATTTACGGTCTGATCCAAGTGGCAAATCCTGCTGAATGTGTGAATGAATGCTGATTTACATTGCAGTAGATCAGCATTATGCCCATTTAGAGATTGCATTGCCTCTCAATGCTGGACACCTGCCATTTGTTATGATGACACTTTTATGGTCTGTTGTTAATGGCACGTTCCCAAAGCCATGCCTCCCAGACTGAAGTCTTCGTATGCATCGCTTCATTCACTAGTGTGTAGCCTGTCCTATTTTATGTTTTCTTTGCAGGATCCAGACAAAATGATCCCTACTGTGAGAAACGGCATTGTAAACTAACCCCGTTAAGTGCCTTCTGAGCACGTCCCTCAGAAATGTGCCAGCTGTTCTCAGGCTGAGTTTAGACTACAAAAAAGACTAGATATTTACATTTTTGTCATTTGTGAGTAATGAGCACTGGTGTTTGGACAGACAAAACTTCCTGGCATGATTTTAAAGTGTTGCTGGTGATTGCTAGGATGTTGCCATGTGGTTGCTAAGGTGTTTTGGGTGGTTGCTGACTGACCGATTTAATACTCCGGGTTAATATTTAGGGTTAGGGGTTGTTCAAATCATTAAATATGCAATAATAAAAAATAGTAATGACTTAGGAAGTACCATTAGAATGATAAAAATAGTCTGATGTCATAGAATCTCATTATTAATATGATTGTGATGTTTTGTATTGTGGCATTATTGTCATAAAACACATTTTCCCCTCCAAATTCTCATTACCATAATGCAAAATTTTAAAAATTAATTACAAATGTTTAGTATACTGTATTACCATGCTGACAATTAAAAAAAAGATCAATGAAAAATAAAATAATAACAATATAAATAATAATACATTTAAATAAAATAAAATAATAACATTGATAGTAATAATAAAATGACTTTTTACATTGTATATACAGTATACTGTATAGTGTGTGTGACCATGATAGAACATCTGGATGCATTATGATAATGAGAATTCAGTTCTAAGGGGTTTAATTTATTTGTCATTAAAATTATTTCACCATGCAAAAACTTCATCTTATTTGAGTAAAATAACAGAGAGAAATGAGCAATAATAAATTTGTGGTGAAATGTGACCTGGAGATGTTTTTGTGAGATTCACCCTTTTGCACCTATAAAGGAACACACTCACACAGAGACTTGTGCTACTGAGTGGTAATGGTTGACAGATATATCGGACGTCTAGGCGTTTGGCCATGGCCGATATCACAGGGAAAGTGAAAGGTTCCTCATTAAAGTGTCTGAGTCTGCTGATACTGTGGAACAATTACATCTGAGCGCCGGTTGATGAGTTAAGTCACCCGAACTGGAGCTCTCTCATTACTGCCCGTCACTGCACTTCCTCTGTCCCTTCACAGACCACACACTGCATTAACCACTAGTCAGTGTGTGATAATGAACACAGTGCTGGCCGATTATGACGGGGTGAATGGGAAGAAATGGATGAGTGTGCGTAGAGGTCCAGAGGAAGCCTTTTAGAAGTGTGAAGTAATATGCACATGTCTGTTTGTGTGAGATAGAATGAATGGAGTTTATGGGTGCATTAAAATGAATGTTTGGAATGTGCCCTGTCTAATGCATACTAATATTTAAAATAGTAGGTGAAATGGTGCACAGAATGCTTCAGTGAGTAGGATGTTTCATTGTTCTTACATGATTTCACAAAACTGTATGTGAGAGTGTCCAAAATTCCTTTTTTTTTTGTCACACCTGCTAATGGAATTTGAAATACACATAATAAATATTTCTTATAGGCCATAAACATTTTTCCCATTACTTTACATGTATTATTATTGTTATTATTAGTAGTAGTAGTATTATTTTGATTACATAATAATAATATACATGTTCTTAATTTTATTTTATTCTGCATAGTTGCTAGGTCATTTCTTGGATGTTCAGGGTAGTTAGGGTGTTCTAAGTTGTTTCCAGGGTGTTTTGATGGTTGCTAGAGTGTTCTGGGTGGTTGCTAAGGCATTCTGCATAGTTGCTAGGACATTTCTTGGATGTTCAGGGTAGTTAGGGTGCTCCATGTTGTTTCCAGGGTATTTTGGTGGTTGCTTGAGTGTTCTGGGTGGTTGCTAATGCATTCTGCATAGTTGCTAGGTCATTTCTTGGATGTTCAGGGTAGTTAATGTGTTCTAGGTTGTTTCTATGGTGTTTTGATGGTTGCTTGAGTGTTCTGTCTGGTTGCTAGGTTGTTTCTTGGATGTTCAGGGTAGTTAGGGTGTTTTAGGTTATTCCAGGGTATTTTGGTGGTTGCTAGGGCATTCTACATAGTTGCTAATTCATTTCTTGGATGTTCAGTGTACTTAGGGTGTTCTAGGTTGCTTCCATGATATTTTGGTGGTTGCTTGAGTGTTCTGGGTGGTTGCTAAGGCATTCTGCATAGTTGCTAGGTCATTTATTGGATGTTCAGGGTAGTTAGGATGTTCTAGGTTGCTTCCAGGATATTTTGGTGGTTGCTTGAGTGTTCTGGGTGGTTGCTAAGGCATTCTGCATAGTTGCTAGGTCATTTTTTGGATGTTCAGGGTAGTTAGGATGTTCTAGTTGCTTCCAGGATATTTTGGTGGTTGCTTGAGTGTTCTGGGTGGTTGCTAAGGCATTCTGAGTATTTCTTGGTTGTTCAGGGTAGTTAGGTCATTGCGAGGGTATTTTTGCAGGTTACTAGAGTGGTTACTGGGGCGTTCTGGGTGGTTCCTAGGGTATTCTAGGCTGTGTCTATGGTGTACTGGGTGGTTGCTAGGGTGCTCTTGTTCAGTTGAATATTCAGTATGTGCTGAATCATCGCTAGTATGCATACTAGTATGCCATTTCAAACATACCCATAGTTCACACAGTATGTATGCACACGCAGAAGCTTTTGAAGAGCAAAGAGGCCACAGAATCAGTAAATGGAAGTTGATACAAAGGCAGACGTCCAACTTGGAGCATCACTGCCTGCCGCCGAGGGGTAATCGGCAGCTCAACCACAATTACACTCGCTCCAGTGACTCCCTACATACGCTTATTTTTAGATTAGTGTTGTGAGATGGATGGAGCGGGAGGAGAGATTGTGGAAGTGTGCATTCAGACGAGCTGGGGAAAAAAGTGATGATAATTGTGTTGTGTAAAACAAATCCCCTTGTAAGTCGAGGCAGCGTGACAGTGAATCTTAAAATGTAGTGCAGCGGCAGGCGTTTAACTCCGTAACAGAGCTCTATCCTCTTCTCAAATGATTCTGTGCTGAAATAATAAAGGAATGGCCTTAGGACGTGTATTATATCATGTTCACAGAAAGAAATTATCTGAGACAGGCTGAAGTAAGAGTGAAGCAGTGTGTTTGACTTGCTTTGTAGTTCCAGGATGATGGAAAACTTTTAATATGAACTATCTATATATATATATATATATATATATATATATATTAGTGCTGTCAAACGATTAATCGCATCCAAAATAATAGTTTTTATTTACATGATATATCTGTGTGTACTGTGTATATTCATTATGTATATATAAATACACACACATACAGTATATATTTTGAAAATATTACATGTATTTACATATTTATATTCATATAATTTATATTATATATAAATATATTTAATATATAAACATAACATATTTTTCTTAAATATATACATCTATGGGTGTGTATTTATATATACATAATAAATATACACAGTACACACACATATACTATGTAAACAAAAACTTTTATTTTGGATGCGATTAATCGTTTGACAGCACTAATATATATATATATATATATATATATATTACATTATCTGAAGAAAATATGAGTGTCTGAAGGACTCACTTTGCTAGGTTGCTAGGCTGTTCTAGGAAGTTGGCAGGGTATTTTGGGTGGTTCCTAGGGCATTCTTGTCCATTTCTATGGTGCTCTGGGTGGTTGCTAGGGTGTTCCTGCTAGCCGATTGTTACTAGCGTGTTCTGGGTGGTTGCAAGGGCAATTTGAGGCTAGGCTGTCCTAGAACATTTCTTGAATGTTTAGGGTTGTTGCTAGGTTGCTGAAGTTTATTGCAATAGTATATTTGGTGGTTGCTAGAGTGTTCTGAGTGGTTACCTGGGCATTCTGGGTGGTTCCTAGGGTATTCTAGAGTGTTTTATAGTGTTTTGAATGGTTGCTAAGGTGCTCTAGGTCTTTGCAATGGTTTTCTGGTTGGTTGGTTATGTATTCATGGTGATTACTAACATGTTCTAGGTTATAACTAAGGCATCCTGAGTGGTTGCTATGTGTTCTGGATAGTTGTTAGGGTATTCTGGGTGGCTGCTAGTATGTTCTGGGTTGTAATGTATTCTGGTGGTTACTAGAGTGTCCTGATTAGTTACTAGGTCCTATGGAGTGGTTACTTACACGTTCTAGGTTGTTACTATGGCGTTCTGGGTAACTGCTAGGGTTTCCTGAGTGGTTGATAGTGTTCTAGGTAGTTACTAGAGCATTTTGGGTGGTTTCTGGGATGTTCTAAATAGTTGCTAGAGTATTCTAGGCTGTTTCTATGGTGTTCTATGTAATTTCCAAGGTATTCTGACATTTTGGGTGGTTGCTAGATATTTATTTATTGGTCCACTTCAAAACAGCCCACCAGCATTATACTGTGCATAGTAAGTATGTTGCTCAAGTATTAGCGTCTTCATTAGCATACTTATGTGAAGTATTTCTGGGGTTTGTTCAAATCACTAACCCTAAATATGTGCAACAGTGATTTTGGCCGAAAGAAGCAGCAGGTAAGGCTTGGCAGAAAGGTTAATCCCACTGAGTGCTCTATTGTTACGTCTGTCCTGTAATCCTCAATTTCCCACTGCCCCCTTCCACCTGGAACGCCAAGCTTTGATCAATATCGCTGGATAAATTCAGTAAGCCGCTCCATCTTCTGTGCCACTATCCTCGCCAATCACGGCGACAGCATGAGAGTTTTCTTATGCAGGGAAGGATCAGTTTGCTGTTGCTAGATTAATAACATAATAATCTACCATCACTGATTGCACACTGCCTTATTTACTTGCATTATGCTGATCTGCAGTGACAACAAGCTCGCGGTGATCCTCCGAGAGCTGTAACTACCTTTGCCGTACAGGAAATGATGTTTGCACCCTGGAGCAGAGATTTGAAGACGATGGATGTTGTATCTTACAGGCAGCTCTCACACACACAGCAAACACAAAACACTCAGCGTCTTGGGTTTGCAGAGGGATGTGGTATTTTCCTTCACTTGATGTCTCCTTAAATAAAAGAACAGAGCTGTCTAGATGCTCGCTGCACAAGCTGTTGCCGAATCTGGCTCATTATTCTCTGAAAATATTGCTTCCGGAGGCTTTGCCCTCCTCTGCTCTCACTTTCCTTCATGGTGGGCGAATCAAAGGTTTTTTTGTGTATAGAAACGGGATGCGGCAACTGAGGTCCATGAAGGGTGCACTTGTGTCTGACCTCCACACAACCGATCCCCTCATCAGCCGCAAGAGCGGATCACTTGCTGTAATGAAGGGCGGTGATGAGGAAGACGATGGCGAAGTTGTAGAAAAGAAGTTTGGCTAATCAATGGCTGGAATTTCAGCTCCAAATGAAAGGTTAAATGTGCAGATCCCAAGCAAACAAAAATAGAATCATCTTATTAGTAATGGTTGCAAGATTTCTATGAACTCAAAATATCAGTGGAGTAACAGCTTTTGGGAGAGAATCTTTGTGTTTTAACAGTTCCGTTTCACTTGGCTGCAGTGGAAAGGAAATAATTGTAGCCAGCAGTGTAGAGCAACAATTTAAAGTAGCATTGGCAGTGGACTAAATGAACTATGCTGTTTTTTTGTTTTTGGCCTTTCACCAATCAGTTGAGTCATGCATGTAATTAATATTTACAAGCAAAGCTGATAACACTGTTTATTGTGTCCCTCTCAGTTTTCAGATTCAGAGATTACAGTTTTTTTCAATTGCTAACAAGCATTGTTCAATACTGAAACCACATTTTCAAAACTGTTCATACAGTCTGCATTACTAACACGAATCTTGGCCAAACAGTTGATCTCACCTCCAAAACTCACACAACAACAAAACACTGGGAACAATTCACATTCAGAAAATATACATTTCATTCATAACACACTGATTTAAAAAAAAAAACACTAAAAACATCACATAATCATTACATAATCGATGAACTTTTATCTTTGAAGTTTGAATGATTTGTCACATAAGTATTTCATTATTGGATAAGAATAACATCTTTTCATTTTACTAACTGTATTACAGCACAAATAATTAATGTGAAAAGCAGCATTTCCACCCTATTTCTTTATATACCAAAAACAAAACCCATCAACATTTTCAAAATTTACTTGGGAAAATAAAAATACACAAAAATACATATAAAAAGTTAAGAACAATATATATATAATAATAATAAAAAATCTGAAGCAATAATTACAACAACAACAAAAAAAACACATCATCAGTCTAGTATAATGAGGTACTGTATGTGCAGTATTGGAGTCCCACAAGACCTTTGAGTGTTGAGTTTGTATGTTCTCTCTGTGTTGATGTTGATTTCCTCTGGGTTTCTCCCACAATCCAAAGACATACAGGACAGGTGAACTGAAGACTGTAAGTGAGAGTGAATATGAATGTGTGTGATGGACTGGCCATCTGTCCAGGGGGTTTTCCTGCCTATGACCCAGGAAAGGCTCCAGCTTCATGAACCTACATAGGACAAGCGCTAGGAGAAATGTATGGAATAAATGTATGGATGTTCAGTACTGTGAGGGTTCTAGTCCTCCCTCTCTCTGCCACTCTTTTTTCCACATCAATGTGTCTTCCTTGATCCATGTTTCCAAACCAAATCATTCCAAAGCCATCCATTTATCAAAAGATAACCAAAAAAGTAAGAAAGAAAGAAGAAGACGACAAAGAAGCTGAAATTGCATTTAGTTGTGTTTGGAATAATTATTATTCAATTTTATAATAAATATTCTGCTAAGATTTTATATTTCAATATAATTCCTGCAGAAATGGACATTTTGCCATCGTACTGATTTGAATGTGCTTTTATCAGTTTTGAAAGCAGTGTGTGAAAAATGTGCTGAAAATGTTGTTCTGAAGGTTGTGGAGTATGAATGACAAAAGTGTTTGTGGATTTTGAAAAATGTGGTCACTGCATGCATTTTGTCTGAAAGCAATGAAAAATGATTCACAGTTTGGTCCACATAGACTTCTGTATCGCTGAATGTGTGAACAGTTTTGAAAATGTGGTTTCAGTATTGAACAATGCTTGTTAGCAATTGAAAAAAACTGTAAACAGTCCCAGCATTTGCAATACAGATGAATGATACCTGGAGTTTTTCACTTGGACAGTAAGCAACCACCTGCTCAGATAACAGGGAACCTTCTCAGAACTTAAGCTAATGTTCTGTCAAAATTCTCTCAATATTATGAACAAATGTTCTACCAGTAACATTAATACAACATTTGTTCAAAGCCATCTTGTCTCAAAATGTAAGCTTTTTATTTAAACATGTTCTTTTATTCTGAAACATCTTTTAAAGACATTTTTTCAAGATGAATGATGAGTGTTTACTGAAAAGCTGAAATGTTGGTTGGATTTAAAACGTAATCGTTCACAAAAAAAGTCAATATTTGCATCCCCTTTAATATATGAGACTTTATAACTGGTTTGTACATTTTGACTTGTATTTAAAACTTGTATTTTTGTTTTTGGGTGGCTGAACTTTGCATGAAGTGTGCATGAAGACATTAGACTTTTAGATTTGCCTAGTGTTCATTTTTAGTCAGTTATATATTTCAGTTGTGAGATGTACTTGGTTCGTTGTGTTTCAGGGCCCCGGGACAGAGTTATTGTCTGATAAATAATGTCCCACCACATTATTTTCTCTCCCATTCAGATCCTAAAGCACAGGTTTGTGTGGTTTCATTCTCATAATGAAACATCAAGTCTGTTTAGCAGTTCTCAGCTCCAGTGTCTATTTACAGCATTCTAGGTTCAGGTTTGAAATGTGACGTCACCCAGTTAAATGGTTTGAGGTTCTTAAAGATTGTAGTTTTAGGCTCATATGTGATCAGCTAATAAGAAAATGGATTAATTGATGGGATTCATTTTTCTCTCACCTCAGATATCAGGCTCAAGTTGTAATTCATGTTTCCAAGAATGAGAATAAGAAACAAATAAGTTCTTGAATTGCGTTGTCACAGGATATTTGCTGTCTCATCTAAAACCTACATGTTTTGCATGTTTTTCTGAAGCCAGGGCATCTGTAATTTAAGACGATGGGACAAACGTGTCCTTATCGATTTCTGAAACTACTAAGAAGACACTTTCCAAAGATTAAGGGTGTGTAAAAATGTTAAAACTTCACTTTTTGAAATGCTTAGTACGATTGAATTTAAAGGGATAATTCACCCCAAAATTCGAAACAACTTGAAGGAGAGTAAATAACAGAATTTTCAATTTTGGGAGAACTAAATGTTAGGTGCTGACATTTCTGTTCTTCATTGAGCCTTTAAATGAAACTCATTAAGCTGATCCAAGCATGTCTATTAGGTTGTGAGATTTTATCAGTTCACCTGAACTGTAGTGATTTGATTCCAGGGATTTTGCTGACAAATAATTGTTATTAATAACTGTATCTACAGCTGTTAGCAATATGATGCAAGAACATGTTGAATTCCAGCTTTATTTGGTAAGATGTGATTTAAAAAGTGCATTGTAATGCTGCAATACTCTTTAGAGTGAACTGTGCTGCTATTCATTATGTGCAACAACAGGGACAGTCCTGTTTTTTTTTTTTTTTTTTTAAGTTCGGCGTGGTTTTCAGAAGCAAACTGTCACCCCAGATCTCCATGAGTTACTTTGAGTCTCTCCGTGAGAGCCTATGAGTTTACTCCATGAGTCCAGAGGCTTTGATGCACAATACAGCAAGATTACAGTGGGGCCAGGAGTCCAAACTGACAATCTGGGGTTTAAAATATTTAACATTCTAACCTGGAAATAAACAGATCAAATGCAACACAGATATAAATACAGAACGTTTTTGGATTGTGAAAAATTTACACAAGATGCGCTTTGAATCATAATCGATTTATGCTGGATAAAGGATCATCAGGTTTTATAATTAAACAATTTTTTGTGTTAAGTTAGGGAAATTTCAGACTTTTCAACTCTATTCTATATATTCAATAAGTTCCCTAAATTTTAGTTGTACAAGGTTGATTATTGCACTCATAAAACTTTTATCAGAGATGAAGGCCTCTAAAATTTTTTATGTGAATCTGAGTTCATTTTACATTTTTGGTTCATTAAGTTGATCTGAAATTGATTTTCTAGACGCAATGTGCATTTTTAGCATATTATGCGGTTGCAAGGCTTTTGGGGCAGTTTTAGCATGTTGCAATGTGGTTGCTAGGGTGCATTTTGCAGTTATGTAAGATAGTAAGATAGTTACTAGGGTGTTCTGGGTGTTTTAGCATATTGCTAGGTAGTTATTATGGTGTTTTTGATGTGAATCTGAGTTCAGTTGTCATTTTTGGGTCCTAAATTTGATCAGAAAGCAGTTTTCCGAATGCAGGTCCAAATTCAAGTTTGAGCCAGGCAACCAAATCAATATCATTGGTAAAGGTAGAAGGATGGAGAGGTGTGGAGGTATTTTTTAAGATGCTCACCTCATTGGAAGTTGATGAATTTTATTATCTTTCCATCTTCTTACTTTCTCACAAGGTTGCCGTGATCTTTGGGTGTACAGCGAGAAGCTGCATGTATTATTTACACCTATGTGACACCTGATGCTGAACGCTATCCTGCACCGTAGCTGTTTGTGAGGAGCTGTGAGAAATTCACATGTGTAGATACCAGACACCTCGCCTTTTTAATTCACCTGTTGGAAATTCGAACTTTGAATTTTGCATCATCTTAATCTCTAGATACGGATTGGCTCCCTGGAAAAATGTGTAACAATGACAATTTTGTTGCTATTTTACTGACTAAAATATAAGTCTGATCATTTAAAAAGCTGTCATATCCTGTTTTCCAGGAAGTGCAGGCACTCCGGTGGTCTTCAATCAGAACGGAGATGCACCAGGGCGATACGACATCTTCCAGTATCAGATCACCAACAAATCGACAGCTGAGTACAAAGTGATCGGCCAGTGGACAAACAAACTGCATCTTAATGTGAGTGGAAAGCATTTTCTGGTCTTCATGATGAAATCATCCATGCATTCATGCATCCATCCAGAGTATAACAAAGTATGCATGCTCGAATCAGATACATTCAAGCATAAATGTTTGTAGGAAATCTTATCTTTGCTGATGATGCATGTGACATGAACACTCTCGGGGCTTCATTAGTCAACGGGATGGAAGATAAGCTTGTAATGTTTTATGCCTGGCTGCGAAACAAAATTAATGGAGCCAGAAACAAGCCGTGTTTTCATGGCCAAAAGCTCTCTCAGCAGTGTGGAGATTGAAGCTGCAGTTTTCTGATACGTGACGGAGAAGCTCCTCTGGGCTTTGTGTCTGCGCAGGTGAGTGGGAGGGGAAGTGGTCGCTTAGCAGAACTGTGATCCAGCCCCCTGTAGTTCTTTAAATCTCGCTTCTTAACTCAGGTGTCAAACCCTTCCCTTAAGCGCTTAAACAGAACAGCGCTGGATGTGTTACGGAGTGCTGGTGATTTGCATGCAGCTCATTAAGGGCGACTCACTCCGGAAAAAAGACTTCGTTAGCCTGAAAGGATTGCGGCTCCGAACAAGGTTAACGTTTCGTTTTCGGAAAATCATTTTCACAATCAATACACGCTGTTTTGCAATTTTGCTGTTTACTGAAAGATGCATGCAGGTCACTTTAAAGGGCTCTGTTTACTTACTGAAACTACTAATAAAACATTCAATATGTAAATTGCTGAAGAAGTTATATTCTTTCCACTCAGATGTAAAAGATTGAGGGTGTGTAAAATTAAATGCAATTTTGCAAAGCAAATACGAGTGGTGTGTCTTTGTAATTTCTAGATGTTATGGGTGTTTTAAGCATGTTTCAGCCCGGTTGCTAGGGTGTCCTGGGCCTTTTTAACATGTTGCAGTGCGGTTGCTACGGTGTTATATTGTTATGCAGTTGCTAGATGTTTGTTCTGGGTGTTTTGAGCATGTTGCTGGGGGCTTGCGAGAGTGGTCTGGGTGTTTTATGGGTCATTCTTCATTTGTGGTGGCAAGTGGTGTCCCACTACTTTACAACAGTTGAAATAAACTTTAAATACCAATAAATCATAAAATGTTTGCATGTTTGTATTCTGTAGGGTAAACACACTATGTGCACTGTTAATAGTTACAGTTTTTGTTTTAAAATACATATTTAATTGAGTTTTAGAGATTGCATTTGTAACAAAATATGGATGTTCCCGTCATACCTTAGAGAGGTATCATGAAATGTAATTGCAACAATATAACATTTTTAACACAAATAAAGTGGTTATATTGTGAATATAGATTTTAACATGCACAGTATTATTAAATTGTTTTAAAAAAATACATATTTTGTTATTTTTAAGAAAAAAGTTGTGTCCCCCAAATTCATGTCTGTGGTGTTACAACAATGGATGTCACCCCTTTAAGAAAAGGGGATGCTATTTAGACTACTTCCTGTGTGTAAATGTCACTGCAGGTGCTGGTTGATCTGAGGGCTGCATGGGGAGTACATTCTGTCTTATTCATTTTCTTAAAGTTAGCTAAATGTCTGACAATTTCATGTCACACTTTATTATTGTCTGTGGTGCTTATGTTGATAACTTGCAGATCTGGCATATTTTAATATTTTTTTTATAAATACATACTTATTAATATTTTCAAAATGTCCCCTGATCTTGAAATCATCATGATTGCAGCCTCCATTTTAGAAAAGTCTGGATTTAGGCTGATTTGTCTGTGGTGTTACTGTCTTTTCTGCTAACACCACAGAGCCTGTAGTAACTTGCAATAGAAAGTCTGTGGTGTTACTTCAAAATGACAGACATAAGTGGCTGTATCACCAGTGTTTGATTGAAATTATTTAAAAATCAAAATGTTCTTAAGCTTTCATTTTAATGGATATAGCATATTAAACAATTTTTTAAAGCATAATATATTTTATTAGAAAAAACAAACAAGCATTTTTACAAATTCTGCCTCTCATTTGCCACCCCAATTGAAGAATTACCCTTTTTTAGTGTGTTGCTATGTAGTTACTAGGGTGTTCTGGGCATTTTGACATGTTGCTATGGAGTTTCTAAGTGGTTGCTAAGATTCTCTGGGCAGTTTTAGGTGTTGTGTGCTACGTGGTTGTTAGGTGATGTTTTGGGGTGTTCTGGGTGATTTTTTTAGCATGTTGCTAGGTAGTAACTAGGGTGTTCTAGGTGTTTTAGCAGGTTGCTAGGGTGTTCTGGGTGTTTTTAGAATATCGCTATGTATTTGCTAGAGTGTTCTGGGCATTTTAGCATGTTGCTATGCAGCTGTTAAGTGGTTGCTAAAATTCTCTGGATGTTTTATCATTTAATGCATTGCTAGGGTGTTCTGGGTAGTTTTAACATGTTGCTAGGGTGTTGCTATGGTATTCTGGGTGATTTTTAATGTGGTGCAAGGTGGTTACTACGGTAGTCTGGGTGTTTTTAGAATAGTAATATGTGGTTATAAGGGAATTCTAGGCATTTAGCATATTGCTATGCAGTTTCTAGCTGGTTGCTAGGATTCCTTGGGCAGTTTTAGCATGTTGCAATGTGATTGTTAGGGTGTTGTGTTGCTTTTTACATGTTGTTATGCAGTTGCTAGGTGGTTGGTAGGGTTATCTGGGCAGTTTTAGCATGTTGCAATGTGGTTTGCTAAGGTAGCATATTGTTATGCAGTTGCTAGATGTTTGCTGGAGTGTTCTGGGTGTTTTTTTTTTGCATTTTGCTAGGGGATCACTAGGGTATTCTGGGTGATTTTTTTTAGCGTGTTGCTAGGTTTTTTTTTTAGGGTGTTCTTGGTGTTTTTAACATGTTGCTGGGTGGATACTAAGGTGTTCTGTGTGGTCGCTTGCTTGTGCAAATGAAGAGCCCACTCCCAAATCTCTTTTAGCAATTCTAGTGCCTTCTTCATTGCACACAATTTTGTTATATTTTTTGCCTACCAGGTAGAAAAATTCTGGTCTCTTACACAAAGGAACTTGCACATCTCTCTTAAGTCAAACAGTTTGAGGTATTTGATTTCTGTAGCACAAATTATGTGGAACGAGCTGTGCTGCAACATATAGTACTTTAGGTTAGAGATTATTTAAAACCCCTAACCCTAACTATACATAATACTGATGTACATAAATGGTTAGTGTTGATTCTACCAGCGTTTGAATCTGAAAACCCTTCTCACTCCCCATTACTGTCTTCAGGATGAATAAAACCAAATTAAACAGCTTAATTGTGAATGGTCAGTGTGGCTTTTGTTTCAGACAGAATGGGAAGAATCAAATGAAGGGATTTGGTCTTTCAATTATTCTTAAATACCCATCATACCCTTTTATGTGATAAGTCAAATTAAACTTCTGTTCATTTTCAAATTTTGTCTTTTTTTCATTTTAATATGTCCCTTCTTTTTTGCTTCTCTAATTAAAGCCAATCTGTTTTTGCCAGGCATAATTTGTCTCAAGCATGAATAATTCATTCACGACCATCTCTTTGCAGCAGGCGACAGTGAGAACCATAGAGCATAAGTATAGAGCTGTCCTTATTTGTCCCGTGGATTTGTCTGGCAAAATCGTTTTTTTACGTGCAATTAAATTTCTTGCCTAATACATTGCAGTCACTTCTTAAACTCGGGTTTGTCATGTTATTTATTTCTTCTCAAATGCCTCTGGCACAAGTTTGTCCCAAAATATATCTGTCATCAAAGTTGCACCCGGGAGCCAAACAGAAGCTGCACTTAAAAGAGCAGTGTTGGCTTCTTATTTTCCACAGCTTTCATGCAATGCTAAGGGGTAATAAAGTAATTTCTTCTGCAAATATGACACAACCTACATCTATGTGGGTAATGAGACTTACTTTGAATGCACAGTTTCTAATATAACAGTACACATCTGGTCTTCATCTCTGACAGGGCTTTTTTCGTAATGCTTTGCAAGTGGACGCCATACGCTGGCGGTGTTCTGGGTGGTTGCAAATAAAGAGAGCTTACTCCCGAATCTCTAAAACTTTGTTGCCTATTTAACTGGTGAAAATCATAAGTAAGATCGTTTAAAAAAGAAAATGTACATCTCTCCTCGACAAGTCACACAGCTTCAGGTATTTGATGTATGTAGCACAAATTATGCAAGAATTGTTCTGCAAATTAGTTTAAATCCCTAACCCTATGAGTAATATTGATGTGTGTAAATTGTTAGCACTGATTCTGACAGCATTTGAACCTCAAAAATTTGAGCAAATATACTCAATACCTGCTTCTACTATTCGCGCATGTAGTGTTAATAAAGAGAGAACGAGAGGCAAACGAAGGTCTATGTAGAAACCAAATGATAAAGATGCTCCAAATACAACAAGATGCTGTGCAGTGCCAAGTTGTGGAAACACTGTCTTTGAGATTATTTAACTTTATTTTAAGGAAGATCCAGACCGCATCAGTAAGAACTTGGTCCTTTGTTAACTTCATTTGACCGCGGATTCATTTACAAACAAAGCACAATTCAACACTGGATTTTCAGAAATATTGAAATTAAAAGATGATGCTGTGCTGACTATATTGGCTCCGACAGTCATGTCGCACCACACAAGTGTGAGTAACTGTTTTCATTACGCGGTCACTATTGCTTTGTCTGTTGTTATTACAGATTGTTTGATATGTACTGAGTATTTATGCGTTTTTGACCTAAGTCACAGCAGCGTCCATCTAATGGGAATGTACGCTGTCAAACATACACAACTATTAGCCAGTCATAGCAGTGGGCATTTACTTCCAAGTCTACAATCCGCCAAATACACGCTTATTTGCGTGTTCACACCACCATGTAAACAGAGTTTACATATACTTACTCCACAAACTAACTCCGCAAACATGGAAAACAGCGATAGATAGATGCGGAAGTCCAGGCTTCTCCATCCCCCAGTTATTAAATGATGTCATTGTTGGTTAGCTGACATTACTTCAGAGTTCCTAGTGGTCCTAGGAGAAAATTAAGTTCTCGGCAGGCCACCCTGGGAGTTCCTATAACTACTCAGTACGTAAACCCCTAAGGTGATAGTGGCAAGGAACCTAAACTCCATCAGGTGACAGAAAAGGAAGTTTAAAAAAAAAACTTGGGAGAAACCATGCTCAGTTGGGGGACCAGTTCTCCACTGGTCTAAGTGAACAATCACTGTGTGATCTTGACATGGGTCCCAGTTGGCCCCGATAATATAACAGTGCACCCCTGGTCTCTGTAATTGACAGGACTTTTGTTATCCTTTGCAGGTGGATGCCATGCACTGGCGGATAGGCGACCCCACGCTTCCAGTCTCGGTGTGTAGTGTGCCTTGCCAGATGGGTGAAAGGAAGAAGATTGTGAAGGGTGTACCTTGCTGCTGGCATTGTGAGCGATGCGAAGGCTACCACTTCCAAGCCAGTGAATTCAGTTGTGAGTTGTGTCCCTACGAGCAGCGCCCAGACCGTAATCGCACCGGTTGCATCCCCATTCCAATCATCAAACTCGAATGGCACTCTGCTTGGGCAGTCATACCAGTGTTTGTTGCAGTTCTTGGAATCCTGGCTACAAGTTTTGTGGTGGTCACTTTCGTCCGCTACAATGACACACCAATTGTCCGTGCATGCGGCCGAGAGATGAGCTACATGCTTCTGACTGGGATTTTTTTGTGCTACGCCATCACCTTCTTGATGATCGCCACACCAAGTTTGGCCGTCTGCTCTTTCCGAAGGGTGTTCTTGGGTTTGGGCATGTGCTTCAGCTATGCTGCTCTCCTAACAAAGACCAACCGCATCCACCGCATATTTGAGCAAGGCAAGAAGTCAGTGGCCGCACCACGCTTCATCAGCCCTGCTTCCCAGCTGGTCATCACCTTCAGCCTGATCTCGGTGCAGCTGCTCGGTGTGTTCGTGTGGTTTGCCGTCGATCCGCCGCACACAGTGGTGGACTACGGCGAGCAGCGTTCATCCGACCCAGAGAAGGCTCGTGGGGTTCTCAAGTGTGACATCTCAGACCTGTCGCTCATCTGTTCGCTTGGCTACAGCATCCTTTTGATGGTAACATGCACTGTTTACGCTATCAAGACCCGCGGCGTGCCAGAGACCTTCAACGAGGCCAAGCCAATTGGATTTACTATGTACACTACCTGCATCATTTGGTTAGCTTTTATACCCATCTTCTTTGGCACCGCACAATCGGCAGAAAGGGTAAGTAAGATTTACGAAATCTGTAGCTAAATGCACTGGTATTCTCAATGTCATTGCAAGTAATTGCTTTTCATATTGAATACAGCAAGTATATCTTAGCTCTTGTTTGGCTTCTGATAGGAATTGGCATTAGTGACAGCAGTTTGCTTATTGAATTATATAATTTATTTTTTTATGTACATACGGATCAGGGGGTGAGATTTTTTTTAATTATCATGTTTTTTGCACTAAATAATTGCACTAAATTAACATGTTAAACTGAAAAAAGCACAAACAGAAAAAGTTTGCTCCAAAGAATTTGAGTATAACTTTACTTTACAGCTTGGTCATTGGCTATTTACCATGCATTCCTGTTGTTAGGAAGAGGATGTGGTGCGGCACTGTGAATGTTTGTTTATGTGCATGTGAGCTATAGGTGGCAGAATATTGCTGTGGGCTACAGATAATAACATCACCTGCTGGTTACCCTTTCACCTGACCCAGCAGGTGACAACCTCCAGAACATTTCACATGTTAAAAGGCTAACTAACCTAAAGGAACCTATACCAGGGTTTCACATACTGTCAGACTAATGGATATATGCTTCAGGTGCACTGTAGGATACAGACAAATGGGTCAGCGGCGATGAGGTGGGTGGCAATATTGATCAGATGGTGTGCAGCTCAGGAAGCATCACTGAAATATCTAAAGCTTGAGTGAGCAGGACTTGCATGAGTCTGGATAGTTAGATATGAAGGAAAATCCAGTCATCATTATTTACTCACCCTCATGTTGTTCCAAACCTGTATGCTGTTATTCCACTGAAAAAAATAAATGCAAATAAGTTTGGAACAACATGGTCATGTAAACAATGACACAGTATTCATCTGTGGATGAATTGATTATTTAAAATAGAGGCAAATGTGTTTTTGAAGCCCTATAAGTATAATATCTATGCAAACAAGTTGTTCAGTAGTCATTTGAATGCTAAAACTCTAGTGTTTGATTTCCTTTCACAGTGGTTCATGATAAAAGCTCATTACCACATTGCTCTTTAGTCACATTAGCCTCTCACTGTGACTGCTACGCATTGCGCTAGCCAAGAGAGACAATTATGGATATACCAATTATTTCCTACACTAACAAGCTTATTTATATTCTTATTTAACACTAAAACTGTGGGATAGATGGCGTTCTATTAACACAGACCCCCAACCCATCACATTACTCAAGAAAGCAATGACATGAATCATTTGATAAGAAAAAAGGCATCGTATTGAAAAGAATGAGCAGTTCTCATTGTCACGAATAACAAAACATGGCCTTAACTCTGTATTTATTGAACTATTGTCTGATTGGCAACCACACCAAGTGAATGGACTTCATAATTGGTTTGTAATGAAAAAATGACTAGCCCTGAATTAATATCATTACAAAGAGTCAATGTTGTATCGGCTGCAGCATTTGTAAAATGAACACAGTAGAAGTAGATAAAATCCCACCGCCAGTAAAATATGCTTCTATTATCAAGAATGTGCTTTGGCTAATGCTTCAAAAATCAATTTGTGTGGATTTTCATTGCAGCGAATATTACCTCTCCATTTTACACTAGCATAAAGATATCAAGGCTGATATGATCTACCCTCCTGCATTTGAGAATGATATCACCCCAAAAACCAATACGTGCACTTTGACATTTCCAATGCAGAGACTCTGCAGAATCATAAAGAGTCAATAAAGTGCTGCATGAACAGCGGGCAATGTGCTCACAGCTCTTCAGGAAATCAATGCCTTCCAAAGGTGACTGGTTAAGATAATCACTCCACATATCTGTGGAATCTAATTACGGGCCTCGCATAAATCACTGGCAGATCATTTTATTGGGTTGTGTTACGTTCACTGTGTGACCCGATCTCCATTCGGGAACCCCATGTGTTTCTCATATAATTGTAATACATGCTAAATTGACTTAAGTTTGGGATATTTAGATTTTTTTGAAGTGAAGTTTATTTGATGTTTATGTTATTGAAGCAAATGAGCTAAAATTGACATTGTTAACACACAGAGATGCTATTTTTCCCATTCAGGGTTGTTTTTTGTCATTGTAAATTATTTGTTTGATTGTTTACAGAGACTCAGTTTTATTTATTTATTTATTTGTTTGTTTGTTTGTTTATTTATTTAGTCAAATTGATCTAAGCTTGGGTTATTTTGATTTTTTTAAAGTCAAGTTTACTTTGTATTGATTAATTTGAAGCCTCTGTAAAACAACATGATGGTTGTTAGCCAAAATGTACATTACTAACAGTCATGGAGGTAATTGTAGATTATATTTTTTAAGGTTGCTTTTGCATGTTACCACAGCATGTACAGCAAATGCACGTTTGAAGTGGATCAGTGTGTCAAATACATTAATATGCACAGTAATATAACAAAATGATCTGAAATATGGCAAAAGTTCTTAGTAAGTGCACTTCTGTAATGGTTCATCGTTTGACCTGATCTCCATTCAGAAGCCCAATGCGTTTCTCATATAATGGAAATGCATGGTAAATTGATTTAAGCTTGGGTTATTTTGATTTTTCCCAGTTCAAGTTTATTGTATTAATTGAAGTGAGTGAGTCTCTGTAGAACATTGTAATGGCTATTAACCAAAATTTACATTATTAACAGTCATGGAGATGTCTTTTCCCCCCATACAGCGCTGTTTTTTGTAATTGTAAATGATTTGTTTGAGGTTGGCTCTGCATGCTGCCACAGCGTGAAAATGCACATTTCAAGCGGATCAGTGGGTGAAATACATTGATATGCACAGTAATATTACAACATTATCTGAAACGTGGCAAAGTTCTTAGTAACCGCACTTCTGTTATGGTAATCCTCTCGTGGGTGTAAGCTAATTCTCACTGGAGCGTGAAATATTATACTATTTTTGTTATGAATGATGTTATGAAGATTTAAGTTTGCATAAGAAAATTTTGCCTGAAATAACACAAGCAACTTGCACCTCCCGCGCAGTAATTTCAATTACTCTATCCCAGACACCGTACCTAAACTGGATCTTTATGTGACATTTCAATGTTTTTGTTTCACTTTAGTGTCTTTAATTCCTTGAAGGCCAGCTTTGTTTTTAATTAGTTCTGCCACCTTTGTTCTTCAAGCTTTTGTGAATCAAAGACGAAGTGTTTGGTGGTGTTTTATTCATAAAACAATTTCATTTGCTATCTATTGTCCATATTTAATGCCATATTTGTCATTTCGGTGACCTAGGAAATATTATTCTGCTTTTTAGGTCCTGTAAAAAGAAAATCCACCTTATTTGAACCCTTGAAATATGCTAGCTAAGGCTGTTGCTTCTTATTTTTTGTAATATATCATATCTGTTCGGGACACACACACACCTCAATCACGCTGTTTCTCCTGCTGTGTAGGATCATGCTGTTCAGAGTGGAATTCGTATTACCTCAGATTAGATAAGCTTTAGTTACATTTGCCCTGCTAATATCATCATACATGAAGGCGAACCTGCCACAAAAGGCACTGGTCATAATTCATCCTCCCCGGCAGCTTCTCAGTAGATGATATTCCTGCCGGTCGAGAGAGTGACCGCCCAAGTCCTTAGTGTGCCACGCGCTGTGCTATTAATCATGGGAAATCTGTGTGCAAGGAAAAATCGCTTCTGCTGCCATGACTTAACATGCTAAAACTAAAGCAGCAGAGAGAAGACACCATACAGAAGAGGAATAGAAGCTTAGCTCAAGGTAGAGTCACAACAGCAAACAATAAGCCGAGCATGAGGTCAGCTGCAGTCATACAAACAACACATTAGTTTGAAAAGATTGGCTCTGCTTGTATGAATGGTTTCTTTATTGCATTCGCTTGCTTTTTCTTTCACAGCCCAGCCTCACACTGAGGAACAAGTCACTAGAAATATTCTACAGTGCACCACTAAAATGTCTCTCAGTGGCCATTTTTGCGATGTACAATATGGAAGTAGATATGCACAGTATATATATATTTTTTATATAATGCATACAAACATATATATTGGTAACACTTTACAAGAAGGCTGCATTTATTCTTATTATTTAGGGTCTCATTTATTAACATACATAATTTAATAAATATATTTTATTTATTACTCATTATCAAATACTCATTACAAATATTTCACTGTGTTTGTATATTATGTGCAAATAATCTTTCTGGATTGATTTCCAAGTGAAACTTTTAGTTAATTTAGTTCATTTATTAGATCAAGAAAAGTGTGTGTTGCATGCAGGACTGGCACCAGGTGTTTGCAAGGTTTGAAAAATATAAAGAACGTTGATGTCAGCTGAAAGTCGTTATTGCAGCATAGCAGGTTATTCGATTTTGATAAGTTTATAAACACTTACATTTAATTTATTAAATCTTTGAATCGTTCACTGTAAAACAATGAATGCTTTTGAAGGTTTCCATAGTTTTCTTATTAAAACACAACCAAATCACATGAAAAGCTGTCAAAGGCATCCAGAAATAACTGAAGCGAGGTTTAAAAACAGCAACTGAATTGTGTTGGCAGCGCACAGGAAATCATTGCTAAAGTGAAAGTTTCCATATAACTCTCATTCACACTCAAACACACACACACACACAGTTTCCACATCACACATTAAAACACATTGATTTTTTTTCTTGCGGTCAATTAGCCAAATGAATGTTTATTGAACAGGAAAAATGACACTAAGCCATTGGAGCAGTGATGCTGATCATGGCAGGATGTCAGGCCTATAACAGCATTAAAGACGCTGTCTGTGTTAAAGAACTCTGTCTGACAGCATTCAGCAGTTCGACAGCTGTCATGAATATCAGGACGCTGAAGGGATTTCCTTGGGATATTATGTCACTCAGAAGAGTCATGAACATTCAGACATGCCCTCATATTTTTGGGCAGACTTTACAAATATTTGTATTGCCAATTAAGTTGCATGATCATATACAACATTCAAATATTTGGGGTCGGTAAGATTTTTAAATGTTTTTGAAAGTTTCCTATGCTCCCCAAGACTGCATTTATTTAATCAAAAATACCATAAAACAGAAATATTGTGGGGGGAAAATACAATTCATAATAATAATAATAATATATATATATATATATATATATATATATATATATATATATATATATATATATATATATATATTTATTTATTTATATATAATTTATGTTTGTGATGCAAAGCTGAATTTGTAGCATCATTACACCAGTCTTCAGTGTCACATGATCCTTCAGAAATCATTCTAATATGCTGATTTAAGAAATATTTCATATTATCAATGTTGAAAACAGTTGTGCTGATTAATGTTTTGGTGAAAACTGATAGATTTTTATTTTTTTTAACCTTTTAAAAGTGTGTGTGTGTGTATTCAGTATAACTGCATAAATAGAGACAATTGTCGAAATGCCCCATTGCTTGCCATGTTTGTATCTGGTAAGGAGCCAGAGATTTTAGGATACATTTTAATTTACATACACTTACATATAAGATGTTATCACTTGTCACTTTACTGCTTTATTGCATTGTGCTTGTTCATGGCACAGTCTTACACTTATGTAGAAAACTACTAAATTGTTAAAAAGTTTTTCCCATTCTAATCTAATCTCTAAATCTTTGGGTTGAGAATTCTGTCAAAGTCCAATAAATTCACTGTAGGGTTTTCACACATTTCCTCTTTCACACATTTTGTGACAACCACGTACGATTTGATGAATAACACATTCAAGGTGTTTCTTTAGAGTATGTGCTCATGTTTGACAGGGGGTAAATGTGCATAGACCGACAGCAATATCTCTGACCTTTACCTGAGCGGTCAGTATTTAGGTTTAGCGTCTGTTGAGTGTGTTGCGTTAGGTAGTTAGCACACTGGCATATGTGTGGCTTGATTAATTGTCGTTTAACTTCATGCTGTGTGATTGGGTGAACAGATGGATGTCAGTCTCACTTCCATCACTCTGATAACACACCTGAACAGGAGTGTCAGCTGCTAATCGCTGCTGTGAGCCTGTACATAACCCTAGTGAGCGTCCACTGCCGTCTACAACTAACTTCTGAAGATGCATTGATACTCGATGAGATTAAATCACTGAAGATTAATGTCACTGTAATGTTTGGTTACTCGACTAACAGTTCACAGTTAAAGGAATAGTTCAAATTAAAATATTTACACACCCCAAGGCCATCCAAGATGTAGATGAGGTTGTTTCTTCATCAGATTTGGAGAAATGTAGCATTCCATCACTTGCTCACCAATGGATCCTTTGCAGTGAATGGGTGCCGTCAGAATGAGTCCAAACAGTTGATAAAAACATCACAATAATCCACAAGTTATCCACACCACTCCAGACCAGTCCATCAATTAACATTCACATAACAGTAACATAAAAGTATATAGCTGATTTTTTAAATAGATACAGGTGCATCTCAATAAATTAGAATGTCGTGGAAAAGTTCATTTATTTCAGTAATTCAACTCAAATTGAGAAACTCGTGTATTAAATAAATTCAATGCACACAGACTGAAGTAGTTTAAGTCTTTGGTTCTTTTAATTGTGATGATTTAGGCTCACATTTAACAAAAACCCACCAAATCACTATCTCAACAAATTAGAATACTTCATAAGACCAATAAAAAATTTTTTTTAGTGAATTGTTGGCCTTCTGGAAAGTATGTTAATTTACTGTATATGTACTCAATACTTGGTAGGGGCTCCTTTTGCTTTAATTACTGCCTCAATTCAGTGTGGCATGGAGGTGATCAGTTTGTGGCACTGCTGAGGTGGTATGGAAGCCCAGGTTTCTTTGATAGTGGCCTTCAGGTCATCTGCATTGTTGGGTCTGGTGTCTCTCATCTTCCTCTTGACAATACCCCATAGATTCTCTATGGGGTTAGGTCAGGCGAGTTTGCTGGCCAATCAAGCACAGTAACACCATGGTCATTGAACCAGCTTTTGGTACCTTTGGCAGTGTGGGCAGGTGCCAAGTCCTGCTGGAAAATGAAATCAGCATCTCCATAAAGCTTGTCAGCAGGAGGAAGCATGAAGTGCTCTAAAATTTCCTGGTAGATGGCTGCGTTGACTGTGGACTTCAGAAAACACAGTGGACCAACACCAGCAGATGACATGGCAGCCCAATCATCACTGACTGTGGAAACTTCACACTGGACTTCAAGCAACATGGATTCTGTGCCTCTCCACTCTTCCTCCAGACTCTGGGACCTTGTTTCCAAATGAAATGCAAAATTTACTTTCATCTGAAAAGAGGACTTTGGACTGAGTTCTTTTTCTCCACAGCCCAGGTAAGACGCTTCTGACGTTGTCTCTGGTTCAGAAGTGGCTTGGTAGCCCTTTTCCTGAAGACGTCTGAGCGTGGTGACTCTTGATGTGACTCCAGCTTCCACTCCTTGTGAAACTCTCACAAGTTTTGAATCAGCTTTGCTCTATTCTCAAGCTTGCGGTCATCCCTGTTGCTTGTGCACTTTTCCTACCCAAATTCTTCCTTCCAGTGCATTTAATATGCTTTGATAACAACTGACACCTTTCAGTAATGACCCTCTGTGACTTAGAGGGTGTCAATGTTCGTCTTCTGGATCATTGCCAGTCGGCTGCCTCCATTATTGTGTTTCAAAGAACAAGAGATACCCAGAATTTAGGGGATGGTCATTAATTGAAACTCAAATGTAAATATTCTAATATTCTGAGATACTGATTTTTGACTTTCATGAGCTGTAAGCTCTAATCATCAAAATTAAAACAAAAAAACTTTTGAAATGTTTTACTTTACATGCAATGAATCTAAAATATATGAAAGTTTCACTTTTTGAATTAACTTACAAGAAAAAATTAACTTTTTCACGACATTCTAATTTATTGAGATGCACCTGTATTTTTATTTGCATAATATTCTCTTCCACTAAAAAAAACAAGTTGATGTTAAATGGGTCATGAATGCAATTTCATGTTGATTTAAAAGTTTTAAGTGGTGGTTGAACTTTCCTGTGAAGTTAATTTCTTCCGACAAAGATTCACAAACAGTTTAGAGAGCTTTTCCACTCTGATGCAAATGTGTTATGAACATTATTTCCACATCATGTCAGACTTTTCTCTGAAATTTGATTTAATTGAGCGCTGTGTTTTCCAGAGTTGGTCTCTAGTTTGACTTTAGTGACATAACAACTGAGCAAGAAAAAAGTTGCCGGTTTTAATTTATTCAAATTACTGACTGCAGGAAATCTCACACACCTGTTTATGGTGACCAGATGCCGGTGTTTTTTGTTTTGTTTTGTTTTTCATGCTGGTGTTAAAGTATGAATCCACTACAGCTGCCAAGAAAACATTCAGATGAAAAAAAAAAAGAGAAAATATTTTTTGTACCTGTGCATGCCGTGAGCATCTCACACAAAGTTAACTTGGTTGCCCTCGGTGTCACACAATGTTTGTGTTTCAAATAAAAAGCATGAATTTGTTACACATATGTGCACGTGTGCAGTTCAAATAAAGGTTTTACCGCTTCGAGATACATGGGTTTATCAGTTATGCAGATTTAATGCACTACGGTTTTAACAATATGAGATTTTCACGGTATGATAACCTCTCAGAAAACATCACAATTTCACAGTATACGGTATCACACAGTGTGATTTGATATTAATTTATAAATATTTCAGGTACATGTACATTTTTAAAATTGAGGTAAAAAATCTCTGTGGAAAAAAAAATCAAATAATGCCGTAAACTATCCTATACAGGGAGCCCTCTCATTTGGTTCATTAATATAATATTAACAATTACAATTATGAATATAATACCCCAAACTTAAAATACACATTTAACTACTAACTTATTATCTATAGCCTATAATATTCACACTCAAATAAAAATGCTGAATGACTTATTTAAATGGGTCTTTCCATAAAAATGTAATGGCTTGTGACATTAATAAATAATTAACAGGTTAAGTAAATAGGCTTTTTTTTCTCTAGCTAATTAACAAACTACATTGGACAACTTTCCTAATTCTAGTTCCTAGTTCCTAATTGTTGTCAAATTATGTTTGTGATCTATTCAAGCAACAAATTATGTATTAAAGTGTTGAAAATGTGTTTGTTTTTTGTTGTCCCACATTATCAAATATGATTGAGAATGTGAGACAGCATGTTTTGGGTAATCTGGGACAGTCTTCAAATGGGGAAATATGCATTTAGGGCCTATAAGTCTAATGACAAGGGCATAATTTCATAATTTGCACAATTATAACATAATTTGGCATGCCGTAATGAGAAATGGGTGTTAATGCTGGAGGTTATAACATTAGCATAAGTTCACAGTAGCTAGCAGCTAGCTAAACCAGCTAGATAGATGCTACAGAGATGGAATCTGGGAAACTTATTCCAATAGTAAACCGTTAATTTAATTTCCCAAATTCCCAGTTAGTTTAGTATATACAACGGTTCAAATCACTGAGCAGGAGGGGGATCTGCGGACAGTCCAGTTGACAATGTTCTGTACACAAACACACACCCTCACGCACGCACGCACACACACACACAAACACACACACACAGACAGTTGTCAGTTTGAAAATATCCATGGCATGAAATGTATTGAGATGGCAACAGAAAGAGTAGGAAGAGAGAGAGAGGGAAATGAGAGAAATACGAAGAAGCTAAATTAATAGAATGAGAGTAGAATGAAGCTATTGGTGATATTGTGTTTGGCATGCATAAAGTATGATGAATGTAGGCTTTTTTTAGGCCTAATACATATGTCCCAGATTACAAAGTGACCTGCCCAGATTATCAAATTCAGGCAGATTTTTTATTTTTTTTGGCACAAAAACACTAATAGGTGTTGCATGTCTCCTCTGGGCATAATATCTACATTCTTTCTTCTGGTGTGGTTAGAAAACATCTTAGGGATTTCAGAAAAGTCTAATGTGTTGATCTAATGTGTTAGATAGATATCGAAATAAATCGCAGAAGGCAAAATTGCAAAAAATGTCCCAGATTACCCGAATTCACCCTAACGTCTGATAAACATTCCTGTTAAACAAAACTTGTAATAAGAGGCAATTCACGCTGCTTTATCCACTGTAGGCAAATACAGCGATCTCACGCAACATTAATAAGTGCCAAAACGGCATTTACTGTTTGGGTTTCGTGACAAAAATAAACAAAATTCGAAAGTCGATATACATGTACTTTGTTTCTTGTCAGAAGTAACAAAGCACAAAGTTTATTGTGCTTACTGGATGGAAGGCGCACTACTAATATGTTTAGAGAAGCTTTATTCACGCATCGACCAAAAGCAGCATAGACTGAAAGATTGATCTGACTGTTTAAGAGATAAGTTAAAAGAATCAACTGAATGTCTTGGGATATCTACTATCTCGCATAAGCCTTATTTCTCTCTCCCTCTGACATTTTCATATATTATTATGTTTTTTGTTCATATTTAGGATCAGATTTTATATTTTCTGTTTTCACTTTAATTTTAGTTAAAGTTTTAGTATTAGTGTTTTGACATTTTAATTTGTCTATATAGTTTTTCATTTTTATTTATTAGTTTTAGTTTATCTAGTTTTAATGCTTTTTATGGTTCATTTTTAGTATGAGTTGGATTACGCTCAGGTGGGTTGCATGGGATGTTTACTGTATGTTGCCTGTTGAGTGAAATATAATTTTGGGCAGAAAGTGAGGAATACTGTAGTTGTGTATCTGTTTTTGAATGAATTTTACATTTCCTGTCCCAAACTCCCCGTTTGCCCACCCTCCAACACGTTCACATGTGGTTGTGCTCTCTGGCCCAGAAAATAACATGTGCCGTCACCTGAGAAATAGCCTTTACAAACCTGTTCAAATGAGTTCTGTGAGCCGCAGGCTTTGGAAACGGAGAACTATTAGAAGTCCAGGCTTCTGTACGAGGATTCTTCAAAACTAATTAAGAGTGACACGGGGGCATTGAGAGGCTTCATGAAACACCGGGGGAATTGGCAGGCAGAGGAATGACTGACACCGTGCAGGTCGTTTCTGGAGACAGAGCCAAACGTGAGCTTTGTGTGTGTGTGCTTCGCTATCGGATCATGCGGCAACAGTAATTCAGATTTTATTGCGATCCGTCGTTCTATTTGGGTGGGCGGAAAGGAAACAGATCAGCAATAAGGCAAAAAAAACTCCTCACCAATAACCATAACACACAAGCTCTGATCCAAAAGCTAGAGAGATGCCTATCTTGATGTCATTTTTAAGAAAATGTAACGTTTTCAATACGCATTCTTGTTCATGTTATATCAAAGATTTAGAATGAATGAATGTAAGTGTAAATCAGAGAAAGGAATTTTTATCTTCCTAATCTTTAATCAAAATATAATCATTTTACAGTGTCCTTCTTACACATTACATGTACATACTGTAGTAATAACTGTGTAGTAATTATGTAATTAACCCTAAACAAACCCAAACCCTGTACATGTTGTTTATAAATATTAAATATACAGTATATAGCAACATGAAATACTTTAAATAAAGTGTAACCTTCTTTGTTTCTATAATTTTATTATTATTTGACTCATTTCATAGCCTGTTTCACCTTGAAATCATTTACATTATACATGAGGCATGCAAACATTCTTATTTTTTTAAAAATATGTAATATAAAAATAATACGTGTCTTTTTGTTGCATTTTTGGTGAACAGATGGATGGATGTCAGTGACAAATTATATATATATATATATATATTATACAAGAAGTATCTACAGTATATGTGTGTATATGAATATATAAAATACACTTGCGTGTGTGTGGGTGTGTGTACAGCATGTATATATCATCACAAAAATTACCCCCCTCTGGTGTGACCCCAGCCAAAAACAAAAACAAAAAACACAACAAACACTATTTTAAAGTATATTTGTGTCATGTACAAATGTTTTATGTTTGAGAATTGATATTGTTTTTGTTGTATTTTGGGTGAACAGATTGATATAGTTTATTAGTATTGTGTTATTATAATACAACAATCAATCAATCACTTACATAGACAGCAATGCATCTATGATCTAGTGTACACTACAGTTCTCTTCCTCACTTTACAGCTCTGATCATGTGTGAAAATGTGTATATCAGGATACTTGAGGATACTTGCAGGTTAATTGAATTTACAGTAGTTACACCATTTTATTTGGCTCTGTTTTTGAAATGCATTAAGGAGAAGTGTGATTTAGACTTTAAATACAGCTCTAGATGCTGCAATCCTCTGTTTAACTTCAGACCTCAAGAGTTCCTGAGGAATTTCTGTGTAATCGACATGTGATGAAGTGCTCAGCGTGACGGCGTTCATTCATTCA
The DNA here is from genome assembly GCA_027422415.1 of Schizothorax lantsangensis. Taxonomy (NCBI): domain Eukaryota; kingdom Metazoa; phylum Chordata; class Actinopteri; order Cypriniformes; family Cyprinidae; genus Schizothorax; species Schizothorax lantsangensis. The sequence goes on along the minus strand of CM049849.1, from coordinate 25,310,830 downwards.
GTCATATGCACTTATATGCGCTGCAGTACTTCAGAAATTCACAAAGTCCTGGTGTGGTTTTTGTTTTAATTATTCCTCTGGCTTATATATGGCTGATTCTACTAAACCCACTGGAAAAACCTTTGGAGATTTGATTTAACCTCTACTTGGCAGAGATTTTCCATTATTATTCTAACCTTTAGAGCTTAAGGGGGTCATATCATGAGGAATCAAATTTACATTGATTGAAAGAGTTTGATGTATTTTACTGTAACGTTTAGAGCTCTAAACCTCCTGCCCAGGAGTTAACACACCTACGTTTGAGTTTTTCTTAAAGGTACAGAACAAAAAAGGTCAGAAACAGTCATGTGTCACGGTGCTTCTGTGGGGAGTCGAGGAACAAGGAGACGAAGGAGAGTAACGAAGAACAGTCTTTATTCATCCAAACCAGGGGTAACACAGGGTGGGCAAGAGACACACACGTAGCACGTATTACTGACGTTTAACACCAGACAAAGAAATCATAGAACACTTTAAATACTAAACTAAACGAGGGTAATAGACGAGACACACCTGAATCAAATGAACACAATCAAACAAGGGAGAAACTGGGTCACGGGGAGCACATGGGGACAGAAAACAACAAAACCAGAACACCAGTCTGACATCATGAGGTCATAGTTTAGAACAAATAACTAATAATAGATGAAATGTAATAAATAAATACAATTTGATTAATAAAACATGTTTGATAAAGACCTGATCTATTGTGACACCACAGATATTAAAACTGTAATAAATAAATAATTTAATGTTTAAATATTTATTTCGATCACTATTTCTATTGTTTTTATTTAAAACAATAATTTAAGAAATCATGGTTATTATTGCTAACTATAATAGTTGAGAACAAATATTGCTGGTTTCTGATACAAATAAAAAACAGTATAAATCAACCTTTGTAACAAATGTAATATATTTAATTGAATGAATTCAAATAAATCAATCAGTAAAATTTTATAAAACATTGTATGCTATAAAATGGTTCATTTTGAATACATGATCAAAAATTTCAATAAACTATTTAAAAAGTTCATTTTGAACACTACATCTATTGTTTTATTTAAAACAAAAATATATATATTTTTAAGAAATCAGGGTTCTTATAGTCAACTGAAACTAAACTAAGATTAAAACTATAATTTATTTCTTACTTTAAATAGAAGTACTGTACTAAAAGGTATAATGTACAAGGCAGAATTTAGTTTCTGATATGCTAAAATAAACAGAAATGTAAATTACTGAAAACTATATAGATATATATATTTTTTTTAAATTGACAAACACAACAAAATACTAAACCTTAACTAAAATTAAAACGAAAAAAAAGAGAAGATAAGAAATAAAAGTTCTATTGAGCTTCAAAGTCTCTCTGGTTCAGTGACTGTGTTTTTAAAGTTCTGTCTAGATCCTGAGGGTTTATGGGAGTATTAAGTTCTAACAGCATAAACCACTGATATGTGGCGTTTCTGCCAGAGCCTCTGGTCATAATACAGCACAATCGCACAGATCGATACATTATATTCCCACAGAGTGGAAGATGATGGCAAATAGCATCAGAGTTGTCATGTATTCTATAGCTGTTCCCAGAAAAGCTGAAGTTGGTGAGAACTCAGAAGTTTGGTGATTATATATAATGAGCAGTGTTTCCTCTGACTGGTATTAACGGGAAGGTTGTTAGTCTGAAGTGATTTCTTTGATCTAGAGGCAAATTAACGCTGAGCTTATGTGTAGTTTTTAGTGGAAAATCTCCAATCTGTGTCAGACCGCTTTGGATCGATATCTGCAGAACCAGTCTCAGGTGATTACCTGCAATTTCTGACCAGAAACCGATCCAGTGTTTGAGTTGTTCTGTGTGTGTGTGTGTGTGTGCGTGTGTGTGTGTGTGCGTGTGCGTGTGTGTGTGTGTGTGTGTGTGTGCGTGTGTATCAGGATGATAAACACATTTTCTTAGCTTTAAAGAAAATTAGAAATGATATATGTTTATCCAAAATGTTATTATTTTTTTATTTTGGGGTGAAATGTGACTTTTATGCTCATCAAGGCTATATTTATTTGATCAAATTTTTCTATTTGAATATATTATACATATATAATATAATGTAATTTATTCCTGTGATCAAAACTGATTTTTCAGCATCATTACTCATCAATACAGTCTTCAGTGTCACATGATCCTTCAGAAATCATTCTAATATGCTGATTTGCTGCTCAAACAACATTTATTATTATTGTCAATGTTGAAAATTATTTTTGTGATAACCATAATTAATATTTTTTCAGGATTATTTGATGAATATAAAGTTCTAAACAACAGCATTTGTTTGAAATAAAAAGCTTTTATATCAATATAAATGTCTTTACTCTCACTTTTGATAAATGTAATGCATCCTTAATTAATACAAGTATTAATTTATTTAAAAAAAAAATATTGTAAATACTATAGGCCAAAACACAACTGTACCCCTAAAATAAAACTTTGAGCATTTTTAGATTTTGAAAGCATAATTTGCTCTATTTATAATATATTTTCTTTATTTGTGAGGTTATTTAATTTTTTGATTTGGTTTCACTTATAAGGCCGCATCCTGTGTAGTGTGTAGCTCACTATAGGTAGGTTTACTTTCTGTATTAGGCCTTATCTAGTGTGGACTGAACACTTAGCATGTCTCCTTCCCGTTTGGCAGCTCATATTTTAGGATCTCGCTCCTCCAGCCTGTTTCTGTTCACTCTGTAAATGTCACTAAGCATTTACCCCAGTGGATTGTCTTCAGAACCGCACTGATCTCCGCTCTGAACACGTTAGCACACCCACCAATGCCATCCAGTCCAGTCCTGTTACAGATCAGCGGGTGGCTGGAGCCGCTCTCTGACCGATGCTTTTCATTACACTTCTACATTAGCACACTTGCTATTATCTGTCTCTGGTTTCACTGTGTGTTTGGACTCAAGCGTGTCTCGCCATCTGCTAGCAGTCGTTCTCTGTGATTTTTACCCCCTGCTGGAGACAAAGATACACATGAGTGCTTAGCCTTTGAGGATTCTTCTTCTGTTTGCCTGTGTGTGTGTGTTCACAGGACCGAGTGTGTTGTGTGTGCTCATGTCTGTTAATTGAGTAAGAGCTTTCATTTTTAAATTCTAATTAAGGAAAGTTGTAAATCTGTCTCTGAGTGTGAGCATGTGTCCTTATCAGCCGCTAATTATGCTTCCAGCATCTAAGAAGTCTTGGTGTGTGTGTGTGTGTGTGTGTGTGTGTGTGTGTGTGGAGGTCTCAGGGTTTCTGTGAAATCTTGTCGAACTCAAGATGCCTGGTGAATAGCAAATACACACATACTGTAAAAATGATTTTTCAAAGTTAAAAGTTAAAGTCTTTCTATTTCAAAATGTCATACTTAAATGTTATTTGCCATTTCTCTGTAATTATTTGTGAAATTTACTAGCATTTTTTGAGTAAAAATTGTTTCTACACTTTTTTTATTTTTTATTTCAGCATCAAATGTTGTTTGTGTGTGTGTGTGTGTGTGTGTGTGTGTGTTGTGTGTGTTTAATGAACAGGGTCAAATTGACCTAGGTTAGAAAATATTTTGCTCCTAATTTCTGACACTTTTATTGATGGATTTGATATATTGTGTAATAAATGAACACATACTTTTTTGTATTACAGCACAATTCATTTGTTTATTTTTTCACATTTTAATTATAATTTATTAAAGGCAGTATAACAAATACTCCAAATACTCCAACCATTTAAATATATTTTTCTCGTTACAGTACATTTTTTTTTTAATTTTTTTTATTATATTATTTTACTGTGCACTTAATTATCATGAAAATTATCACAATGCATGTATTATTATTTTTTTAGCAACATAACATCTAATTTTTGTCATTTGTAGTGTGAAAAATGTTCCTGGCATGTTTGTCAACTCATTTTTTGTTCTTTGTTAAATGTCATTATGTTTTGTTGCTATTATTACTGTACATTATTACATTTGTTAAATATTAAATATATAATATAAATCTGTATAAAACCTCAATTTGGTTTTTGATGGCTTAACTTATTCATTAGCTAGGAGCTGCTGTTACAGTTCTGAAGGTTTTAAAAAGATCCAGAAACTGTTTAAAACAGTTGATTATTCTGGCTATAGAGAGACTTCAAACTCTGAAGAAGGAACTGCATAGAGATGTGGTTCTTCTCTGACTTACCTTGACTTTCCCTCTCTCTCTGTTCCCGTCTGATGTGTGTTGTTTCCAGATGTACATCCAGACCACCACCCTCACCATCTCTCTCAGCCTCAGCGCGTCTGTGTCTCTGGGGATGCTCTACATGCCCAAAGTCTACATCATCATCTTCCACCCGGAGCAGAACGTGCCCAAACGCAAGCGCAGCTTCAAAGCGATCGTCACTGCCGCCACCATGTCAGGAAAACTACAGAAGGGAAGCGACCGGCCCAACGGGGAAGTGAAGACTGAGCTTTGTGAGAGCATGGAGACCAACAGTGAGTATTTCAGCCATGTCGACCAAAATAGTGCAAATCCCTTTGGTGATCTTTTGCACTTTTCATATATAAACCTTTCAAGACACACTTAACCTTGACCACTTAATATGTTAATAAGAAGTTGTATTGGAAAGACACAAAAAAAAAACTAAAAACAGACTGATTTTATTCATTCCCATTGCTTTACGGGATGATGAAAATGTTAATTTGTCTTTTTTTCTGATTAATAGTAAATATGCTTTGATAATCCAAGGCTGCTGCGGTCACTGTTGCACTCTATTTCTGCTCTGTTAGCATCACATTTTTTCCTCCAGATGTTTAGTAAATGTTTCTGCTGTATGTAGAACATCTGTTTAGTACCAAACGGTAGACTTAACCAAACACAACAAGTCTTGTTGTAAGACCTACCGCTGGGATGTTTGCTGGAGGTAGACAGGCAAAGTAAAATGTGACATCAATGTTCGTGGTTTGATTAGCATATTCGACTAGCTGCGTTATTTGCCTGTTTGATAAATTTTTGGCTTCTTTTTTTTTGTTCTCCAAAGCGCAGGATTATGGAGTGCTGAAAATGTAATCACTCAGAAGCGATCCAAAGCTTTGAGGGGAAATAAGCCCATTTTAAGTCATCAAGCCAATTACTTTGTTCTGTGCTGCGGGTGATGCTTTGCCTTATGAAACATTAAAGCACAACTCATGTATCAGTATCAAGACCACCCAAAACTTTTGCTGACTAAATTAGACAAGTTTTTATTTCATTCTTAGCCTTTATGATACTTGTATTTAGTAAAGATAAAAGAAGAAAGGATTTGGAGGAGGGAACGAAAATGCCCTCAACCAGTAGTGATGGAGATTTTTAATAATTTCAGTGACTCTTATGAATCTGTTCACTACAAAGATTATGCAGGTTTCATTGCTAAGCCAATGAATAAACAGCCAGATAATAAAAATATGTTCTAAGAATGTGATGCTAATGTAGGTATAAGGTATAAAAACATCATTTGTGAATGTTCTCTGACATTTTTCTTTGTTATGCAAACATTAAGGCAACATTCTATTTTATCAGTTGCAAACATTATGAGAGCTTCACTTTTAAATATTCTCTTAACATTGCGAAGCGCTTAACATTTAAAAAAACTTCAGACAAACGTCCAACTAAAACGTTTCATGAAAAAAGTTCCATGAACAATGTATAAATATTATTTTTGTGCTAACATTTTGAACACATTAAATGTTATTCTATAAACATTACTTGTTTGTTCATAACTTTGAGAGAATGTTAGTCAAAGTTCTGAGAATGTTCCCTCTTAGCTGGGTTATGAATGAATCATTGAATTATTCACTCAACAGATTTGTTATTCGCAACCCAAGAAAATCATATTATTCTTTAAAAAAATGCATCTACAAACTTATTTAGAGTTATTTAAAAGTGTTTATTAAAGGGAGAGACTACAGAGAATGAACACACGACAGGTTTGTTCACTCAAAAGATTCATTCAAAAACACTGATTCATTCACAAAAAAACAAAACAATACCAGCCAAATTTAAACCTGTTTGCATGAGAATATGTGTAATGCTAAATGATACGCCAACTAGACTACTTTTAAAAGATTTTTCTTTGCCTTTTAAATGTTTGATTCTTGGCCTTTTTGCTACTTCTATGAATGATTTGTTTACTCAAAAAAGATTAGTTGAAAAACACTGGTTCATTCACCAAGAAAGAAACACTACCAGACAAATTTAAACTTGTTTTCATGAAAATATGTGACTCTGAATGAAAGCCCAACTAGACTGGTTTTAACAGATTTTCCTGTTTCTTTGAGTGACACACATTAACTTTCAGGATCTCACTAGATCATCACAATACTTTTGTTAATACTTTTTGTTTAATTAAATCTTTAGAAGTAAGATGGAAGATGGAACATAGATCAAATGTATCACTATTAAAAATAAAGGTTCTTTATAGGCGTTTTATAGACGTTCTTTAAAAGAACATTTATCATCCAAGGTACCTTTTAATTGCATAAACGTTTCTTTATAGTGGAAAAAGGTTCTTTAGATTTTCTATACTAAGAAAGAAATGTGTTTTTTGTTCCCTCTTTAAGAACTGTTTACTGAAAGATTCTTTGGGGAACCAAAAATGGTTCTTCTATAGAATCACTGCGAAAAGCCCTTTTTGGAAGATTTTTATGAGCAGTGACCATAAAATGATGCTCGACTAAGACTTGACTTGCGCAGACACTGCACATGCAGTCGAGTGTGAGAGAATGTGATTCTCTAATGTGTTTCCCCTCCTGCAGCATCTTCCACCAAGACGACATATGTCAGCTACAGCAATCATGCCATCTGAAGAGGGACTCTCTCTGTGGGCGGAGCCAAGAGCGGGGCCCTGTCTGAAGCAGGACGTCTGTCATGTGACATGTGCTGACAGGTAAATGGACCTGGAACGGGCATCTGAGCATGAGATTTTTATATCGTTCTGCATCAATCTAAAACCTGCAGCATCCTGGGAGACAAACAGACTTATGGGACCTTCCAGTGAGACTGCTATCCTGCGTTCAAGAGCTACCGATCCTGCCATGAACACACGTGAACACGCACACACTCACAAAACTGAAGGTGCAGGCTTGCAGTCATACAAAAAATAACTTTCCACAAATAATCGTGTAAACATTCTGCAGATGGAAACTTTGGAAATGTGGATGTATAAAAAAAGAGAAAATATATGAAAACTACCAGAGTCAAACTATGTTTGTTGTTATTGTATTTTTGTGGTCGTGCAGATTTTTTCATTCTTGTCCCACTTTGTCAGAAACCTGCATTCTGAGATGACGTGTCTTGTATTGGCTGACTGAACCGTAACCGTGGGGTTGTGAAGCTGTAAAATGCCATGGTTGAAGCATGCTAGTTTTTATACCAAAAAAATGAAGAAGATTTATTTATAATAAAGGAATGTTTTGCAAATGTGTAGCGTTGTTAGATGTGTATTTGACAGTGAGATTTGTATTTCATTTTGTCATCGCTCTCATTCATATTCAGTCGCCACCAGAGGCCAACAGTCAAACTCTGTTTTGCAGCTTTGTATCCCATATAAAAAGGTTCATAATGGGCTCTATCACCACAGAAATATACCTCTCATGTTTACAGTGTTTCTAATTAAAGTCTCTTGAGCAAGGCATTGCAGAGGGCAAAATTAACACGGTCATGGAAGACCTGAAAATATCAGGGAATTGGGATTTGTGGGCCAAGGAATAAATCTTTAAAATTTCTACACTGGGGGAAAAAATTTAAAGATATATTGGTGTAGAAACAATTTTCACTCAAAAATTGCTAGTAAATTTCGCAGACAATTACAAAGAAATGGCAGCATTGACTTAAACATCAATTTTTTTTTAAGCAGAACGACTGAAATAGTATTTCTTTGTAAAACAAGCCCCAATAATCTTTTATTTTTAGAGTCAGAAAATCATTTTACAGTGTAGTTATTTCATCTGCCAGAAATAGTTCTTTGTGCAATTCCTGTCAAATTTATTTTTCATCCAGTGATTATGAACAACTTGAAAAGTAACGTAAATTCATTGGTGAAAAAGATGCATGATCCCTTACAAAGATCCCTTACTTTATAAACACTATACTGCACTTGTTTAATAATATAGCCTTAAGACTTAAACATTAAAGGCTACATGTAAACATACTAGTGTGATAAAAATCATTTGGTAATCCCATTAACCTTTGAGGAGGAAAAAGCATCTTCATTTTATTCTGAGGCCCAAACTGAGCAAAAATATGAAATGTTGTGCAGTTGCTGTTATTGATATGGCCAAAAATAAGAAATTCTTTTAGCTTGTAATGTATAACAATGCGATTTTTATAACAATATAACAAACTACTTACCTAAAGTGCGTATAAATATCAGTTGTCACTCTATATCTCTTAATATGTCCTCAGTTTTATGATCTTAACTTGCGTGTAGCTACTTTATAAAAATGAGTCTAGATTTCACAGGAAAAAGACGTGAACAATGACCTGAAGGTGGACATGTTTTAGAATGATACTAAAAGACCTTTTACTTGCTAAAGAAGTAAACTACTGAATCAATCAGACAACAGAAGGCATTGTGTGCAACAGGTTTTTCAGCAGGTTTGGACATTTATTTATCATTTAGAGGCCTTTTAAATATGATACAGCAGGATTTGTAAGATAAAATTGTGCATTGTTATATCCTTCAACTCCATGTAAAGTTGATAAACTAGTAACTTTTGCATAATACACAAACATGCATTTGCTTTGAGGCGTTACATTGGAAGTACATCTATTTTACAGCTAAAATGACTAATACTTTTGTAATTGAAGAATTGATTCAAGAGCTTGATGATTTAAAAGCCTCAGATTTATTCTGTTAAACGTTCAAAGGCAATTGCCAATCAAATAATGGCCTGATTATGAAATAATAATCTTCAAAAGAGGTTGTTGTTTAACTTTTCTGTCTTTACAGAGTTTTAATGAGTACTAAGATTGTGTTTCCAGGTACGCCGGTCTGTGTCTGCATATATCCAGCAGAGAGGATATGTTCTGGGTGAACCGACCTTGAGTCCTGACTGACAGCAGAGCGCCTCGAGCGCCTCACGCGCCTCTCGCTTCTGTGGACTGACAGAGCAGATGTTGAGCGAGACTCGCGCCGCGGACCCGATCGCTTCTGAAGCGCTAATCCCGCTATCTCCACCGAGCTAATTCAATTACTTTGCCCCCCGTACAAACGTGCTTCCGAGAGCATCTATCTCTCTCCCCTTCTGTCTGCCTCGCCTGCTCTTCGATATGTCGGTCAGAAGGTACAGAGGCGGATGTGTCTCAGGTAAGGACCAGAATCAACAAACTCTCTCTTTGGAAGGATCCGCGGTTGTCATGGCAGGCAAAAGACCTTGATCTCCTCTGGTTTTCTCCAAGACTGTTGTCACGCTTGATTTAACTGCTTGATCTAAACCAGAGATATTATCGTAAACTAAAACCATAAATAAAATAAAAAAATTGCTATCAAAATAAAACAACATTTAGCAGACGCTTTTATCCAAAGCGGCTTACAAAAGAGAAACAAAAGTAAAAAAAAAAGTAAAAAAAACGTATTTTATTTTAACTAGTTGCCAAGACAACATTTCTCGTTTTCAATTAGTTTAACTTAATGTAGCCTATACTAAAATAACTAAAACTATAAAACAAGGTGAGTATGTTTGTAAACAAACTTTGATGTTGGTTTGGGAAAACGATCTATTTAAAGTTTGAAGTAGTTTAAGTTGTTTCAGTTTTAGAAGTTTGAATAGATAGATAGATAGATAGATAGATAGATAGAAATTAATTAATCAATAAAATAAAACTAATTAAATATAAAACTAATTACAAATAAAAATATAAATAATAACATATTTTTAAAAAAAAGACAAAGACAAAAAAGTACTAAAAGTTTACAAAAATGAAACCGAAAACATAAAACTATTTCTATATATATATATATAAAACTGTAATTGTATCTCAATAACAGTAAAACAACACTGATCTGAACCAAAGGTTCATCCACTTTTGTTATTTAGCCTAAGTAGTTGTCTTTTTGGAAAACTTTGCATAAACAGCACTTGCATTTTTTTCTGTTGCCACATTGCAAGAGATGCAACACAATGCATTAATGAGCATCATGCTTTTTAATCCCAAAACTCATGTGCACTAAAACCAGACCATTATGATACTCTAAATACATCCATGAATCAAAACTCTTCCAGTAGAAATGTTTTCCCAAGCAGAGAACTGTGAATTCAGATACGTTTATCTTTTCCTCTGTGTTTTTCTTCCTCAACTTTGCGTCTCTCCCGACCCGTGGAAAGCTATTTTTGTGTGTGTTAGTTTTGCCTAACCAGATTTAGCAGCAGTGAAAAGCAGAATAAGTTTGAGTAGAAGCGGTGTATTATTGTTTGCGGGACCCAGAATGGCCGTCCTCAAAGGAGGATGAGGCAGAAATAAGTTTAATCTCCAGACTTCCAGCTGCCAGATAGCAACACAATTGCATCTGAATATGAACATACGATATATTTTGTCAGTTGTTTTATGAGACGTAATCTCTCCGGGGAACCTGCATGAAAGAGGCACTTATGAGTGAGACAAGCTGCAAAAGCCCAAGCAAAACACTGCGTTTACTGTCTTTTGTGGCTCAAAAATATTCAAGAATGAATTCATTTTAAAGGTATGTTGGTATCTTTTGTTATTTATAGATTAAAAATGATTTAAATATTTAAGAACATTTACATCATTTGCATAGGTGATTCTAATTGGCCTACATTTTTTTTATTTGCATATTCAATTGTAATTGGTCTTTTTTTGCCTGCATTTATTTAACCATCTACAACAGAATTTATACTGCAATTTATGTGTCATATTGTGTGTTTATTCTCATGTGCAGATCATTTTTGCCATTTCTTTTACATAACCAAATCTAAAACCTTAAACTTCCCTTTTTGTAGCCTTCCTTTACAAAATGTCAGTCTAGTGTGTTAATAGTATTTAAATGTACTATTGTTGCTCAGTCTTGTTGTTTTGTTATTTTTTTCACAGCTTTATGATTTCTCTCCCTTGGCTTCGGAACAAGACAGTGAACATATGAATGGCTCCAAAGTGTTTAGAAAAACACCACACTTGGGATGAGCGAGCTGTCAGAAATGTCATAGCTGTCAATCATTTTGTCTCTCTGAATACCGTCGAGACGGAAGCGTTACTGGTGCTTCATCTGGTTAATTACGATCGGAGCACTTGGGATTTAACGGCATATGAACACACACATGGTATCTAATGCAGAATCATACCACTGAAAACCATCAGTGACTTTTATTATTATAAATGCTTGTGTCTTAAAAATAACATTCTTTGCATGACATTTTTCACCATGTCTTTGAACCTTTAGACTATTTTTATGATACTGTGCCTTTAAGACTTTGCATGTGAGCTGCTGTGCATGGTCTGCTTTCACAGGGGCTACAGGTTTGCTGTTTGGGTCCAAAAAAGTTTGCACCATCTCATCTTAATTTCTAATATGGTGAATATATAAGGATCTGCAGAGCCGTAGGTGCTACATCACCAAGAGCAGCATAAGGTTTGGTGAACATTCCATGTTTTACTCTTATCACAGTATCTATCATTTACCTCATGTGACTAGAAGAACCAAGCTGAACAACAAGAGTTGATGTGTAAATATGGGTGGTCATGTGTTAATGTTTTGAGATGAGGTCGTTTTTTTGCTGCTTGCTTTCAGTATATGGTCTCTTTGTGCTGTGAATTGAGGTTACAGTATATTGTCATAGTACATTTCACTGTTTTATCCCAAAACATCAAAGTAAATTTGATTCTAAATTCCTCATTGGAGAAATCTAGCATTATATGACTTGCTCATTAATGGATCCCTTGTAGTGAATGGGTGCCGTCAGAATGAGAGTCCATCAAACAGCTGATAAAAACATCACAATAATCCCCAAGTAATCCACACCACTCCAGTCCATCAATTAATGTGTTGTAAGTGAAAAACTATGTGTTTGTAAGAATCCATCATTAAAGTGTTTTTAATTTCAAACTGTTGCTTCCAGCTAAAATATGAGTCCATAATCCATAAAATTGCTTTCTCCAGTGAAAAAGTCATCTGGTCTGAATCAGGAGAGGAATATGCACAGATCGAGCTCCATTTACAAGCAAAAACAGTCCAAACCAGTTCTAAACAAATCTCTAAGTTGTGAAATGATGTCTAATTTATGAAATTCGTGGAAAAATGTGCAAAATGTATACAAATCCTGTTAGTTTTGTTTGATGAATTCTACCAATATGTCATGTTAATTCTTTGAGAATAAGTCAGTAGACAGTCTTTTTGTGCTGTGGACAGTGCAATTGCATGGTGTATTTAAGTTTTTATCCCAAAATATCAAGGTAAATTTGATTACAAGTGACATCGTCTTTTATATGAAATATTACATGTGTATCTCAACAAACTTGTCAATCACGCTCTTAAACGTCAGCATGAAACCCTCTCGTCATGTCTTCTCAATCTGTTCTCATAGCAGTACAACACGGCAGCTACAGGCACGCTGTATGTGGGCTTGCAGGCGCAGGAGCAGCTCTCAGGCAGAATCTCACATCTTGACAGCATCAGTGAGAAATGGCCACACGCTACAAAAATCCCAAAGCTGGCAGAGAGCTGTGCTTGTGAAGCTCTTGTTTGTCATGCTCGACTGCGGTCGTGTTCCCTCCATGCAAGCCAAACTATGAAGAATGTACACGGTTATGGTTGGGTTTTTTTCTGCAAAAGTGGGAACACTTTTGTAGAGAGCTTCTGATTTATGAGCTTAGAAATATCAAGGAGATATTGAAAAGTTTATTTTGAGGTCATTTTCTGAGCCTATGCAGAAATTCAGATTTTTTTTTTTTTATTAAATTTATTATTAATTTATTATTATTAAACCACTTACACTAATTATTTTATACAAAAAAGTTCATTATTTAAGCTGTAAATAATCATTTTAGGTGAGGTGGAAAACAGTAAAAATAAAATAAAAGATTACATTTAAAGACAGCACAACAAATACTATTAAATTATGTATAAATACTTTACATTTTAATATTTAATGCTTAATTGAATACATCTTTAACATAAATTTGCATTAAAGTTATGAGAACTGAGAGTAATGTCTAAAAAGAATAGTACACCCTCAGGCCATCCATGATAACATTGCTTTCTTCAGTGAAAATATCTGAATCAGGAGAGAAATATGCTCAAATCAAGCACCGTTTACAAGTGAAAACAGTTCTGAAGAGTTCTTAAAAATATGTGGGTGGATTTTGATGTGAGAGACAACAAGAGTTGGACTATTTTTTATTGGAGGAAGCGTTATTATTGTAATGCCTTGGGGAGCGAGGAAACACACACACATACTGTAATTGCAAGGACATTCCTTTCCTCCCATTATAATAAATAACCAACATCCTGTTCTGCTTTCTTTAACGTCTCACGAGATCCCTAAACATCTTGAATGTAGTTTAAAACAGGACTTCACTTGGTTCTTATCACTTAACCATAACTCAACCGAAACAGGACGAATCAACTCCCTATCTGGACATGGCCTGGGATGACCGTTTTAACGCCTAAATTTATGATTTAATCAACAAACGAGACAGATATACGTTGACGCAGGCGCTCAACAGATCTACACAACAGGATATTCTCATGACCTCAGGACCTCTCATCTTCGTTCTCCCTCCGAAGGAATGCACTCTTTTTACCTTCTTGGGCAAACTTTTATTGACTTTGCTAAAAGGACTCAAAACTTTTATAAAGTGTTCCAAAAGACCATTAATAATAGCTACTGTGCTATTAAAGCAATATTCTCAAGAGACAAAATGCATCAATGTGTATTTTATGTCATTCATAAGCTTGCTGTGTTATTGGAATCTATGGTATTTTTGTAATCTTTTGAGGTATAATTTTCCCCTGTACAGGAACTACTAGACCTTTTAGTATCATATGCATGATGTGTTATTTCTAATCTTTAATTTGAACCCTTTTTGTTTGTTTTAGCAGGAAAGCTATTAATGTATAGGCCCTTTCGCACCGCAGGAACCTTTTCATAGTACCCGAACTAATGATGGAACTACCCACTTTTTGGCGTGTTCGCACCGCGGGAACTAGGAATTGTTTTAGTTCCTGAACTCCGTTTGGAGGAACTAAATTAGCTCCTACTTCAGAGTAGGGTCTTATGCTGCGTTCAAGTCCTCCTCGGACGTTCGTACTTACGAGTAGACAAGTCGTTATTACGACGTCGGGTGCGTTCAAGTCACTTTGGTCGGAACAAGATGGCTATTTAACTTTTCTACATAAAATTCAATGATTTTTTTTAACTCTACATCTATAAAATGATGAATGAAGAATGTGCATCATTGTGTGTTTTCTTTTTTCTGTTTTTATTTAATTTATGAAGGTGATGTAAACTGAATAGTTATATATTCTATTATAATTATACAATAATATAATATTTTGTATGTGTAACTTATATAGTTTTATTGTACATTACAAAAATATAATAATTTTATTCATTTCAACAACTTTACCGACGCTGCATATCTTTTTGGCTGCGTCCATTGCACACGTTTTTTCACTGACACGCCCCCAACTCGGAAACTCGGGGCTTAAAGAAAATTTCGAGTTTCCCACTCCTAATAACGACTTTGTGGTGGCGTTCATGTGCGTTCAACTCGTAAATACGATGTATCCGACATGACTTGAACGCACCATAAAACAGTTCCGTAGGAACTATCGTGACGTAAGTGTACGCTGATTGGCTAAACGCGTACGAAAACACCCTCACCCGCCATGATTTAAAACGCAGCGTAAACACATACTGTGTAAACATTGTATCAACTTATATTTCGCAAGAATGGATGTAAATAAAGTTTACAAAACAAAAGATGTGTGCTTAATCTTTCTATTTGTGCTGATAATCACCTTGTTGCAGAACATAATGATGAGATAGCAGCTATTAAAAAATTGCGACGTCTTTAATCCCAAAAAGGTATTTTAACCAAAATAAGAGAAACGTAAGTTAGTATATATGTAATTAATGTAGTATATATGGCTTATGCAGTCATAAAAAAGCATGGACAGACAAAAATAGTGTACCATTTAAAATGATTTATTGAACAAAACACATACACTAACGTTACTGCTTTGGTTTCTTAGTCCTCCTTTCCGATCTTTCAATTGCTTGAGGTATACGTCGACATGTCCATGTCCATTGTGAAACCCACGATACACAACAAAAACACAGCTCCGATCACAGCGTCCTCATCCTCCTGTTGTTAACGTCGTTGTTGACCGCCGCGCACAAATGACGTCACTGTCGACCGGCTTACGTCACTTCCTAGTACCCACTGTCGGTGCGAATGTAACCCTTTAAATAGTACTGGGAAATAGTTCGCGCAAAATCGTCCCAGTACTGTACTTTTAGTTCTGGAACTAAAGCGGTGCGAAAGGGGCTTATGTCAAATACCTGATATTGAAAGAATGGCCATGACAAATGCAAGAATTTGGTGTGCATGGAAAGTTAATCTTTAGTATAATAATGTGTGATTACAACGCTTTTAGAACTTGTTAAAGATATTTTCTTCATGTGATAAAATAAATAGGCGGATAATGTATGCACAGAAAGAAGCCTTGTGGGGCGGGGCTCCGCCCACAGGAACAATTTGATTGGAAGAAGCTCTCTGGTGGGCGTACTGCAATCAGTCCGTTAAAGTTGGACACAAGAGCTCACTCTCGCTCTCTCTGCTTGCTGGAGCGCTGTTTTAACAAACTTTGAATTGAGGCTCTCTCTTTTCTTTGAAATCTAGGCCGAGCCCTCAGAACATTGGAAACACTTAGGCAGCTGAAGAAACCCTCGACTGAAACGGAAAGGAACTCGAGGAAGAACTTCGAGCGTCATACAGCACGAGCAGCCAACCTACCAACGAAAGGCTTTCCCCGTGACGTCACGCAACGACGCGCGGGATTCCCTCAAGCCAGGAAACGAAACACAGATCAGGACCATCTCAACTTAAAGCAAGTATCAAACAAAATCAATATTTCGCTGGAACTGGTCGAACTAATCTTTAAGAGTAAGGATAATAGAGTTCTCTGCTTGATGATCTGCACGGGTAAAATCGTGTGGAAATAGCAAACAGTGCTATATTCTCCAAATTGCAACAGTTCATTGCATGTGTGTGTGTGTGTGTATGTATTTTGTTTTGTGTTATTTAGGTTAGTTTCATGTATCTTGAGTAGAATAACATAATAAACTGTCGTTTGATTTATTAAGAAATCTGTTGTCTGGTGCAATGTGATTTTCAAGTTATAAACTATTTGCCAAGATCGCATTACCTATGCTCATAACTGTCATAAAGTTACTCAAATAATTCTGTATTATTATATCGTGGCCACGGAAATAAACAGAATTTCTCAGATATACTGAAACTTAACGACGCTGGACGATTGTTAAATAAGGTATAAGTTGGACGTTTTGATTAATATCAATTAATCATATTCATTTCGAATCCATATGACTAGATTTCGAAAACTAAAATTAAAGTAATAGCTCTAAAAATGCATTACATTATGGATTATGGACTCATATTTTGCCAGAAGTGACTAGTTAAAGTTAAACACCTTAATTATGGAGTTTTTTTTCTTACAAACATACATCTTTTTGCTTCACAAGATGTTAACTGATGGACTGGAGTGGTGTGGATTATCGTGATGTTTTTATCAGCTGTTTGGACTCTCATTCTGACGGCACCCATTCACTGCAGAGGATCTGTTGGTGAACAAGTGATGTAATGCTACATTTCTCCAAATCTGTTTCCATGAAGAAACAAACTCATCTACATCTTGGATGGCCTGAGCGTGAGTATTTCAGGAAATGTTCATATTTGAGTGAACGATTTCTTTAATGGTCTGAAAATAGTTTGCTTGTATGGATTCAGTGTGGGTGTTCAAGACACTAGAACTAAGATTCAGACTTAAGGCCCTTGAGGAGAAAGTAAATTATAAAGACAAAACCAACTTTTGTTCTTCGGGAATCATTGACCTTTTACCATAAAATGTGCAAAATTTATGAAAATCCCTTCGGTTTCATCTCCTGTTGCTTGATGAATTCTGCCTCTCCGTATTTTCTGACCTTCGGGCGATATTCAGGGTTATTGATTTAAGACTGTGACACTCTCAAGCTGCAGACCAAAGGATGCAGAAGCATCTCAGTAGAAAGTCAGAACATCCCTTTGAGTTCCCTGCTGATCAATTGGCAAAGTGGACATCAACACACTTCCCAGAAAATGCATGAAAAGCCTTGTTTTGCATCACAAGGCTGTGTGTTTGAAGGCTCTGCAGTTCTTTTCTAAGCAATTTTCTTATTAATGTCAATTATGAATGTAGAATATTCATCTGTGTGTATTTTACATCTGTGCACAGTAATACTTGACAATTTAGTTAAATGTGATGTACTAAAATAACAAAAAAATGAAATAAACTAAAATAATAATAATTATAAAAGCAAGACAAAATTACACAAACACACAACAAAATTAATTTAACTTGATGTACTAAAGTGAACCTAAAACTAAAATAAAACTAATCAAAAACAAACAAAAAACCTAAACAATAAAAAATGCCCCAAAATCACTAAAATAAATAAAACAATGTATTAATGCACAAAATAACTATAACTGTAATATAAATTGAAAAAAAGAAAAATTAATAAAAGATGGCAAATACAAATGACAAAACACACAACAAAATTACTAAAATAACTGAAACTTTGTATAGCAATGTACTAAAATATCTAAAACTGAAATAATATTTAAAAAACAAAAATAAATGACAAAAAAACAACAAATTACTTAAATAAAAAAAACTAGAAAAGAAACTAATAAAAATGTCAAAATTGCTAAAACTTTAACTAAAATTGAAATTAAAATGGAAAATATAAATATTAAAACTAATCCATAATAATAATAACAACTATTATAGAATCTCAATGCTATTTAAGTAACTGATTAAAAAAGAAGATATTTGACTGCTGCTGTGAACGTTTGAGTGCATGTCAGCAGGCCTGTTCAAACCTCCCGTCCTTTTCAGCTACTTTCATCTTTTTAAAAGCTAGTTTTGCTTTAAAAGCAGTGGCCCGTTATCGTAATGACTCCAGACCTGGTCAAATGTGATCCTCAGAGTACCCACGGCAATTTTCCACACATAAAACTTTTCAGGCCTAACGGGATTTTTCCTCTAATGGCAGACACGAGGGACAGCAATGCAGTTCGGCTCCATTTACAAAGCGCCGAGAGCCTTTTCACTGCGAGTCCTGACACATGAGCTGAGCGTTTTGAACACGGAGGGCATGTCGTCAGTCACACACTTCGGTGAAGTTTTAATGAAGGTGCCTCTTTTGGTCTGTTAGAACCCGTGTTCCTGGCCTCTGTATTGATGATCCTGCCAAATGGGTATCTTTGAGCCGAACGGTTCGACCCGTTTCACCGTGTTCCATTGTGTGATATTTCATTCATCTCGGTGTTGAGAGATAGAGAAAGGTGGGGATGATTGAAAAACAAGATGTGGATGACTTTGCTCGGTAACAAGGCCAGATCTGGTCGGAGCCGTCAGGGTCGAGTGGGTAGATGTTCACAGCACATTCATAAAGCATAAGGCTGGGAGAGGAACTAAATGTACGCTGCAATAACCAGCCGTGAAGGGGAAAACATGTCGCTGATGTATGACCCTTTTTAAAGTGCGTCCTGTCAGCTTGTGTCAGATGTTTTTCAGTTTTACCAGCGCAGCCGAAGCTGCTTTGAAACTGTTACTACAAGCTGCACATGGTTACAGTCAAGCCATTTTAGCATTAGAAAAGAATATTTTACACTAAATATCATCAGAAAACACTATATTTTGCATCTGTTTGTTTGAGCAAAGAAAATCATTGATAAAAATGTTTTTCTTTTCATCATCAAAAATGGAAATGGACTGTTGATGAAAATAGAATGCAAATAACACCATATTAACAATGCAAAAATACGTTTTTTAAAAAGAAACATCTAAGAATGTATAATTGCAACTTTTTGTTTTTGTCATTATTCATTTGCTTTTAAATTTTTATTTCAGCTTTATTTGCTTTCATACATTAGTTTTAGTTATTTTAGCAATTTTGTTTTGTTTTTGTCACTTTTTCATTTATTTATTTATTAGTTTTTTATTCATTTTTATTTCAGTTTTAGTTATTTTATTACATCAAGTTAAACAAAATGAAAATGAGAAATGTTCCCTTTTGGCAATTAGCTGGAATAAAATATTAAGCACAAACTATGTTTTTAACATCTAAAAAGAATGTAATTGTTGTATTGGATATTTGGTTTAATTTGGCATTTTCTCATCAACCAAAAACGTATTTTTGTTGACCAAATTAAGATGCTATATTGTAGAAGTCGGTCCCATAAAGGACCAATTTTATAGTATTTTTATTGTGCTTTTTGTGTCATTATATGCTGTTATTGTAGGAAAAGAGCAGTGTGAGCATTCTTCATTATTTCTTCTTTTGTGTTTCACAGAAGAAATTCATATATGTTTATAACAATATAATTGTAAATTAATGTCAGACTTTTTCTTTCTTTTTTATATATACTACTATTCAAATGTTTGTGGTCAGTGAGATTTTTTTATTTTTACACATGTATGATTTTACATGAGAAAACTATATCAAGATTTCCACAAAAATATTAACAGTATTATAAAAATAAGAAATGTTTCTCGAGCAGCAAATCAGCATATGATAATGATTTCTGAAGGATCATGTGACACTGAAGACTGGAGGAATGATGCTGAAAATACAGCTTTGGTCACAGAAATAAATTACATTTTAAAATATATTGCAATAGAAAACAGCAATTTTAAATTATAATAAATAATATTTCACAATTTTATATGCAAGCTTGTTGAGCAAAAGAGATTTTATTGTTTCCATGAGACACTCGTGGTTAACAGGGATGCTGTAAATGACCTCCTCCGTGTCTGAGAAATTCAGGGAAATATAGCAGTGTGAAAAATGAAGTAATGCAGTTAGCTTCCTCTCCTCAAACATGTGGCAAATGCATTAATGTCAACAGAGCTGTGTTTATGCACGCTGTCTCTAATTAATGCACACACTGAGTAAGTTCAGCAAGGGTCCATGCTGGTGACGGTCAACCAGAGGTTGGCATGGTAACAGATCTCCTACAGGCTGATAATGAAGTGCCCACTAGTTCTGCTGACCTCTGTGGCTCATATTCAATACTGCCCGCGGGTCAGAAAGGTCACCTACTGAGTGTGGACAAGGACCCGGAATGCTTACAATCTACTTTCCCCCCTTTTCCCTAAGTCTTGTCTGAAATGTTATTAGTCATGCAAATATTGTGAAATTAGCAATTAAGTTAAAGAAAAAATATAATTGTGGGATGAAACAGCGGAACTTATTCAAAACGTAATTAGAACCTTTCTCTTGTTGTTTTGCAAGAAAACGGTGTGCCGTGATTTTAA
Organism: Schizothorax lantsangensis; assembly: GCA_027422415.1. Classification (NCBI taxonomy): domain Eukaryota; kingdom Metazoa; phylum Chordata; class Actinopteri; order Cypriniformes; family Cyprinidae; genus Schizothorax; species Schizothorax lantsangensis. The sequence continues at coordinate 25,290,189 of CM049849.1, read as the reverse complement.
ATGGCGTCAGTGATTTGTGTTCAAAATAAAACCCTTTTTGAGACAAAAGACAGTATTTCAGAACAAAAACCTACACTGTAAAAAAAAAAGTTGGGCAAACAAAGTTTAAGGCAACCAGCTTCAGCAGATTTTTGAGTTTTTTCAACTTGTTGTTTTAAGTTTATACAACAAAAAGTTGAGAAATTTCCCAAAAATAAATAAATTGAGAAAACTCAAAAATCTGCTGAAGCTGGTTTCCTTAAACTTTTAAGTTGGCTCAACTTTTTTTTTTTTTTTGTTACAGTGTACTTACTTATTTGTTAACCACCCAGTCCAGTTTAACTAGCTGGTCCTTGCACTGCAATAGTGCCATTTGTATTCAAATTTAATTATTTCATGTCATATGCATCTTATTATGTATGTGAATTATTTACAAAAACACTTTTACTAATGTGAAAAAGTTTAAAATTCCACATGCAGCATTGTTGTAAAATTATCTGTATTTATTACTATTGAATGAAAAAAAAAATGTATCTTTTTCTTTAAGTACATGATTTTCTTTCTGCGTCCTGAGGAATTAGCAGCAAGCAAACTAGACTTTTAGCAGATCAGTATATTCTTAGTTTTCTATCAGTGATATAATCTCTACTTGTTGCTTTTTGAATGGGAATAATATCTGATCACAAAGCGCATGGAATTTTTGAGTTTTATGCCAGTTTACTGCACTATTCTATCCTTGATTTTGCATTTATTTGTGCTAAACTTGAAAAAAAAACTTATTGATATTTTATTTGAGTTATTGATGTTTTGTATTTGTTTTCTGTCATATTACACTTGCAGTGTTCTTGCATAAGGATAGCAGTATGTTATTTCCCCTCACATAAAACTTTAAATTCAGATCTGCAGTCTTTATCACACCATTTATATTGACCGTTCACCTTCTCTATGGCCCCGCAGTGCTCAGATATCAGATGTTCTGGTGCACTTCCTTCTTTCCAGTTGGTCCAGGGTCCCACATAGAGCCCGTTGGACCAAATCCAGAATCCGAAAAGTCGACTCTGTCTAAGCCCCACCCACACTGGCCCTGAGATCTTCTGTCTCTTTAGCTCTCGCTCCGTTTCTATCTGATCATCCTCAGACTCGATGCGCAGTAGTCCAGAAGTATTCGGCTGACTGTTGCAGTAATCCAGAGCACTCTCCCACGACATTTCATCACTGACATGAATGAAGCTCTCTAAAGAAGAAAAAATAATAGTTGAATTATTTGATATGACCTGGAAATGTTGAATTTTGAAGCATAAAGTATTGTCTAAACTTACTGTAGCAGAGAGCATGACACTCATTTTTATTGTTTTTCTGCCAATACTGCGGTTCTAGTTTTGTGAGAGCTGTAAAACATGCTTTTGTATCAGGCTTATATTGATGTTCATAATCAGAATGTCCACCATCAAACCATGTAAGGTTGTAATTATACTGAAGGCCAATCCAGACAGAGTTACTCCCATTTACTGCTTCCTTCACTCGTTCATGTTCCTCCTCATTTCTGATACTGACTAAATCAATGTGATTCTCTCTGCAGTACAGCTGAGCCTCGAACCAGGTTTTGTTTTCAGAGATTAAACTATAGTTGAATGATTGCTGACTATGATCTGTATGAATGCAAGAATAGACAATCATTTTATTTCTCACAATATTTAGATATTTATAAAATATAAATAGCTCAGGGATGATTACCTTGTTTATAACACATGAAGTACATTTCTAAACTACAGTTGAAACACTCCCATGTTCCACCAGTGGTCAGCGCACCACAGCATCTTTCCTCGTTGAAACTGGTCTGGTTGATGAATGTGACAGGTTCACCGTTTGACCATGTACAGCTGTTGGCTCCAATCCAGGTACAGATACTACTGGACATGTTAGCTAACTTCATATTCTCTTCTTGATCATAGATTGTGACGAGGTCAGTGTAGTTAGTTCTACAAGCATTCAGTGCATCATTTATCAGCAGTCGTGGTTCATGTAAGTAGAATTTTCTTAGTCGGCCTGCAGCATTTAAAATGGGAACAGCTGAGAAGAGATACCAATAATATTTCAATAAAAAACAAACATCATCTTGACTGCAGAAAATGAATTTATTTTAAAACTACAAGTACATGTCACTTGAAATGAGAAATTAAATATATGGACAGCGTTGACATGAAAATAAAAAACACTACTTAATATACAGTCAGTATACAGTAGTGTTACATTTTCACATGCAAAACAGCTGAAAGTACGGTGGCCGAGAGAGCTCAACGCACTACAAATGAAAAAACACATGCAATTTGTTTTTTGTATTATTGTTTGTATTTTGTTTGCATTGTTTTTAATTGATCCTAAATTGTGTAAATAGATTTCTATTGTATTGTGTAATTATTACATTTTCTATTATGTATTGTTAATCACATTTTCTTTAGGGTGACTTGTAACATCTTGTCCAGGGACTACGGATGAAAAATAGCCTTTAGGCTAATTCTGGTACATTTACAGGAATGTTTTTATTAATGTACAATGTCCCTGTCAAACTAAATAAATAAATAAACAAAAAAATAAATAGAAAAAACACCTGCAAATTAAGAAAACATCTTCATCGATTTGACAACACGCGCTGCAAATTCTCACAACACAAACAAATAAAGAAATGTGCTATAAATACACATACACAACACAGACAGAAAGAGAAACGCGCTGCAAATAGACACAGACCACATCGGAACTGTTTAAGGGAACAGCAAAGTGACAAACATGGCTAAGACATATTTATCAATGTTTGCTCTGAAAGATGAGATTTTTGTTTAGCCTATATTTTAACATTCTGATAGGATTCCTTAGCTTTATATATATATATTATTAGCCTAAATACAAAATACACAATTACTGTAACTGTGAAAGGTTATGTAAGCCTTAATTTTACATCTTCCCTTACAAAAAAGATAACTATAGCAGTATTCATTAATAAATACATTTATTATATATATATATATATATATATATATATATAACGGTTACTATGGTTAAATCATGGTAACCATGCACAAATTAACCATGGATTTTCGACACTAACCATAGTTTAACCATGGTATTTGTACAACTGTGGTTATACAAATGGTAATAAATACATCAAAAATAAATACAAAAAAATAAAAAAAGGTTAATTTTCATTTTGTTAAGGTAATTTAGTTGTGGTCTGTGCTACTTGCACGTTTCTGTGTTTGGTTGTGTTGAGGATTTGCAGCAGGTTTATTCTCATTTGGTTTTCTGCGGATCGGGTAGGTGGAGAGACAGGGACCGATTGAGAATATGAATATGCACATGTCACATGTGAAAAGTCAAACTGATGTTTCTGTTAAGCGTTTGCTGATCTTGCTATTTTTGCTTTTTAATAAGCTGTTTCTGAAATGGCTTTCTGAAATCGCAGCATGATATGTTCTGATCTCTCTCAGTCACCGTATGAAAGAGCCCAAAGCTGCTAAGAAAAACGTGATATAAACAGGAGATAATACTCACCCCAGAGTATAAGCAGGGCAGATTGAAATATCATAGTAAAGCTTGACATATTTTAAATTAGAATCTGATAGTTTATCATAATATTTTATCAAATGTCATATGCTTGCTGTTGATTTGTCTTTTATTTCAGTGAAGAGTTGGACTGGTCAGTGGCTGGAGGGAAAAAAATGTAAAATGAGAATGTGAGGTCAAAACTGGCTCAATAATTACTTGTATTCATTTTTAGAACACATTCAGTTTTTCCTTTATGTGTGTGCTGACGTTTTGGTGTTTTAAAGGTTTTGGTTACATTTTGGTTTGCATATGATTGTAAATTGGACTGTGAAATTGTGAGGTCTGTGATCAAAATTCTCCAAAAGGTTTTGTGGTTTATAGCAATTAATACAAAATTCAAATTAATACCGTACATTGTGTCCTATTTTTACAGGGTTTTTTTTAGGTTTTTTTTTGACAATGGAGATAAGAGAATTTCTGTGTTTAGCTGGCATTGTTGCCTACTTGATCATTTCACACACACACACAAACACACACACACACACACACACACACACACACACACACACATACACATACACACACACACATTAACAAATAATTCAAGCAAGGTTTTTCTTGTTAACTTTTGTCAAATCACAAAAGGCTCTTATTTTCTGTGTTTATCAGTATTGTAAAGGTTGAAAATATAAATAATATTCAGCTTTTACATCAAATTGAATTGACTGAAGATCATATAAACAGCATTAGTAAGTCAGTTCAGTCTTACCTGGTGAGGAGGTTATTTCATCTCATAATGTGCTGATGAAAACCAAACACTTTTATACTGTATGTAAGGTTATAGTGGGCAGGAGCTGACAGGACAGTTAATCAGTAACTTTACTTGGGTGCTGAACATATCAGTAATATTCATAAAGATGTATTCATGTTCAGTCACATCAGTATTAATCACAGATTAGTTTATGTATTTGATTAAGACTATTTAAAATGCAAGAATAACAGCTCGCCAAATTGAACTGGAAGCTAGAAAGCAAAGCAAAACGGGACAATGTCAATTATTCAGTAAAAATATGGTGTTGCTCAGAAGATCCAATTAATATGAAATTTCTAACATAAGGAGTAAGGAGAAGGATAAAAACTAAGTTTGTGTAGTGATGTAAAAAGTTGTTTGTGTCATGTATTATTTGCTCTTTGGATGGTGTTATTGTGAATGTTGCATTATCAGAACTACTACTTTGAAAAGTAAAATCTATTATCACTTTAGCAGTAATGATGTAAATAATCGCTTGACGTCATCTGTGAACATGTACACGCACTCCATAGATTCTGTGTTGATAGATTATGAAGCTGAGCAGTGCAGACATTGCTTTATGTTTCTTCCATAAACCAGTAAATTCAAATCTGCAGTTTTGAATTGAGTAAATACTTACTTCCTCCTGATTGTGATCACCCATTTTCATTCATTCAGTGTTTGCATAAACATAGTGTACTGCCTTAGTCAAATATCAATATCATCTATATTGTGTCCATATACAAATGCACTGGGCCTACAAGGTCCTGGTCTCATGTGCCTCAACTTTATAAGTTCATGTTTGAGGAATTTATCTGACAAGTTGATAATAATATAATTTTTTTTTACAGATATCACCATACTTCCCTAGTTGATTGATTACACTAGGAATTGCAAACATTTTTGGAATAGTTTTCTGAAACTGAAACGTTGTTTAAATATTTAAATTGGGTATTAAATATCTGATTAAATATGCACTATAGTTTGCAGAACAAAAAATCAGAACATTGGATAAAGCCAGGTTCAAAATTCTTGTCATTTTGTTGACACATAAGTGTTTTACAGAGGGGATTTTAGATATTTATTTCTTATATATATATATATATATATATATATATATATATATATATATATATGTGTATATATATTATTATTATTTTTCTGTGAATGTGATGTGTAATATGCAACTGAAATCTTCAGACACAAATAGATAAAGTGGTGCAATAAAATAAACACTAGTCTGAAACAACATGATATGAAAAGACAAACAGATCTCAAAATTGACCAGTGCATGCAAAAACAATATGTCTTGCTTTAAAAGGTAAATTATTAACTTGTTCTGTTTTAATATTTAATACTTCTCTTTCAAAGTGATCTTACTGAGAAACAATACATAGTAATGCTCAAACTATGATTGTAGTTCTACAGATTATGACATGACTTGTTATACACACGTTATATACGTGTTATATAAATCATCTCCATTTACAGCTATTAAAAAATAGCTGTATATTCTGGTGAAATAAACATTTTTAAATATATCTTTTTTTATTTCAGGTCTAGTGAAGGGCTTTGGGTCTGTTTACATTTAGCTGTTGATGACTTGCTCCTGTGATATAAACTTTCTTAGTTATCCATTCAATACTATCAGTGCTGATGGGTAACTAATTCATATACTGTATTCATATACTGCTAAGTGTTAGTGCAGTTTCTTTGCTCTGTTTTGTGATTTAGAGATTAAAAAAGCAAAGCCCATGAAAGGGTCTGGATGAGGGTTCAGAGTTGTGATGGATCACAGACGCTGGCCGAGTTTGTTCTCTTCATGACTGATGCTTCTGTATTCGCTCACACAGAGACTTAGGCTGGGTGTAAAATGTGTTGCTCGTGTTATTTAATCACAGTGATCAGAGTGCTTCAGCGCTATATAGGATTGTCAGTAGTGCAGTGCTGAGTATGCAGTATGTGATTTAGGGTCTCTGTCACACAGACCAGCATCACACATGCTCAGCCTCTCTCCCCAGAGCTTTAAAGCAGTTTTTGAACTTTATTAAGCATCTGAAAGTGTGACACTGATGTAAAATGTTCCTTTTGTTCTGTAGCATGGTGTAATGCAACATATTGCATTTTAATGAAACTTTGTCTGAGAAAGACCTTTTTAATGGAAACTATCACTAGAGCTCAACAAGTATGAAAAACATTACTCTGTAAAGTTGTAAAAATCTCACAGAATGGAATAAAACTTATGTAAAAATGTACATTTGTTAACCTGGTAATAATAATCACATTTGTAAGAAATACAATCAAAATGAAAAATGATTTGAAATCAATATTTAGTGAACATTTGTAAGTCTTTAAACTTGTTCATACATACATTTGTTAGTGTTTCAGTTTCTGCCTATATATTCATAATTCAACGTCTGTCCGTCCATAGAAACATTAGTATTTAGATACACAAGCCTATAAATACAAATGTTTCTCATTATATATTCAAAAAACAAAAACAAAAACCTCTCCAAACCCTTAGGAGTTAACAATGCATTTTATGATGCGCTGAGTCATAAATAGTCAATGTGTTTAATTACATATAGTTCTCTAATATTGTACTCGTCTCACACAACAAGAGTTCATATAGTTAGCAAATAAATAAATACAAATAAACATAAATAAAAATTAGGCAAAAGTTTTATAAACAACAGATTAAGATATTCAATAATGTTGTTTAGACAGTTTATGATTTATAGAGCCTGCAGATTATATGGATTTTTTTATTTTTTATTTAATATTTATTTTATTTTATTTTTTCACTTTTTAAATTTTCTTTACTGTGTTTTGATTACCTTTTTTTTCTATTTTTTCTATATTAAAATACATTCTCCAATATTAATTTAATGTTTTACTCATAATCTTTAGATATTTATATACAGTAAATAGCCCAGTGATGATTACCTTGTTTATAACACATAAAGTACATTTTTGTTGAACTACAGTTGAAACACTCCCATGTTCCACCGGTGGTCAGCACATTTATCAAATGGAGATAAAGGAAGCATTGCATGTTTGTAGAAGTGAATACACTGATCTTGTCACAATCTATAATGACAATGAGAATTCAGAGCTAGCTTATTAATGAATGAATTCTACGTTTTTTGGATTAGAGCCAACACCTGTACATGGTCAAACGGTGATAATGTCACATTCATCAACTTCACCAGAAATTTTACTGACGAGAGATGCTGTGGTGCTTTAATTTTCTTAGTCGACCTTCACCACTTGAAAGGGGAACGACTGAGAAGAGATGGTCAGTTTTTAGTGAAATACTACTGACATCTTGACTGGAAGAAAATTCATAGCTTTCAAAAACATGTATGTCCAAATTTGACTTGAACAATTCATTTGAATATATAGACACTGTAGAATAGTTCTCGTCTAGGACTTTTTGACTCAGCAAACATTTATTTTGCCTAGTATGTCACAATATAAGGTAAATCTGGCCCTGGACATGATACTGATTTTTGTTGCCAAATTGGTTTGGAACAGTTGTTGAATAAATAATTAAACTGAACTATTATGCCTGTCTATCTGCTTGACTGACAGTTTTATTGATCACTGAGAGAGCATTGACTTGGTATGATGTTGGTTCAATATAAAAATTTTTTTTGTTTTTTTTTAAATAGCTTGGATGTAGTAAACTACTTTTGCCATGTTGCTGTAGCTTAGCTTGTTACATTTCCCAGGGCTGTAGCTTTAGTGTATTAGTGAAGCTTCATTTAATGAGGAGTAACTGTTAGCTTAGCTCACTACATTTCCCAAGTAGCTTACCCAACACTGGTAAGATGTTATTACAGCAGTATGTTATTTCCCCTCACATAAAACTTTAAATTCAGATCTGCAGTCTTTATCACACCATTTATATTGACCGTTCACCTTCTCTATGGCCCCGCAGTGCTCAGATATCAGATGTTCTGGTGCACTTCCTTCTTTCCAGTTGGTCCAGGGTCCCACATGGAGCCCGTTGTACCAAATCCAGAATCCGAAAAGTTGACTCTGTCTAAGCCCCACCCACACTGGCCCCGAGATCTTCTGTCTCTTTAGCTCTCGCTCCTTTTCTATCTGATCATCCTCAGACTCGATGCGCAGTAGTCCAGAAGTATTCGGCTGACTGTTGCAGTAATCCAGAGCACTCTCCCACGACATTTCATCCTCACTGACATGAATGAAGCTCTCTGACAAAAAGCATACAAAGAAAAAAACATGAAAGACTATTCAAATACAATGAATTACAAAATCATTTAATGCTAAAACAGGAATGATTTGAATTTCAAAGCAAGTGTTGTGTTGTCTTACTGTAGCATAGAGGATAGTATGAGCCGTTGTTAGCTATCATCCACTGCACATTCTCAAGTCTACTCATGAAAGCCTCAGGGCTGTGTGATTGCAGATCAGTCCAGTTTCTGTAAGCAGATAGTCCTCCATCATTCCATTCCACACTGTCCTCCAGCAGGCCGATCCAGCAAGAATCTGTAGTCGTGCCTCGTGCTTCCTTCACTCGCTCATGTTCCTCCTCATTTCTGATACTGACTAAATCAGTGTGATTCTCTCTGCAGTACAGCTGAGCCTCGAACCAGGTTTTGTTTTCAGAGATTAATGTGTAGTTGTATGATGCTCGCCCAACATCTGTATGAATGCAAGAAAGTGATATTGTTTTGGTTGAATTAATTGTAAAATTATATAGTTATAAGATAATATTGTATTACCTTGTTCATAACACATGAATTGTCTTTTCTGGTCGCATTGGAGAGATTCCAAATCTCCATCAGCTTTCATAGCAGCGCAACATGTTCCCCCACAATACATATTAAAATCTTTTTTATATGTGACCTCATCACCATTTGACCATTTCTTACTGGGTTTTCCTATATGTGCACCAATCCAGCCACTAGAGTTACGTTGAGCAGTGTACTCAGTTCTATATAGTCGTGTTGGTCATAAACGGTGACGAGGTCAGTGTACTTTGTTCTGCATTCTTTTACAGCATCTGTTCTATTAACCTGCTCCGGTACTCTGTAGAATTGTCTCAGTCGTCCTTTAGCAGTTGAAGGAGGAAAAGCTGAAGAGAAATATTCAGTTTTTAGCACCAAAACCCATTTGTGTTGTATGAGGAAAATAAACAAACAAACCATGATACAGACGATTAAATACTCACCACAGAGGAGGAGGAGCAGCACACGAAGCAGCATCATAATGATGTTCAATGTGTTTAAACCAGTAGCTGCTGTTAAACACAGAATTGTTTGTTGTTTCAACAACAACCAACACACACACACACACACAAAAGATTGTTGAAAACTTTAAAAAATAATAATAAATTATGATTTGCAATAATTTTCACTTTGTTCAATTTGTTTGCTTAATGAACAGAAAATGTCTTAAGCAAGAAATTCTTCCAAATTCCAAGTTCCATATTATCAACACACCTATATTGTGTTACTAACAGGTGAATTTCCATGAATGATCTTTTTTAAATGTTTATTTTAATTAGGTGTGTGGACATATACCAAAAGTAAATACACAAACAAATAAATAAATACATTTACATATAGTTCTCAATGCAATCATAAAGTGTATTTATAATATAAAGACGAGAACAATTGCCATGTGTTTTAGATGTAAATTACTCCAAAAGCACACCTATCAGGTATTTATCTATGGATACTAGCCTATATATGGACATAAACAACCAAAATAAATTCATTTGCTTTTTAGAATTACAGTATATCTCTTCTAAAAATATATTCAAGGGCCTCTAGTATTTATTTCCAATATTCTTGAATTATGTACACATTCCCAAAATATAGGATAATTGTTTGATTCATTACATCCACAGTTTCGTCAACATTTTGGAGTGTTATTACTATCTGGCTGTTTGTGTTGGTTATATAAAATATCTAATAATCTTTTTCCAACAGTATTTCTTCCAGTTTAGTGAAGTAGTCAATTTCCACACAGTTGACCACTCTTCATCAGTAAAGATTATTTCACTTCTGTCATCCATTTCTCTTTGATATAAATTGTAGAGTGATATAAATATTATTTTAACTTCATATGATATGCATGACGAATATGTGTGTAATATATGGCAAATAAAGCAAAACCGCTATAATTATTCTGTTTATATTAACTCAAACTCTCCTGCTAAAGAATCCCTTTAAAGTTTGTCATAGGCCTATTTCATATATTTTGTATAAAATGTTATAGATCTATACATGCTGTATTGAAACTGTGAAATATTCAAATAGTACAGTTTTAAATCTTTATTAATAATGGTTGTAATTCAGGTTTGCATCAATAGACAAAGCATGCAATTCTTTTCACAAACATATCTTACACTGATTTTCTCAGCTAGATATATATATATATAAAAAAAGCTCATCATTAGATCAGAGAGAGCAAATTTACTTCAATCTTACCTGACGAGAAGACCATTTCATTTGATAATGTACTGAAGGCAACTAAAGAATTGTATATGTAATTCTATAGAGGGCAGGTGCAGACAGGCACATTGATTCTGGATAACGTAAGTTAATGAGTAACTTCATTTAGATGTTCATTCAGCTTAGGAGTTTTATCCAGGTCATAACAGTAATATTTATGAAGTCTAGTCAAATTTATAGTGCTTTTTGCAGTAAAAATACAGCATAACCAAAACTGAGCTAAATTGTAAAGCAAACAGTGTCGTTTATTTAATAAAATGGCAGTATTGCTCATAAGATCCAGTTCAGATGAAATTTATCACAGAAGTTTTGGTGCAAAAAGTTGTTTGTGGTGTGTATTAATTTTCCTAATATGGTTTTGCTGTGCATGTCTTTGAATATTCTATTCTCAGAACAAATACTTTGGGCGGGGGGGGGGTGTGAAAGAGTGGATGAAACGCATTTGTCCGTGTTTCACTCCGTCTCGAATCGCGCTCACGGAATGCACTCGAGAAACAGTCTCATCCGTGGCTCGGTACGCTTTCAACTCGTTTTTTTTTTTCTCAAACAAGAGACTGTACGACATTCACGTTACATGATTTGACTGATTTTTACATAGAGAGGGTGACAGCGCACCACATTAAAAGAAACGATCATTCATGTTTTCACAACAGCTGGCCAAATTCAAAAACAAAACTAAAATTAAAACATCTTTGAGAGCAAGGGGGCCCCCTGGTGTTTCGGGGGCCCTACGCAGCTTGCGTATTCTGCGTATAGGGAGGATCGGCTCTGAGTAAAAGTTATACTGTCAGTGTACAGATGTGTAAATAAACACTTGACGTGTACATACACACTCCATAGATAACAGAGCTGAGGAGTGCAGCCGCTGCTTTATGCTTTTTCCATAAACCAATAAATTCAAATCTGCTGTTTTGAATTGAGTAAGAACTTCCTTCCTCCTTATTGTTATCGCCTGTTTTTATTATTCAGTGTTTGCATAAACATACTATACTGTCTTAGTCAAATATCAATATCATCTATAATGTGTCCATTTTCAAATGCACTGGGCCCTACAAGGTCCTGGTCTCATGTGCCTCAACTAAATTCATGTTTGAGGAACAAGTTATGATCATTTAAACATTTTAACTACTGTATATAGATATCACAATACTTCATAGCTGATTGATTACAATAGGAATTGTAAACATTTTTGTATTCATTTTCTGAAATGTTGTTTAAATGTTTAAATAAGACATTGTGTATTTAAAGATGCACTAGTTAGCAGAACAAAACAATTTAACATTGGATAAAGCCAGGTTCACATACACATATCTTTAAAAGTGTTTTCTCTCAAAAAAAAAGAAAGAAAAAAAGAAACACACCACACACACACACACACACATAAATAGATGGAAGTGCAATAAAATAAACACTTAAATGTATTTTGGATGTTTTCTTCTCAGTTAACAACATGATAAAAGACAAACAGATCTCAAAATTGACCAGTGCCTGAAAAAAACATGTGTCTTGCCTTAAATGGTAAATTAAGAGCTTATTCTCTGTTTTAATAATTAATATTTAATACTTCTCTCTCAAAGTGATCTTCCTCAGAATCAATACACAGTAATGATTGCAGTTCTTCAGATTAGTGAAAGTGAAAGTGACGTGACATACGACCAAGTATGGTGACCCATACTCGGAATTTGTGCTCTGCATTTAACCCATACAAAGTGCACACACACAGCAGTGAACACACACACACCGTGAACACACACCCGGAGCAGTGCCTCCGGGTGTGTGTTCATGACATGACGTTATATACATGTTTTATTCTGCTAAATGAGTAAATATACACAAATGGTCTCCATTGACAGCTATTAAAAAGTAGCAGTATATTCTGGTGAAATAATTATATTTAAAGGCAACTTTCAGCTTTTTAGGATAGTTTCTACCCAGCAGGCACCAGACGTCTATGTAACGTCAGGTTGACGTTGGACATGACGTCAGACAGACGTTGCATTTTGGTTGAAAATGAAAATCGGGTTGACGTCAATATTTGACGTCAATTTGACGTTGACTTAAAGGGATAGTTCACCCAAAAATGAAAATTCTGTCATCATTTACTCTCCCTCAAGTAGATCCAAACCTGTATGAATGTCTTTGTTCTGCCAAACACAAAGAAAGATATTTTGAAGAAAGTTTGTAACCAGGCTGTTTTGGGGCACCATTGACTTCCATAGTAGAAAAAAAAATACTCTGGAAGTCAATGGTGCCCCAGAACTGCTCTGTTTCCCACATTCTTCAGAATATCTTCCTTTGTGTTCAGCAGAACAAAGACATTCATACAGGTTTGGAACTACTTGAGGGTGAGTAAATGATGACACAATTTTCATTTTTGGGTGAACTATTCCTTTAACGTTGGATTTTGGTTAAAACTTATGTAAAAATGTATATTTGTTAACCTGGTAATAATAATCGCATTTGTTAGAAATACAATCAAAATGAAAAATATTTGAAATCAATATTTAGTGAACATTTGTAAGTCTTTAAACTTGTTTATACATACATTTGTTAGTGTTTCAGTTTCTGCCTATAGGTTCAAGGTTCTTTATTTTTCGTCACATACACAATCATACAGGGTATAATCAGTAGTGAAATGTAGTGAAAAAGTGAATATATTCATAATTCAACGTCTGTCCGTCCATAGAAAAATTTGTATTTAAATACACAAGCCTATAAATACAAATAAGTTTCTCATTATATATTCAAAAAACAAAAACAAAAACGTCTCCAAACCCTTAGAGTTAACAATGCATTTTATGATGCGCTGAGTCATAAATAGTCAATGTGTTTAATTACATATAGTTCTTTAATAGTGTACTCACACAACAAGAGTTCATATAGTTAGCAAATAAATAAATATAAAAAAAAATTAGGCAGATTAAGATATTCAATAATGTTGTTTAGACAGTTTATGATTTAGAGAGCCTGCAGATTATATGGATTTATTTTATTTTTTATTTTTATTTTTATTTTATATTTATTTTATTTTTTCACTTTTTAAATTTTCTTTACTGTCTTTTGATTACCTTTTTTTCTATTTTTTCTATATTAAAATACATTCTCCAATATTAATTTAATGTTTTACTCATAATCTTTAGATATTTATATACAGTAAATAGCCCAGTGATGATTACCTTGTTTATAACACATAAAGTACATTTTTGTTGAACTACAGTTGAAACACTCCCATGTTCCACCGTGGTCAGCACATTTATCAAATGGAGATAAGGAAGCATTGCATGTTGTAGAAGTGAATACACTGATCTTGTCACAATCTATAATGACAATGAGAATTCAGAGCTAGCTTATTAATGAATGAATTCTACGTTTTTTGATTAGAGCCACACCTGTACATGGTCAAACGGTGATAATGTCACATTCATCAACTTCACCAGAAATGTTACCGAGGAGAGATGCTGTGGTGCTTTATGTAAGTATAATTTTCTTAGTCGACCTTCATCACTTGAAAGGGGAACGACTGAGAAGAGATGGTCAGTTTTTAGTGAAATACTACTGACATCTTGACTGGAAGAAAATTCATATCTTTCAAAAACATGTATGTCCAAATTTGAATATATAGACACTGTAGAATAGTTCTCGTCTAGGACTTTTTGATTTAAAAAATTACCTATGTCTTATTATTATTATTATATTATTATTATTAATAAACTTATGTAATGCTGTATATATATATATATATATATATATATATATTAGGAATAATTAAATACTCACCCTAAAGAAAAAGCAGGCCAGGTAGAAGTACTATGGATAGTTTATTTTATACCATAATCTTATGTTTTATTAAATGGTATCAATCTTATTCATTTGGTGCGATAAATAAATCTAAAGAAGAAATATTTGTTATTTTATCTGTTAATTCAATGAGGAGTTGGACTGATCAGTGGATTGTAGTAAATGTATAAGAATGTAAAAAAATGGCTCAGTAATTACAGTATTTTGTGAAAACTGACGTCAATCTAAATTCATTATGATCCTCTGTTATTTATACAAAGGCTAAAGACTTCTCATCTGACATATCTGACAAAACTGTATGTTAGTATAATTTAATTTTATCTTGGTAAGTAATAAAGATTAATTATAAAACAGAGATAACAAATCTGCTTCTTACCTGGTGAGCAGGTCATTTGGTTATGTACTGTACTGAAGGAAATAGCAAACTTATTCAAATCTTGGCATCATTTTAGGGCAGGGACGGACAGACCACACACCACAACTGCACTGGAATTAGAGACGTCATTTCTGTTCACTGGATGATTAATATACTGTTCATAACCAGTGATATTCTGCTGCATCACTGCATACAATATACAAGAGATAATACATGTAACATAAATAAATGAAACAGAGGTTTTCTCAAGTTTACATGTCAAATCACAAAAGGATTGTTTTTACTGTAGCTCATACTATACTTGTAAAGTATGCTTTTATTGTTGTTGTTGTTGTTAAAAAAAAGCTTACCTGAAAAATAATAAGTACTGCTATATAAAGTCACATAAAGCAAAATACACTGCAAACATAAAGATTTGATGAATGATGAGTGAAGAGTTTAGATGTTATGTTCAACTTTTATTAAAATTCTTATATATTATGTCAACCGTCTTGACTTACTTTTTTTAAAGAAAATGCTTTTGAAAATATAGAGAAAGTAATATAAAATCACAAGAAAAAAGAATTGTTACAAATTCTCTGAGTTAATATAATAGTAGTTGTCTCTGTGACATTACAACAACAAACATTTATAACAATACTTTAAAATAATTGTTATTTATAGACGTTTACTGCAAATAATTAAAAAAAACTTACTTTCATTAAATGTTAGTTCATCAGTGAGGTTCAAGAGAATGTGGATGGATGTCACTAGTGCTCATTAAACTGGTAAATGTGAAACCATACTACATGTGCTATGGTTATACACAAATTTTAATATTAAATTGTTTTTTATTTTTATTTTATTTTGTATCTTATTCAAATTGACTGCATTGTTGTATATGAACAGCTAGAATAGAAGAGCTAGAGAACTTTTGTCCTGATATTTAGAGCATGCTGTCTATTTTGGAAATATTTGCATAAACATGCTGCCTTAGTCAAATATTAATAACATCCATAATGGGGTGTAATCCATAATTATAATAATATAATTCTTTACCCAAATTTTTTCCTTCAAAATTCTCTGATATTGTTTTAATGTGAAATAGTGTGATAGTTGTGAAAGACTTACAATTAACAACCATTTAATGGCTGTTATTAAAGGAAATAGTCAATGAAGTACCCAGAATTCTTTATTTTTTTCAGAAATGTAAAGCTTTACACAGGTCTGCTGCTTTCCATACAGTCACAGATCACAGATCACACATTCATGACACTAATAAACTGGCTACATGTCTTGGTTTACTTACAGATTCACCAAATACAAATGATATTCGTAATAAAAAGACTCGATGTTATGTGCATTCATGAACAACTTTTAATGTTAATTCTTAGTATATGAGGCATAAAGGTTTACAACAATAATATGATAAAATGAATGAATTAATGAGATAAACATGAAAAAGGCAACAGTAAAAACTAAGTATAGCATTACTAACTAGCTTCTGGTGCTACCTATGAGCTTTATTACACAAGACATGAATGATACCACTGTTTACTACTGTACCTCATTCAGAGCACTGAAAACTGAGCATGCGATAAACCAAAGAGCATAAAAGAGAGGTATATTAATATTACTTTACTTCACATAAAACTCTAAACTTAGATCTGCAGTCTTTATCACTCCATTTGAATGTACCGTTCACCTTCTCTATGGCACCGCAGTGCTGGGACGTTTGATGGTTGGTGCACTTCCTTCTTTCCAGTTGGTCCAGGGTCCCACAAAGAGGCTGTTGGACCAAATCCAGAATCCGAAAAGTCGACTCTGTCTAAGCCCCACCCACACTGGCCCCGAGATCTTCTGTCTCTTTAGCTCTCGCTCCGTTTCTATCTGATCATCCTCAGACTCGATGCGCAGTAGTCCAGAAGTATTCGGCTGACTGTTGCAGTAATCCAGAGCACTCTCCCACGATTTCTCATCCTTACTGACATGAATGAATCTTTCTAAAGAGAAGAAAAAAAAAAAAGAAAATTAGTTGCATGCTTTGATTTATTAAAGCATATGTAGATATGAAATGTTGAATGTGGGAGCGTAAAATATCGTCTTAACCTACTGTAGCAAAGAAGAGCACAGGTACTCGGATTACTTGTGTAGCAAGGTTTCGTTGGACGATTTGTGAGAAATGTAAAGCATACTCCTTTAGCATCTTGTTCATAATCAGAATGTCCACCATCAATCCATGCAACCTTGTAATTATACTGAAGGCCAATCCAGACAGAGTTACTCCCATTTACTGCTTCCTTCACGCGTTCATTTTCCGTCTCATTTCTGATACTGACTAAATTACTTTGATTCTTTTTGCAGTACAGCTGAGCCTCGAACCAGGTTTTGTTTTCAGGGATTAAAATATGATTACCTTGTTTATAACACATGAAGTACATTTTTGTTGAACTACAGTTAAAACACTCCCATGTTCCACCAGTGGTCAGCGCACCACAGCATTTCTCGTCAGTAAAATTTCTGGTTGAGGTTGATGAATGTGACAGGATCGCCGTTTGACCATGTACAGGCGTTGGCTCTAATCCAGCCACAATTAGATTCATTCACTTTAGCTTGCATCGTATTTCATCATAGATTGTGACGAGATCAGTTTAGTTATGTCTACAAGCAGTCAGTGCATCATTTATCTGCATTTGTGGTTTATGTAAGTAGATTTGTTTTCTTAGTCGATCTGTACAGCTTGAAAGGGGAACAACTGAGAAGAGATGGTCAGTTTTTAGTGAAATACTACTGACATCTTGGCTGGAAGAAAATTCATAGCTTTCAAAAACATTGACTTCAACAATTAATTTGAATATACACTAGAATAGTTCTCATCTAGGACTTTTTGACTTGAACTTTAATTAATCTAATTAATGTCTTAATAAAATAAGAAAAATAATCATGCATTTTTAATATGCATAAACATGTAGTGTGCAAGGAATAAATAAGATGGTGATTTGTTATGCAGAGCTTCTCAAACAGGTAGAATTAAATACTCACCCCAGAGAAGAAGCAGGGCAGGTAGAAGTACCATGGTAATGCTCAGCTTATTTTAAACCAGAATCTTATATTTTAATAAATGGTATCGATCTTATTCACGTGGTACGATGATTCAATCTAAAGAAGAAACGTTTGTTTTATCTGTTAATTCTAATAGGAGTTGCACTGATCAGTGGATCGGAGTGAATGTAACATAATGTAAAAAATAGGCTCAATAATTGTGAAATGAAATCACTCTAAATTCATTATGATCCTCTGTTATTAATACAAAGGCTAAACACTTCTGGTGTGACATATCCAAACAGATTCTGCTCCCAGAGGATCGCATCAACAAACAAACAATGACAGACAATATGATCAGATACTTTACTTAAACAAAACAGTATGTTACTATAATTTCATTTCATCTTTATATGGAATAAGGTTAATAAAACCGAAATAAAGTTCCTTCTTACCTGGTGAGCAGGTCATTTGGTTGTGTACTGAACTGAAGGAAATAGCAGACTTATTCAAATCATGGCATAATTTTAGGGCAGGGACAGACAGACAGGCAGGCTGGGTCTGATAACACACCACAGCTTCCCTAGAAGTATAGAGATATCATTCCTGTTGACTGGCAATGATTCTTATACACGTAATAATCAGTGATATTCTGCTGTATCACTGCATATACACGAGATGGTACATATAACAGAAATAAACAAGTATCCAGGTTTTTTTCAAGTTTACATTTCAAATCACAAAATTTTTTAATGAAGCTCATACTATACTTGTGAAATATGCTCTTTTTGTTGTTAAAAACCTATATAAAGTTACATAAAGCAAAATACACTGCAAACATAATTATTTGATAAGTGATGAATGAAGAGTTCACCAAAATAATTGTTACAAATTCTCTGTGCTTAGTAAAAAGTTGTCTCAGTGATGTTTCAACAAACTTTTCTAACAATATTTTTAATATGATTGTTATTTATAGCTTGCTAGCCTATAAAAAAGCTTACTTTGATTCTATTTTAGTTCATCAGTGAGGTTCAAGAGAATGTGAATTAAATGCCACTAGTGCTCATTAAACCAGTAAATGTGAAACCATACTACATGTGCTATTTTTTACACACAAATGATATACTATCAAATCATGTAATGTTTTTTTTTTTAAATTGATCACATTGTTGTATGTGGACAGCTAACAGAGCTAGAGCTAGAACTTTCATCCTGATACTCAGAGCCTGCTGTCTATTTTGGAAATATTTGCATGAACAGGCTGCCTTAGTCAAATAGTAATAACATCCATAATGTGTCCTTATTCAAGCCCTGCAATTCTATTCTGCTGCGTTACAGTCTGCACTCATTTTACCCTTTTGTAAAGTACACAGATATTATGCGGCACTGCATATGATGCTTTGTAAATTTTCTTAAAAAGACAAAAACTATAAATTGTTAGTTTTTTAGTATTTATTTACCCGTTATACAAGTGAAGATCATAGTAGAGTTAAAAGTCATTAATATGGCTTATGTCACAAAAGCTGTGTTTCTGAACTTCAATACTTTGTCACTTCCCCTAATTAAGTCTCTGCCAGATCATTTTTCCTTTGAAATTCATCAAGTTTGGAATATGCTTCATTTGGCCAGGCCAGGTTTGTCTCCCTGAAGAATAAATCCCAAAACACACATTCTGGTTTATGGAACCCTACCAAAGTCATTAATCCATGAACACATGAGATAATAAGGCATTCAATTATGTGGAAAAAGCACGCTTTTGCAATTATGGGGAAACATTGGGAAATTGTACTTGACAGTCAAGTTGAGGATAAATATGTTGTTACTTTACTTTGTGATCAAACTTATTTTCACTTGGTGGATAATAAAACACAAGCAGCACCACTCATATATTCTTTAGATTGTAAACATCTACGTAGTTGCAGTCTAAAGTGTGTTGTTTCAAGTGCACTTGTCTGTTGTCACAGAAACCCAAGGAGAATGGACATTCAAGAAGTAGATGGTGAGATATCAGTCAACCCCTATGAGAAAGCCTTTGATCTCTATTCCCTCGCTCCATCCCTAGATCTAGAATGTAGAGGAAATCTCAAGAAGATTCATCCCAAGGAAATCTCAGATGCTGCCTGCCTTTCTCTGTGCAGGTGAGAACATCCTGTTATGTTGTAATCTTCTGAACAGATGTCATCAGACTATTTTGTTCTCCACATGTTAGAGAATCAGACAGTAATGTGAGTCTTTGAGGTATTTCGTCTCTGCTTGTGTTTCAGGGAGTTTTCTGGGGGATTTTTTTCTGGAGGAACTCAGGTATATGTGCAAGTTTTCAACTAGAGCTCAACCTCACAAAGATCCGGCGTTGCCCACAAACCACCTAATCTCTGTGTACTTTGTCTGTTTTTCTAATTTAATTTCTTCAACATTTCAGCTAATCAGTCCAGACGCTTATCCAAAGATCTTCTCTGGAGCCTGATATTCTTACACACACACCAAGATTTTACATTCAGTGAGTGTAAGATAAATATGATGAAAGAAATTATAGCATCTAAAGAGAGAGTTCAGTTTGAAACTAGGTTTATCTCTGTGTTCAGATCTTTGAATGGTACATAAAAAATGCAGTTCATACAGTTAAGTGACCTCTTTTATTATAACCATTATTTGCCATTTCAGGCATGAAGATGCATCTCTCTGCTGGCCATCCTGATGAACCTGGTAAATGTGAGAAGCTTCGGTTGAGTGTAATGTCCACAGCAGTCTAAAAAAATACACAAAACACTTTTTCTTTCAGTGTTACAGGAGTTGTTTCTGTTCAAGACTTGCTAAGGAAGCAGCCTTTGACCTCTGACCTGTGCTTAAAGGAGGACAGAGTATAAGAGGTTTGGATGCTCAGTAGGAACATTTTCTGTTTAGATTTACAACATTTGAGCTCTTAAAATCAAACTCTCACACAGACTGAAAAGCCTCCAGAGTTCTCAAGTCTAGAATTTGATGTTACAACAGCAACAGCAACTAATTTATTTGTATAGCACATTTAAAAACCACTAGTGTAGACCAAAGTGCTTTACAGGTAAAAACAAAACAAAAAAAACAAGGCATTTAAGCACTAAAGAAACAATAAGTATGAGCCGAAAATAAGTTAAATTAAATTAAAACAAAATAGAGGAGAAAAGGCTAGAATCAAATATATCAGTTTCAATGAGAATCAGGGAATATTGAAAGCCACATAAAAAAGGTACGTTTTCAGAGCAGATTTAAAAGTTGACAAAGATTGGGTGGATCTAATGTAGGCCGGAAGGCTATTCCATAACTTATGGCCGATGACCGCAAATGCGCGATCACCCCGGTTTTTAAGTCTAGTTCTAGGAACATATAGTAAATCAGAGTCCCTAGATCTAAGTAATCTAGACTGCGAAGGCGGATGCAGTAGTTCAGATAGGTACTGTGGTGCCTGGTTCCGCAAAGACTTAAAGGGATAGTTCACTTTGAAATTAAAATTTGGTATCTATCAGCTTACCCCAAGGGCATCCAAGATGTAGGTGTCTTTTTTTCTTCAGTAGATCCAATTTTGATGTTTTTAGGTCAAACCGTTCTAGTCTGTCAGTCATATAATGGCAGGTATAGGTCACTGTCTCTATAAGAGGGAAAAAGAACATGCACAGAGAAACCCAAATTAAACAATTCCCCATCGTAACTACACATTGATGGCCTAAGACACGAAACGAGTGGTTTGTGTGAGAAAACGAACAGTATTTATATAGTTTTTCACCTCTTGTACACAACCATGTCCAAGTGATCTGAGTGCGCACACGCATCCGGTGTGTGACGTGTGTGTGCGCGCGCTCTGGCTCACGCTGCATTCACACGGGGCGTCGGCGTCAACGCTTGACGGAGGGCGTGTCTGAAGCGTGGTGCTGACGCAACTTTTCAAGCGCCAACGGAGGCGTCAGCCAATCAGATCGCCTCATGCAAATACCCAATCCCGTTCATGCATCACCAGAGAAGTATGTGATTGGTTGTTGTAACTATGACGGCGCGTCAGCACCACGCTTCAGACACGCCCTCCGTCAAGCGTGACGCCGATGCCCGTGTGAATGCGTGAGCCAGAGCGCGCGCACACACACGTCACACACCGGATGCGTGTGCGCACTCAGATCACTTGGACATGGTTGTGTACAAGAGGTAAAAAACAATATAAATACTGTTCGTTTTCTCATACAAACCGCTCGTTTCGTGTCTTAGGCCATCAATGTGTAGTTACGATGGAGAATTGTTTAATTTGGATTTCTCTTTGCATGTTCTTTTTCCCTCTTATAGAGACAGTGACCTATACCTGCCATTATATGACTGACAGACTAGAACGGTTTGACCTAAAAACATCAAAATTGGATCTACTGAAGAAAAAAAGACACCTACATCTTGGATGCCCTTGGGGTAAGCTGATAGATACCAAATTTTTATTTCAAAGTGAACTATCCCTTTAAATACAAATAACAAGACTTTGAAATCAATTCTGTATTTGACCGGTAACCAATGAAGTGAAATCAAAATCGGTGTGATGTGTTCACTTTTATGCTTCCCTTTTAGGAGCCGGGCTGCGGCATTTTGTACTAACTGTAAGCACGTGACACATGTCTGAGAGGCACCAATGTACAAAGAGTTACAATAGTCAAGTTGGGACGTTACAAATGCATGCATGACAGTTTCAAAGTTTTTACCAGACAAAAAAGGCTTAACCTTTGCTAAAAGACGAAGATGATAGAAACAAGACCTAACCACAGCACTTATCTGCTTATCAAATTTAAGACTGCTATCAAGCAAAACCCCCAGATTCTGAACACAGGTGGTACTGTATGGTAACAGAGTATCGAGATCAACATCATGAATGCTATGATCATTTGAACCAAACAAAATTATTTCAGTCTTACTCTCATTAAGACTTAAGAAATTACTAGCAAGCCAAAGTTTCAGTTCGTCTAAGCAGTCTAATATAGACTTAAAGGCAAGCTTATCATCACACTTTATAGGCAGATAAATTTGTGTGTCGTCAGCGTACAGATGAAAAGATAAACCATGCCTATGTAAAATAGAACCCAAAGGTAGCATGTAGAGGTTAAACAGTACCGGGCCAAGAATAGATCCCTGAGGGACACCAGAACTTAAGTGTATAACAGAAGAAGAATGATTTCCAAGGCAGACAGAGTAACTCCTATTAGTCAAATATGAGCGAAACCATTGCAGCACCGTACCCCGAAGGCCCACACATGTTTCTAGACGTGATAAGAGAATATTGTGATCGACCAGGTCAAATGCGGAGCTAAGGTCTAGCAAGACCAAAGCCACAGACTGCCCAGTATCAGTGGTGAGCATTACATCAATCATGACTCTTAAGAGGGCCGATTCGGTGCTGTGATGGGCTTTAAAACCAGACTGAAATTACTTGTGTATATTGTTTTCATTCAAGAAAGTCAAAAGTTGGCTCAGAACCACTTTTTCTAAAATTTTTGAGAGGAAAGATAAATTTGAAATAGGGCGAAAATGACTCAATATCGTAGAATCCAAATTTGTTTTTTTAAGATGAGGCAGAACAGAAGCATGTTTAAGGCTGTTGGGTACGGTTCGGTAAAAAGACATTTGTTGATGATAGACAACAAATCAGAGCCAATAACATGAAAGACTTGCTTAAGAAAATGTGTGGGAATCACATCCTGAGGGCAGCTAGTAGGTTTTAAGGTAGCAACAACCTCTTTAAGAGAGTCCTCTTGGCGGAGTCGATAGCCATGCGAATATTTAGCAGTGTTTGACTGTCATAAACCAGCAATATATTACAGTCAGTAATTAGGAAAGATAAACATAAAATCATAAAATTTAAAAACGAGAGAGCAAGCAGCGGACGGCATGCCACACACAACGGCGCCATCTTGAAATCTGAACACCTCACCTTACTCGTCAGTATGTAGTGAAACTTTACATCAGAGCCTAAATATCTGTGATATTAGGTTAAGCCTTTTTTGTCTGGTAAGAACTTTGAAACTGTCATGCATGCATTTGTAACGTCCCAACTTGACTATTGTAACTCTTTGTACATTGGTGCCTCTCAGACATGTCACGTGCTTACAGTTAGCTTTCCTGTAGCTCAAATGGTAGAGCATGGTGCTAGCAACGCCAAGATCATGGGTTCGATTCCCAGGGAAAGCAAGAGCTGATCAAATGTAAAAAACTAACTTGAATGCAATGTAAGTCGCTTTGGATAAAAGCGTCTGATAAATGTAAATGTGAAATGTGATATCTCACTGTTCTGTTTCAGTGTGACTGCAGAAGATTATCAAATCTGATACTTTAAAATGGATGCTTTAAATAATTCAGGAATGTGAATCAGTGCCTTTCGACAGAATTTGATTATTTTTACCCGAAATGTTTGTTTTAGTTCATGACAAACAGATGATTATGTGACCAATACATTTCAAAGTGTGAATAAACCTTGTTTTTCTTTTTTATTCTGTCTGTGCAGCTTACATTAAAGATAGTCTTTGAGAATCTGCTCCTGTTTTTCTATCTACTGTCGTATCAGTCAACATGAATGAAAATGTCCATGCTGGATTTATTCTGAGTGCACAAATAAAAAGCTTTTTTTTTTCTCAATGAATTGTTCGTTTCATTAAAAAAAATAATTGTTTTTGAAATTTTAATTTCACTGGTCTTTGAATAAATAAAAAAGATAAAACCCCCCAAAAACATCACATGAAAGAGTTGATGGTTCAGTGGTCTGAACATCAGTTCTTGATGTGGGAAATCCTAGTTCCAAGCTCTCTTTAAGTGGGAAAAAGAGTTTAGTTCAACTGTTTTCTGATTGAATAAGATGAGATAAAAAAAAAAGGTGGCAGATACACGGAAGAGCCAGTCAGACTTCAATGAGGACCCTCCTGGTTCTTGCTGTGAAAAAAAGTTTATTTTGACTGATTTCTGACAATAAAAATTCACATAAAAAGGAGTTGTGCTGTGCCGAACAGCCAGTGGCTAAGTGGTGTGAACATCAGCCCTTGATGTGGGTGAGCCGGGTTCAAATCCCTCTATTTAGCTGGAACAGTTGTTTGATTTAATTGGTCTTTGAATAAATAAAAAAGATAAAACTCCAAAAAAAAATAAGTGACCCACAGAAAAGTCAGTGGTTCAGTGGTCTGAACTTCAGCTCTTGATGTGGGCGATCCTAGTTCAAACCTCTCTTTAAGTGAAAAAATAGTTCCACTTGTTTTTGACAATAAGACAAGACTCCAAAAAACGTGGCACACATATGGAAGAGCCAGTGGCTCAGTCGCTTGAATGTCAGAATTCAATGTGGACAATCCTGGTTCAAAACTCACTCTTGCAGTGAAAAAAATTGTTTAGTTTGACTGGTTTCTGACTGAATAAAAAGGACAAAATTCCCAAAAAAGGAACTCCAAGGGAAAGGGCAAGTGGCTTGGTGGTGTGAAAGTCAACTCTTGACGTGGGAGATCCAGGTTCGAATCCTCTAGTGAGGGGAAAAAGTAGTTTAGTTTCACTGGTCTTTCAATGATTAAAAAGACAAATTTCCAAAAAAAAGAAAAGTAAGTGTGGAAGTGCCAGTAGCTCAGTGGACTGAGTGCATTCTCCCTGAGTGCATTCTCCGTGAAAGGGATGGATTGTGGGTTCGAGCCCCAGCCTGGTCACTGAAGCACGGTTGCGTGACGGTCGCCCGGTCATGAGCTGTGACAAGCTGCAAAGCGGATCAGAGCATGACCTGAGACGAGAGAAGGCTAGACATGAAGGGGGAGTGAAGATCCAGATGCTCCCCCTGGGACTTCCGAGACAATATCCAGCAGCGGTTATACAGCAGGAATCAAAGTTTTTGTGTTCGACTTATAAAATTTATCCAGAAACAGACTAAGTCGACAATATATTATTATTTTTTTTATTAATAGCCAGCCCACCCACAAAGCAGCAGATTTTTACCTGCAAAATGCTCCACCAGGATCTGATCCAGGACTCTTCTGTCCCTCAGCTGTACCAACTGAGACCTGCACACAGAGAAGGGTGTGTTTGGCCCATTTGTAGAGAAGATTATTGTAGGCCTGTAAATTAGAAGTTTTCTCACACGGAGATAAACATCAGCTTGAGACTCTTTGATCCGTGCCAGAATCACTGACGGCTGATTGATTCAGACTACAACTTCATTACATGAAAGGCATTCAGATGTAAACGTTGCTGATAAAGTGGAACTTATTTTAAAACATGAGGTTCTGTTAAGGAGAGCTAAAATGGATCATTTTAACTTCAAATTACAACTCACTCATAGCTTATCCAAAGACCAATCCTCTGAATTTGTCAGATGCACCCAAACCTCATTCAAAAGATTAAACTACTGATTAAATGTAACAGCAAATGTGTGGAGAACTGAGATAAGATATCTGGAAATCATGAACCATACACAAATCTCACATTTACCCTTTTATTGTGCACACACACCTTATATACACACAAACTGCATTGATCATTCTCTAATGGAAGCCATTTCTTTAAACAAATGGCCCATCAAAGAATTTACCCACAGAATGGGTCCAAGCTGGTATAATCAGATGGGTCCAAGAGAAGGTGCATTACAGCAGCAAACAACACACTTCACTGCGTCCAGAAAAAGGTCAAAAGGTAAATGAGGGTCCAGCGGTTGCTCCCCTCATCGTAGGACACCTCCTCATGACCCCCAGCAGCGCTGAACCAGAAATACCCTACAGACAGAAAGCAGAAACTCAAATGCAGCTTGCTTGTTGAAGTTGTAGTTGAATGCAAAAATTCACAATTCAAATAAATGTACACGTCCACGATATAGGCTACAGACAATTATTCTAAAAATCACATCTGTCATTTTACTAAAGAACCATAATCTGTGAGGACACATGCTGAAATTAATCAGTTTCAGGTGACCAGGGTGCTGATTACAGACATCCTCATTTTGCTACACAGAAGGCCTAAGCCATTTTCTGTGGATGCACAAGACCTCAAATTTATTAGCAGCTATAGGTAGTGAACAACTAGATGTAAAAGAAAAGAAAAAGTAAAACTACCCTTAAGAAAATTAGCTGTTTTTATTATAAAAATTATAATTATGACAATGCATTAAAACATTTAGAAATATCAGTTCGCAATATCAAACAGCATAACCAGACTAACGAGACACAAAATTAAGAACATGCTAAAAGTTACATAAATACAAAATGTTTGTTTTGTTTTATATATTTCAAAAGATGTTACTTACCGCATTCAAAGATAACTTCTCTCTGTGCTCAGATGTTCGTGCAGCTTCTTGTTTGTTACGCTAATCTCTGACAGGTGTCGGTTATTAATTACATGGTAAACCAATGGGATTACTGCTTGTAAATTAGTCCTGCCTACTGCTGAAGGAACTATCTGCGATTAAGCAAAATAAACGTTTTAAAATCATCATCAGTCATGTAGTCTATGTATTCAAAGAGAGCAAACGACAGTTTATAATGTGCTGTTGAAAGAACTATTTATGTGAGCAACTCAAAGCTGCTGGTGAATAAAACAAGCGGTTTAAAATCATCAGTCTCTAATCACACCGGTGGCCGCTAAGTGCAAAACAAATCACGATTCAGAAAAAAAATAAAATTACAAACGCAAATGCAAATATAAAAAACAAAATAACAATTAAGAAAACACAACAACAATTCCGAAAACATTATAACAAGTCAGAAACACCATGACAAATTCGAAAACAAAATAAGTCAGAAACACAATAGGTGAGACAAACAGAAAAACACAATATATAGTTTAGACAGCGCATTGGTTTGGGAATAGATTACTCTCTGACTGGACAGAACCAGAAGAAGCACAGCAGAGTGAATCAAGACAGAAGAAGCACAGCAGAGTCCACTGAATGGTATCAGCTCAGTACAGAACCAGAAGAAGCACAGCAGAGTGCAGATGGTAAATCACGAGTTATGTCTTTTTGACGCGATCGACCAGTGGTTCGATCCCACCTTTGGACGATTTTTTTCTCTCTCCCTTTTCAAATCTCATATCGCATAGTAAAGGCATTTATTTTCAATAAAAATGAAAGAAATAATCAAAAAGTTGAAAATAAAGTATCGGGTAGGGTTTTACACTATGTTAAAATAGAAGGATGTTCTGCTATGTATACTAACGTTACTTGTTGCAAATAGTGGCAATTATCTGCACTTCAGTATTGTAGTACATTATAAAACAGTATGCAATAATGAGGTATTGAGTGTAAATTATAATTTTAATTCAAATTATTAAATGGATGCCGCCTTATTGGTACAATATAAAGCCCTCTCTGCACCTACCCTAACCCTACCCGATACTTTATTTTCAACTTTTTGATTATTTCCTTCATTTTTATTGAAAATAAATGCCTTTACGATGCGATTTGAGATTTGAAAAGGGAGAGAAAAAAAAAAGTTCGGCCAAAGGTGGGATCGAACATGGTCGATCGCGTCATCATGAGATGATGACCATCTGTGACTGGAGATGCTTCACGTCATGCTGTCACCATTGATTGACATGTCTCATCCAGTCAGCGGTGAGTAATCTATTCCCAAACCAATGGCGCTGTCTCAAACTATACCTACCTCTTCCGGTTTGTCTGACTTGTTGTTTTGTTTTCGGATTTGTCGTTGTGTTTTCTGACTTGTTATAATGTTTTCGGGATTGTTGTTGTGTTTTCTGAATTGTTATTTTGTTTTTTATATTTGCATTTGCGTTTGTAATTTGTTATTTTGTTTTCAGAATTGTGATTTGTTTTGCACTTCTAGGTCACCGTACACCAGGGCCCGTATTCACAAAACATGTTATCTTAGCACTAAGAGTTCTCCTAAATAGCAGTAAAAGTTTTTAGCTAAGAGTTTTCTCTTAAAACCTATTCACAAAGCTGCTGAGACAAACTTTTACTAAGGAATAGAGAGAAGTCTTAAAGGGATAGTTCACCCAAAAATGAAAATTCTGTCATCATTTACTCATCCTCAAGTAGTTCCAAACCTGTATGAATGTCTTTGTTCTGCGAACACAAAGGAAGATAGTTTGTAACTGAGAAAGTTTGTAACCAGGACCATTGACTTCCAAGTAAACTGGACAATGAATGCTCTTCCCACATTCTTTTGGTTCAGCAGAACAAAGACATGAGTTTGGAACTATTGAGGGTGAGTAAATGATGACAGAATTTTCCTATCCTTTAAGCAAAGAGTAGTGCAGGTTTACCTTGTTGCTACCTTGTTGCTATGGATGACATTACAGCATGCTTACTAACTATGCACACAGTGATTGGCTGATAGTCTCTGTCAGAGATTTATTCATAGAAATATTGTAGAGCGCAATATCATGTTGCCATAATCAAATAAAGGTTTAAAAATAAAATTCATAATTGCCACATTCAAATAAGATTTGTGTCAAAATGTATATGTTCAGGATAAGTGTCACTAATTAAACTTAAGTATATTGTTTTAGACCTGTAGCAGGCATTATTGTCAGCCTCTTACATGTATTGTTTTAGACCTGTAGCAGGCATCAAATTTGAAATGAGCTCATTTAGTGGATAAAAGTGTAAAATTTCTCGGTTTAAACATTTGTTATGTTCTCTATGTTCTATTGTGAATAAAATATTGGCTCATATGATTGGAAAGTCTTTCATTTTATTAAAATTTAAAAAATGTCCCAACATTTCCGGAATTGAGATTGTAGACAAGAATGGCTCCAAAGCGATCGAGGTGTTCAGTTGTTGGATGTAATAATGAACATAGCAGTCATCATTTAATTCACGACATCTGAGCCGCTGAAGACGCAGTTGATTGCCTTTGTTTCTAAAGGGAATGCACCCCCAATCTATCTAAATGCATCCATCTTCGAATCATTTGTGATCCAGCTTCACCTCCAGAAGAAGTGAGTGTAAGGTTTTTTAATGAATCTTTGCAAATCACCTTTCCTAATAATGTGCTAGTTAGCAAGTTTGACAATGAATGTGGCTAAAGTTTACAGTCTCTCAGAGATCGGCTCGGAAGAGAGGGGCGGGGTGAGCAGAGCTCATTTGCATTTAAAGTAGGGCTGTGCAATTAATCGAATTCGATTATCATGCGCATCTTGTCAGTAAAGCCGGTGTCGTGATTAGTAGTAAATCACCATCACCTGCTTTCAGATGGAGCGGCATTTACTACACAGAGCCGTAGTTCACTGACAAGCTAGGCAATATCGCGTTTATAATCGAAGGCGATTCGTCAGCTTGCTGTAGACAGAGCTGTTTTTGACAGGGTAAAAACAGTGTTGTTTTACACTACCATTGAGAAATTTTAGATTATGTGGATAAAGTGCATTTTCAACATTTTCTGCTGAGTTCAGTGTGTGATGCATGGCAAGAAACACACTGTCCTCTCAGTGCTGCTTCTGGAACGTAGCACCATGTTGCTCATGTGGGCAGTGTGAATACTGAAATGAGTTAATACAGACACAAAAATAATACGTGCAACTTATGCATCACAGAAACATACTATGTAAAACAGACCTTCATCAACTAGACTACTACACTATACAGAACACACTACTTTCACATTATACACTTGCAGCACTTTTTTTGTTTGTACTGTACCTATAGTGGACAATTCCCTCATATTCAGCTGTGGTGGTACCAGATGATCCAGCTCATGCAGCCAGTTTATAAAACTGTAGGAAATTATGCAAGACTAGAGCAAGTCTAAATACACAATATATGCAAAGATAAAATTGCCAAAGTCTTAAAAAAATAAAAAGACCTGCTTGTTTCCGAGAAGTAGGGTCTAACAAAAATCAGCAAGATGGTGACATTGCCGAAATATCAGTTCAGTGAACATTTATGTTTTGAAGCTGTCATACGGACGTGAGGTCAAGACGCTGACGCTAATGATGTGCACGCTTTGAAATTTAGATTTGAAAGAATTTACATTACCTCAGCAGAAGAGAAACATAGAAGTGAAAAGCGGCGTTGTGGCTTCAAATAACCCTATAAATAGCCCCCGTTGATTAAGGTAAGTACATTACCGTTATTCTGTGTCACAGTAACGGCACTTTTTGTCAGGTAAGTTGGAAAGTATCTTGAGTTAAGGAGTTTATCGGCAAGTGCAAATTATGATCAAGTTTGCAGCGTCAACGACATGATTTAAACCTGACAAACGTTTATGCTGTAAACAATGTAATATTTTTGATACTTGTTAAAATGCTGATGAATTGTGTACATTTGTCATGTATGCCACTGTATTACTGTACGTTATGTACTGCATGTTATTCGGCTTTGTGTCAGCAAAATGTAGGCCTAGTGTAAAATCTATAGTTCCTTGCATGTTTGGACAATGTAGTATCAGAACGAGTCAGACAAAATTAAGATGCATCAGAACATTGAAACCTGAGGAGCCAAAATTCCAGAGAAGCCCAATCAGGACGTCATAAATTAGATCCCTCGGGCCAGCCCGTCTGAAGAAAGCCTAACCAGCAAGCCTCTTTCACAGAACAGCTTGCAACATTAAAACAAAAGGAACACTTATTGATAATTCCAATTCAGGGAGGAGATTATCAAATTTGGGGCAAGTAATCAAGACTGATGGTCAAAGAGATGGCCATCACATGGGTTCCACGCTGGAAATCACGAGCTTCCTTAGACTGACTTTTCCCCCATATAGAAGACAAAGAACCCGACTGAAATTCCTTGGTTCACAGACTGTCTTTTCCGTATGCACATAAAATCATCCTAAAAGGACATTTCATAACCCCATATTATGTATGTAACCCACACATTAGACTATCATGTTTTAAGCACATATTATGTCAATAACTATTGAATGACTTTAAAGGCAGGGCTCCTCATCTTTCCCTGGAGGGCCAATCTGCTGCAGAGTTTAGCTCCAACCCTGATCAAATACCTGTGATTTTCTAATGATCTTGAAGACTCTGAATTAATCTCAGGTTGCTTTGATCCACCCTAGGGTTGTGCTCAAACTCTGCAGGAGTGGGCCAGATTGATCTTTGAAGACTGTACAATTCTAGCTTGAAACGTTTCTTGCAAGTAATTCTTTGTCAAATGTATCATATTATGGTCATAGAAATCACATCCAAAATTATACTTTGCAAGAGCGTGTAAAGTTCGGACATGTGACTGGCCAGATAACATAACATGATTTATGATTGGGGAAAGAAACAGAGCATCACCCCAAGCTAAGATGATATCTAATTGGTTAACACACAAGTTGGGAGGCATCCACAAGCCGAGTTTAAAAACTCAGGACACCATCAAACCTCCTCTTTTCTTCTCCTCTTCTCTTCTAGCCATGCTTTTTTTCCATCAATTTTTGCGTTCTTGAGTGCCATTCCAACGTGCTCTGGCCTACATGCCTGCTAACACCAAGATAAGAAGAAAAGCCACCTAGTCTCGTTACATCCTTTTACTTTAGTTTCTTTTCTTTCCTTTGAGTCTCGTGTGCTAAATCTAAGTTTGCCAACACGTGTCTCCAAGTCCAGGTCCGACTGCACCCGTTTCAAACTTCAGCTAGCAACGGACTCTGAGACCATTCGTCAGCCAAGGCCCAAGACTTCACTACAAACGACCACTGAACTGTCAGCAATCAGCAACCTGGGGAAACCCCCTTTCTGCAAAGAGAAGACAAAAGGAAATCCCTCAACACAGAGGCAACGCAAAGCAAGTAACCTTCAGATTTTTGCTGAGCTGGTGCATTTAATATAAATTTTAGCCTCATTGAGAAACTCAATGCGAGGGTTAAATAAGTGATTGATGGTTGTTCAGGTCTATGCAATTGCACATATTGCTGTAAACTTGGGATTTCACATTTTCATTCTCTCAAACTCATACTTTCCTCACTCTCTCTCTCTTTCTGCAACGTGTGAATGCTTGTTCATAAGTTAGATTAGTTTATGTCTTAGGTTTAGATAAATAAAGTCTTATTTATATTGAAAAGAGAAGTATCTTGTGTTTTGTGCTCAGTTAATGTCTTAATCTGCCGGTCTTGTTACTGTGCTATTTAAGTGTTTTCACTATATTTTGGATTTTGATATCCAGTGCAGAATTGATTGTTATACGGCTCCTTCAGTGAATCACAGCCGCCTCAGTGATCAGCCGTAAAACAGTGACTCTGTTCAAATTCCCTATAAAATCATAAATGATTTCCTTTGAGCTAAATTGACCTGCTTATGTTATATTATATATTAACATCTACAACAAAGAGAGATCGTCTATAGTTCCTTGCATGTTTGGACAAAGAGAGATCGTTATATAACCCTATATGCACATTTAATACGCTTAATTGCACAGTATCAACAATAAGAGCAGCATTTCAGTAATGTAGCTAATATGTAATGCTTCTGTTTCTCTCCCATGCTCCCCCCAAAACATCTGTTCTGGGAGCATGTACGGCTGCATCAGATATCTCATACTTATCAACTATACAGTAGGTGACAAACAATATTAGGTGACAACAAAATAGTATGTCCGGAATCACATTATTCATAAAACAGTTGGCAAAAAGTCCCTGGATGACCTACTATTTCTGGCAAGAGTCTGAAGTGTACATCTGGTGAACACTTTTCTATCCCATGAGGCCACGGAAGAGGATTTCTGAATAGCAGTGAAGCGACACAGCTGACACGGGTAGGTCACATGATGATGACAACATGACGAATGTAGTACGTTTGGATTACATTTATACTATACACCAGGGATCTCCAACCCTGCTCCTGGAGAGCTACGGTCCTGCAGACTTCAGTTCAAACCCTACTGCAACACACCTGTCTGTAATTATCAAGTAGCCCTGAACACCTTGATTAGCTGGTTCAGGTGTGTGTGATTGGGGTTGGAGCTGAAATCTGCAGGATGGTAGCTCTCCAGGAGCAGGGTTGGAGACCCCTGCTATACACATTCATACTAAAACTTTTTTTTTTTTACTGGTCGCTAAGTAATAATTTATTCAAAAGTATGAGAGTATATGATTTCAGGTGCAGCCCACATATATGGCTATCCACTGTAATGACAGTGATATATTTACAACAGTGAACTGCACTGTAAATTTAAATCGTTGGTGTTTTTTTGGTCACTCTGGTGTGGGTTTGAATTTCTAATTTGAAACTGCCTGTTTACTTAGTTGCCTAGTTCATATTCACCACATCTGAAGTAAGCATTCACTATTGCCTATTAACTATCAATAATCAAACTATTCAAAAGTACCAAAGCTTGACTTTTTGTCAATCAAAGAATTATACTAATGTCAAAATGTGGAGGCTACATAAGCATCAAATGATCAAGAAGAATAGAGAAAACATGAGGAAGGAATTTGAGTGTTGATGACCACAGTGATGAAGATTATAATAATGAGATAATCATTGTCAATAATGACAATGCCGATGAGTATTACAGTAGATTTCATCTTACAGTGAATCCCATAATCATTGTGCCTCTCCATCTCCAGCAGGATCTTCTCTTTAAAATTTCCACATGTGCTTTCAAGAGCAAGCACAAGGGCTGCATCCGAAACCTCCTACTTCTCTACTATATAGTAGGGGAAAAGCAGTAGGCGAGCGAATAAGTTTGTCCGAATCCTTAGTATTCATAAAAGAGTAGTCGAGAATTACCTGGGTGACATACTAATTCTCGCGAGATTCGGACGTGCGTCTACTTAAAGTGCGTCCGAATATACTATATAGTAGGGGAAAAGCAGTAGGCGAGCGAATAAGTATGTCCGAAACCTCAGTATACTTCAAAGAGTAGTCGAGAAGTTCCCGGATGTCCTATTGCTTCAGCCCAGATTCTGAAGTGTTCATCCGATGGATACTTTTCAATCCCAGGAGGCCACGGGAGATCAATACGTCATCATCGAACGTGATGGAGAACAGAGACGAGGCTGTTTACAAATGTGAGTATTATAACGGTTACATGTGTTAAAATCGCATTTGTTGAGCTACTGTATAGTAAACTGTTGATTTGTTAAAGGCGCTAGACAGTAACGTTACAGTATATTTATGATTTTGCTGTAGAAACATGTTTATTATGTATAGCGAACAGGGGAGCTCCAGTAAACACACGCTCGACTCCAAAGTGAATTTACATTAACCATACATCTTAAAGACGATTACTAAATGTCTATTTAATATGAGACAGGAAAATATTCTAAAATAATTACAGATTAGCACATTCACAACATGAACAGACATCTGAGTGAGTGATGCAACGTTATGTAGTTCAGTATCTGTTCACTGTTGTCAACACTGCTTTACATGAATGTAAGTAATGTGAATAAATCTACATGGAGTAACTAAACATAAGTTATTAATTTCATTTGTCCATTAGTATTGTTGATAAATTGAGGAACATTTATGTTGGATAAAAAGTGAATTAACACATCAGCAGCTATATGTAAATAAATCTAGTATTGAGCAGATAAATCACCCAGAGGTGACTGACTCTTGTCTGGATGTTACAGGACAGATGAGACACACGTGTGTTTATCCGGTGCAGAGTGACTGATGAAGGAATGCTGCTATCAAAGGCTCTCAGTGAGTATACTAATGAAATGAATAAAACTTTTAAGTTGTAGTTTATTTTAATTATTGTAATTTGAAACGTAGCTATTACAGTGCTTTTCTGATTCTTGATTGCTGTACATTTGATGCAGAGCTTTTGTGGTGGAGCAGGTGACAGCGGCATTTGTGGGGAAAACAAAAATATAAAGTAAGAAATAATTTTGTTACTTCTAATACAGAAATCAAATGACATTGTGCTGTTAAAATGACTGCTTTTCTATTGTGTTTGTGCATCTTTGTAGGATCTGAAATGTTTGCAGACTGGTAAGGATGGAGAAGTCCACAGCAGCATCTTGGAAATGATCCAGTGCCATAGATGAGATGCTCCATTACTCCACCTTACCTTACTGCCTCAACTGGGCTGGATGTTGCTGTGGTCTCTTCATCCTCAGTGAGCCCAGAGCCAGCGAGAGCATCTAGAGAAAGACCAAAAGAAATGTGATTTTGGTCAAGTTTGTCCTGCTGGTTTCTGTTCATACAACATCAGTCATTGAAGCCTGAGTTTCAGAAGCTTCAAAAGCATCATCATATAATGTCATGAAGCTTCTGAAAGTCAGGCTCTATTGACTGATATAGTATGAACATAAACCAGCAGGACAAGCTTGAAAATCACCTTTTGCGTTTGGAAAAAAAACACACACACACACACTCGCGCACACACACACACAAGGATTGAACAGCGTGGATGCGAGTAAATAATGACTGAATTTATATGTTTGGGTGAACTAACCCTTTAAAGCTCCAAATAGAAATTGTATGAAATATATGTAAACATTTATATTATAGTAGTACCTTGAAGAAATAAACTTTAATAAACAAGCAGCTTTTATTGAGCTGCAAAAAAACATTTACATATTTATTTTAATTTACAGTTATGCATTTGGCAGACACTTTTATCCCAAATGACTTACAGTGCTCTTATTGCAGGGACCCTAATCCCCTTGGAGCAACCTGGAGTAAAGAGCCCTGCTGAAGGACACACTGATGGTGACGACCGCAGAGATCGATCCAGCAACCTTCTGCTTACCAGTTCATTACACCACAAAAGCAATGAAGCTATATCAAAAATTTGCATGTAATTGTAAACATATTAAATTAAATTTGGCAAGAAATGGAATGCTGACAACATGAGATGTAATTTTTTTTACTCTGTGTAATTGTTTTACAGGTAGTTGTCCTCATAGAGAGCAGGCACACAGATGTTTGGAGCAGACACAGCAGGAGCCAGATTGTCCCACACATGTTCTCCTGCTCATGCTCCTGCTCCTGTTCATCATGGTCTTCCTTATCCTCTCTGTGTACTCAGGCAATGATAGCCTCGATGTCCGTTTCCCATCCATGATCAGATTCAGTCTGACTGCAGCAGTGAGGGACGTGATGGACGGCAGAGACAGGTGAAGGTGGACACGGTGGTCAGCTGCAGAACTGGCACAGCTGTGTTGAGATGGCAGTAGGATGTGGTTTCACTGCATGTAAATAAATACATGATTGTTAGAACAATATGTTTGAATAAAGCTTTGTTTCATGTGTTGTTTGTTGACTTGTTTATTTATTTTCATGATTACTTTTATTTACATTTTACTCATTTGTTCATGTTTCCTGTTGTTGGCAGTAAATAAAATATAATTGTTTCATCAACATATGCATTAATACATTACTTGACTGAAAATTGAGATGTATTCACCTTGGCTGCAATTGTCTAGTAGTGTGTAGTCATGCATAGCTATGGCATATGAAAAAGCAAATTACATTTTGTTTGTTTTACTAAAAAGTAGAATTAATTATTGGTCAGCATTTATCATTATTATTGTTCATAAGTGTTGGCCTACCAATGCATTCTGAGGAAAACTTAATTTCTAAGTAATACTTAAATTTTTCGAGTGTAAAATCAACAGTCTTCTCCAAAGGTAAGATGTTTGAGCAGCTCATCGACGCCTCCTTTGTGCAGATATTATAAACATTGCAAACATGGAAGAAAACTACTAGGTAGGGTTGTGGGTTTATTGATGCTATGAGGTGTTTGTGCACCTGTCGCTCTTATTTTCTTTTTAATATTATTACTGCAGAACATACACGCTCAGGGAAAGATGGTAGTATCCTTAACAATGAACAATCATAATGACAAAAAAAACAACAACAGAAAACATAACTATAATGGGTTTGCATACATCATAGTATGAGAATTATACACACGGGAAAAAAGATTAAATATCTTTGAATAATCATAAAATTCATATAAACATAATGCATTAAAATTGCATTTGTTTTTGTTATTTATAAGCCTCGGATGAAACGAGAGAGACATTCAACAAGAAAAAGGAAAACAACGGATATTTAAGCCAGTTTGCGTGTGGATGAACAATTTTGCACATACAATTAAGAAAATAACATTCAAGAGATAACTATTTTAGTTTTTCGTAATAAAAAAATAATATATTTAAGGAATAAACTGTGGGTTATATTAGTAGAGTTAAAAATATAAAAACTTAAATCAACCCAAAATTTATTGGTTATACTACAATCATAAGGGCAGCTGTTTCTTCAACAAGACCACAAAATGAGCAAATTTCATCAACATCAAAATATTTACAGATACATGAATTAAGCCTGTCGCTCAAATCTTTTAAGTTTGTTTTTGCGCTTGTTATAACGTCATAGATCACATGATAACGTAAACATGGCGGATCGCATTCATACTCAACGAGATTTGGCTGTAGAGTACGTACTTTTTTAGCGCTCGTTAAGTAAGTACTTATTGAAATTAAGTACCTACTCATTGAGTAGGCGGTTTCGGATGCAGCCAAGGAGTTTGTCCTCAAGTCTCTGGTGGGATGGAGTCTTGAATTCAGTGCAACAGATGCATCTCACTCACATCTGAAGTGTCCAGTCCTTCAGCATTCACCGTCTCAGTGTAGCCAAACATTAAATGATGATCAGGATGAGCTGAGAAAGCAATTAGAGAAGAGGAGAAGAGACAATGCAGGCAAGTGACAGTGGGAGAAACAGTGACACAAAAAAGTAAATGCAAGTAAAGAAAATGACAGATGTTGATACTTTTTGGCTATAAGGTGTAATATTGACATTTGCTAAAGAAAGCATCTTCTACTTAAGGTAAGGCTACCTTAAGTATTATATTTCTGTACTTAGCTCATCTTGCTCATTAGTGTTTTGAGATCTGACTTGCAGTTTTCACCTGGTGGACAATAAAACCGGGGGGGAATTCATGCATTTTGGCTCTTTCTGGCACAATGAACATCCTAGCAATGGCCTAGATACCACAAGGCACAAAATACTTAAAAATGATTAGCAACTCAATGGAAATATGACAATATTTTTTTATTATTATTATTAATCAATATAGTTTAATATACTCAATATAGTTTTTTTTTTAATGCAATATGCCTTTTCATTTTAGTCCATTTGGTCATGTGATATATGTTTACAACACTGAAAATTACAGTGTTACACAAAACAACTCTTTTGAATGATACTCCAAAAAAATTAATGAGAAGTAAAACTTTTTAGAGAATCTGTCATACTGCCTGAGCTGCTATCATTGTCCCTGGTGTCTGCAGCAGTCTGTTCAATCTACAGTAATCCAAGTGACAAATTGAAATGGCCACTGTCCAAATCTGACCTGTGGCTCCAGTCCTTCCTCTGCCCTGTCTATGTGCTGACAGAATGCTCTTCCAGTCAAACGTGAGTAAATCTGCAGTCTTGAATCGTAACTTTTTCTTTCCTATTTCTTCTAAATAGTTTTGCTAAGCAAACTTTCAGTCTGCTGAGACACTATCAGGCAAGCAGAAGTATGTAACTAATGGTGCTGCAGTGATTGAGGTAGCTTTTTGAAAAAGGTGGCTAAGCATAGGGAATTTTTCCATCTTGGATTCTAGAACTATTGTGCATTTGCACAATAGATCTGAAGAGCGTTTTTCAAATTTTATAAAATTAATAGTTATCTAAATTCAGACTGTAAGAATCTAAATTCAGAATTCACTGAAATGCTTTCCTTCTGAGAAATTAAGTGTGATGTATTTAAAGAGTAGCTCTTTCTGTTGGCAGCAGTGAAATGGTCACGTCTTGGCATGACAAAAAGACCAGTTTGTTGTACACTTGCAATATTTGGCAAATATTTTGTTGCTATATAATTTTGACCATGTTGTGCGGCCTTGCCTTTATGATAGACTATGATCATGATGTAGCCCGAATAATGGCGAGAGAGAAAGAGAAAAGCACAGAGGAAACGAACATAAGAATAAAGGAACATATACAAACCATGGTAAACTCGTTTGGCCTTCATTGCCCCCTTCTGGTTTCCATGGTTATTACGGCTACCTTCTCGTATTTTTTTCAATGCCCAAAGGGACAAGATTTCCCAATCAGCTCTTTCAACCAAAGGCTGACCTTATCTCTGCTCAGACAACCTCATCGTTCATTAGTGCTACTTGGCGGCTGCTATAATGAATAAAGAGCCCCAGTGTCCTGTCAGGCACTAAACCATCAAATCAGACAAAATGATTCTAAGAGGAAAAGTTCTGCTTATAATTTAGCTATTTCATACACTAACAGTATGTGGGGTGTTTCCAAAGGACCTGGGTATCACTTCTCATCTTGTGTATGCAGTAGTTTTTTTTTTTTTTTTTTTTTAAGAAAAGTCAGCCATTCAGATGAGAAAAAGTTCCTAACATTGTTCTTAGTCTTCTCTTTGAAGCTTATTTTACACATAAATATCTATAATTAACTATATTATCACTAGTTGAATTTTTATTTAAGGATGCATTGTGAAGTGCACTTGTTTTTCTCCTGTGTGCTGCAAGGTCACATGGCATTTAACGGCTGGAATGTGTTGCAACTTAGCTTTAGATATTTATAACAAAGAAATATCAAACATTTGTCTGGTCACATCTTTAAGCACCAGTTCACTTCTACCTTCAGTATGTTCATTAAAACTTTTTGCAGACTTTTCTATTTGTACCAAATTTTTATTCTAATCTGACCTAATTGAACCATGTCCCATCAAATTTGTAATTAAAATGCCAAACAAAGCGAGTCGGCCATCTCTTGTCACCCTAAGGCTATTTCATGCCTTTAAATGTCAGTGCAAGAGAACTCCTTTAAAAATTGAAAAAGCCCATTACCAGTGACATTTCAACATGTATGTGCAACACATTCAGAATAGATGAGACTAACTATATTCAAACCTTGCCACATCGCTTCTTATTTGGGCCAGTATCATCTCATGTGTCATTGGACGTTTTGGAATAGGCTAGTTTTTGTTTCTAACATTATTGTAACCCGTATGCCTGATGTCATATCCATAGTCACAATTCTGCCCGGTGTGTGGGCATCAGGATGATTCATGAAAGGTTAGAATATCCTCAGTTTTTTTTTTTGTTTTATGTGTAAATGTCATTGTGGACTGGGTGAAAAGTGGTCATCTACCATTATGTCAAATGTGAATCCTCCTTCGTATAGTTACAATTCTTTTCAGCCAATCTTATTTCTTGGATGAAAGTGGTACAGTCAAATACAACTTCAGCATTTTTTTTTTAATTAGGGCAATGATTTATGATGTTTATCTCCATGTCAAGTCATATATAGTATTTGTTTTAAATGTTAATGTTTGATGTAAGGTGCTTTTGATACAGCAACCGTTCTATAATGCTGCTAATTGGCCTTCTGTCTTAGCTTACCACCTGAGCAATTCGCAAATATCTTTCTGTATACCTTATAGGTTTGATTCTTGTAATGCGTTTCTTTATAGTCCTCATTCATTGGACCAAGAATGGCATATCTGTAATAACTTCAGAAACTAGGATCTGAAATCTTTGTCAGTTTCAGGGTCTTGATCTACTCCATTAAAATAGCTGTCTGATTCAGAGGACTGAAATCCAATTACTGAAAAAAATGCAGAATCTATATGTTTGCAGTAGATATGACAAAGTACAATTTACATGTTATAAAAGGAAAGCCAAATGGAGCCATTTATTCAATGCTACCTCTATTTCCTGTCATGCTGACATGACTTTTTCATATACCCCAGTATCTGATCCTGAAGGTTATTACAAGCAATTTTAAACACCTAAATGGTTGTGTATCGTTCAGCCTTGTTCAGTGGCACACTCAGTCAAGATTCTCTCCAGGGACACTTGAGATGAGATACAAACACAAGTGACAAGCCTGAGCTTAGCAACTGTAGCACAGTGTTTGATAAATGGATCAAACAAGCACATCTGAAATCACTCACACAAGATCCTCCAAGGAATATCACAAATCTGTTAATTCTAGTTTTGGTAAAATTATCCCACATCTTG
Source organism: Schizothorax lantsangensis (assembly GCA_027422415.1). Taxonomy (NCBI): domain Eukaryota; kingdom Metazoa; phylum Chordata; class Actinopteri; order Cypriniformes; family Cyprinidae; genus Schizothorax; species Schizothorax lantsangensis. The sequence continues at coordinate 25,248,291 of CM049849.1, read as the reverse complement.
ATACTTTGCAGGAGGGCAGCAGTGTCTTATGAAGAAGGCGCAAACGTTACAGGTCAAATCTTTGCAACAACAACATGAGTAATGTTTTGTATGATTCGTGCATGTTTCCAATCTCTTCTTTGACTGATGGATCTCATTCATGTTATGGATTTTATTCCCCACAATTAAACAACACAACAGCCTCAAATATCTAAAAGCATCATTCATGTTTAACAGCACAGCACAGTGTGCTGCATCTGAGAGAGTTTGCACAAACACTCTTTCTATGATATGCTGTTTTGAGGGGTCTCTTTGAAGCCTACCCTTGTGTGACCATACTACCACAAATTGATTTCCAGTGAATCCTACAGATGAATCACTGGCCTGTTCCCACTTCACCTTCCTAACCTTTTGCAGTCATACTTTTGAGACAATCTTTCACTATTGTGCACATTTCTACGGTGCTTGCAAGGCAGTGTTGTACGGAAACTCTGCAGTTAACTCTATTCCAACTCCTTAACATGAAGACTATTCAAACTTTGTGTGTAATTATTACTTGTATATGAAAATGTGTTTTGATATTTTCTTTCTATTATGTATTTTCACATGAATAAGCCTAGAAACCACCTAGAACACTTTACCAACTTCACAGGCAAACACCTAACACTTGCCATTGTAGTGGTCAAATCTAAAAGGAATAGAAAATGTTCTTGTAGCTCATCTTACAAGGTCATGGGTCCAATTCTCAGGAGCACGTTTGCACAAGCTTCAGCCAAATGCATGTATTTAAATGTAAAAATGTAGTTTTAAATTATTTGGTCAAAAGGAAAGCAGGGCATTAAAGTAATCACCTAAAACAGAAAATCTGTTGAATGAGGTTTATATTTTAGTGTGCCTGCAGATCTCCTCTCGCCATAGTTATTTCTAACCAGGTTATAACGTGTTTTTGTCCAGTTAGGTGTGAATGTGCCGGAGACAGAAGCAGAATTTTAAAGAAGCACATTTGAGAAGCTTTCCCTCATTAGAGGATGCACCGCATGGTGAAAAGAGGCCTGTAGCAGCGCCACTGGTGTTCCTCTTGTTTATTCTTTTACCCGGCTCTCTGACAGAGAGCTTGGCATGCCCTGTTTGTATGTGGAAGAAAGATTAGGTCCCTTTCTTGCCTTTTCCTCAGCGCCTGTGGTTACTTTCAGAATGTAGTGGAGAATTTAGAGCACAAACTGCATCTCCTCTTGAATATAAATTGCTATTCTCTGAATTTTTAAAGGAGGGAGAAAGAGATAAATAAATCTCATTTTCTGTCCCTGTAGAGTTCCCTCTGCTCAACTTTGTTTGTACTTTTCTCCCTGACCTAACCTTGACACAGAGGAGATAGAGCTCCCCTTGATACATTAGTTCATCCTAAAATGACAATTGTCATTATTTACAAATCCTTCCTCATTTGTTTCCAAATCTGTATGGCTTACTTTCTTCTCTTGAACAGATAAAAAAAAAAAAATGTCCATACAGTGTTGTTTGGGAACCCAATGACGTTCATTATGTGGACCGAACAGGTGAAACAAGATTGTTTACATTTTTAAATATTTATTTATTTATTTTTTTGGTGGTGAACTCTTCTTTAATTTTGTGGTCATATGCTCTTACTCTGTCAATAAGTCTTTTACTGAAATGTTTATTTCCAGAAATTTAGGAGAAACATCTTCAAACATCGACAAAGTTGATAGCTAAATGAAACAACTCTTAATGCAATTTTTAGTTTTCTTTTGTGTAATACTACTGAAAATTGAGTGGTGGAAGACAGCAAGTAAGAGTGAAAAAGGAGAAAGAGAGAGTATGCCTCTTCAACAATTAACGTGTTTTAAAACTAACAAAGGAACTGTGTCAACAAGGCCCCATTAATTTTACATTTCTACATTCATAACTGCACCTATAATCTCCATTACTGCAACCTGACTGCTCATGTCTCTCTTAATGCATAATAGCACTCTTTCCCTGGAGAGAGTCACTGGTTTTCAATACATCATGCCTCTTAGGACTGTTTCTATAAGCAGAGTTATATAAATTCTCTGAAGTGCTTATTAACCAAAGGGTGAAACAGGCCAGTATTTGAAAACATGAAGTCTTCTATGAGTGATTTCATGAAGTCTTCTCTATGAGTGACGCTTCACTATGAGTGAAGTACATTTGCAAAGCACAGATATTGGTCATTCAGGAATCCTTAAACTTAATTATGGCACAAAGGCATTAAGCTATGCCTTTTTGGTTCCCCATGTAAAAAAATAATAATCACCCCATGCAATGGCAAATGTTGAATATTGATTCAAACGGATGACTGAACCAGAATTATGAAGTTGTTCATATTGAAATGGACTTTTTAAATTCATCAGCCTAAATGCCATTTTATTTTATAGCAATTTATTTGATAAACGCCCAGCCCCAGATGATACTTATTGAATGCCATAAACCTGGTAGTTGTTTCATGGAGAAAAAAGAAAAAAAAGTGCAGCCTATTCAGTGAGCAAACGTGTGGGAGTGTCTAATAAATATCAGGAATGTGTGTTTGTGGGTGGGTGCATATGTATTATTCAGTAACTGCACTGGCATACATTATACTGTAACTGAGCCTAGCATACTCCTGTTTTGATTGGCTGTTTTCGTTCCTCTGAGAATGATGTCTGGCTCTGATAAAAGCTCAGTCAGTGTTTTTTTTTACTTCAGAAGGTTGCTGCTAGGTCAAGCCCGATTAGTAGTCCTCAAGCACAGCTCCATGAGAAGTGTTAAAAGCAGCGTTTATGCCAGAGTGAGCAGCATTTTTCTCCTCCATAACTGTCAAGGCTGGACTTTTTAATTGATCCAGTGATGATTTTTCCCACACTTCCTGAAGACAGGATTTATACTTCAGCTAAAAATGTATTTTCTTAAGCCTTACTCCTTCAGTATGTGTACCTCTGACTCTTCTCTTATTCACTGTAAAAAAAAAAAAAAAAAAGATAAATAGTTGAGAAAACGTAAAAAAATAAAGCACCTTGATGCAGTAAGACTTTTGAGTCCTCTCAACAATAGTATTTTAGTTCTTCTCAGTAAAGATACTTTGTTTAGCTAATGTAAATTTGTTTGTTCATGCAATGCTGATTGTCTTATTTTGCTAATAGAAAAATTGTCACAGCAACTGAAACAATAATTAATGTTGTTGAGGTCATTTATTTTTTTCTGTTTCCTGGAAGAAAAAAAAGTCACCACATTATCGATTTTATTTATTTACAAATGACATACCTTAATGGATAACTTAGTCCAGTGGTTCTCAAACCTGTCCTGGAGTACCCCAGCCCTGCACATTTTGTGTCTCCCTCATCTATCACACCTGATTCAACTCATCAGCTCATTAGTGCACTGTAAAAAATAATCATGGGTCTTGTAATTTTCATTAAAAAAATTAAGGTGATAATTAAAAATAGTGAGTATATTTCATTAAAGAAATTGTGATTCAGTGTTGTATAGAAAATATTGAGGACTTTTTACTAATAAAACCAAGAGATGTGTTTTCCTCATTTTTTAAAAGGTAACTTGAGCAGTTTTGAGGCTTGAATTGAGGAACTGATTAAACAAAAACAAAAAAACAAGGAAAGAAGGCTATTTATTTTAAGAGAATTAGCTCAATTTTGCAGTTTTATTTTAGAGGTGATTGTTAGTTCCCAGCATGCTTTGCATATGGCTGGATATGGAGAGTACATTTTGAAATTAAATGCTATTTTATGTGTTTTTGAGTGAAGGGAAATTAATGTTTAATGTTCAGTTATGTTTGACATTTGAAAGAGTTTCTGTTAAGTTGAAGTTTCCATTGTGCAGAAGAGTAGAGCTTATGGTTATGGATACTACTCCTCTAAGGCATTAAGCCTTGTTCAATGAGCAGTAGCTCTGCTCGTGCTAGCGCAGTACTTTCCAGTATTTCTCAAGTATTTTCCTACTTGAGCTGTTTGGCTGTATACAGTCTTTTAAATGTACAAAATAACTCAGTCAAATACAAACCTCACTCAAAATCACAGACTTTTGAGAATCAACTTAAAATAAATGAGCACATTTCACAAATTATATTAAATTCATTGTGTCGTAGATTAATTAATTTAGGAGCTTTTACATGATTTATTCATGATGATTTATTCTTGTTTTGTTCGATTGAATCGTACTCAAGTTAGTTTCCCCTCTTGGTGCAGATCTTTTGGGCAGGTGTGAATACAGCAATCACACCAAACAACCGCACCAAGACCGAGAAGAGGTGGTCTCGGTCCGCTTCCAAACGAACTCTGGTACGGTTTGTTTAAGGTTTGAATATGACCCGACCTCGATCCGACCCAATTGCAGAAATCACGCTCAGAAATAGACAGCTTGCACATGTAGTGCTGTTTTTTTGTGTTTCCATCACTTGTTTTTAAACCACAAATGCTTAAAAATGCATGCAAATGATGAATTTTCGTGATCATGGTGCACAGCAACGTGACATGAGCATGCTAAATAGGCTAAAGCTTGAGCAAAAGTTACCATGTATATGTTGTGGGGTAATAGTAAGGAGATATTTCAATTATTTATTAATAATAAACTAGTGTTTTCTGAGTCAGTGTCGCAAAGATGAAATTGATGATCCCGACTCGCCTTCTCATCATTGGACGTGCATTTAGAAAGAAATGCATCTTTACGGATTACATAGGCTAATGAAAGAGTTTTTTTATTCTTATTATTATATCGTTTTGTGGTCATTTAAAGCTTTCTATAGATATATTCATCATGTATGTAAGGAAAATATTAGCTTAGTTTCGGTTCATTTATGTGAAGCACTCCTGCTCAACACCGAGATGGCAAGCACATCTAGTTTGATTTCTTTATTTTACAAAACGTTTTGTTGATATTGTGAGTGCACACAAATAAAAATAGACCCTTTACAGTTCCGAACGATGCATTATTCTTACCTTTATGTGCAAAAATGACGGCGTATTTAATTTGCTTCCACTGATGTCCTGCACTCTCCACAAAAACGATTGGATATGCGCCTAATAGCGCACATTTATCTAGGTTAAATGTTTAAACTAACATTGTGATATGCTTTAAGCATTTTATATCTATAGATTTTATTTTTGGCAAGTCGGCAATATTACATGACATTGTCTCATATGATGCTCATAAGCTTCTTTATAATGCGTTAGTATGTGATAACACAAAATCAGTAAAAGCATAAAAATTGCACTACAAAAGATCTCCATGATTAGCCTGTTTTTGCACTTCCTGTTTTCCCTGCTTGAGAATTTCTGTCCAATGAATGGATGACCTTAGCACACGTGTGGTTTTGTTCACAATTTCTGGTTCACTTGCAAAAAGGGCAGTGTGAAAGCAAACCGCACCAACATTGTATTTGGTCCGGACCAAAGCAAGTGACCTAGCGGACTTTCCTGGTGTGAATACATTCTAATATGTAGACAACATTGTCGCTTGCAGAAAAACTTACAAGACTAAGATATCCAGGAAATGGATATCAGGCTGAAAATTCTCACAGCCTAAAATCTATCCACACAACCCTCAAGAACGGTGGCAATCAACAAATGTTAAGAAGATGAGCTTTTTGCATCTCAGTACAACAAATAACTAACAATAATGACAAAACAAAGTCAGCAAACAGCAAAACAATCCTATAACATTAACTGCATCATTTATTCATGCTGCAATGTACTGTATGCTGGGAACTCACAACGCCTTAATTCAACAATATGAAATTATTTGTTCAGATAACTGTTTGACTTGTTTGGACAACATTTGGGGTTATTTTGTTGGTCTGACTAGGGTTTTTATGTAGTTTCAAGAAAATAGCCTTTTTTAGTATTTGAAACTGGAAAATGTTCAGTTGCATTTTTTACATTGTTTTCATAATACCCAACCTTTGCTTAGGTGAAGTCAAGAGGTAAATTAAACTTCCATCATCTTCATAAACCCCAGTTACTCCAGAGACTTAAGTAACATCACTGACCAACGGTGCCTATACATCTTAACGATAGCAAGACATCATCAGTTCTCACAACAGAGAATGACCCACTCCTCAATAAGGGAAGATAACTGAAGGATAGTTTTAATTTTCCTCTCCACACCTTCACTGAAAGCTAAAACATGATTTTTTTCAGGCAGATGGGTGATCAAGATGATCCAGAATGGTTCACCTTTGGGTAATCTTAAGGTTAGTGAGATTTCTATGTCATATTGTGATTCATGTATTGCATTACTGCTAGTACATATGCTGAATGAATTACATTTCATATTGCCGGTATTAAAATTCATCAAGTCATCCTGTAACATTTGCAATGAATGATACCTCAAATATTGTTTGCTTGTTAAAGAAAGGCAATGCTATCATTTATTTTATTTTATTTCTTTAGATTATCTGATTTAAGATTTTCACCTGCCAGGCTATGCAACGTCACAAAATACCGTAAAGACTTCAACTGAGAGACTCCAAAATATCGTGGGGGGTGGTATTTTTTGAATTTCGGTCCTTAGAATAACTGCTACAAACCACTTAGAACACCCTTGCATTGTGCTGACGGGTTTTGCATGGGCAAGCATTTTTTCCCACTTATTTTTATTTATTTATTTTTGTAGCAATTTTGAAGGCATGATGCAGTTTGGTAAATGCTTGAAGAGAAGTGCTGGGTGGAAGAAAATGTGAAATGTACTTGACAGATTTAGTCTATACAGTATATATGTGGTATGTGTTGAGTAGGCACATAGCATCACTGTAACTGTATTTTTTTATACAAATGCAACAGAAGGAAGCAAGATGTAGAGAGGGATGGTTTAATGATTCAGAGGCTGTGGTCAGGGCATTTTTGTCTGGCACTTTGCCGTTCTGTTCAGACCCTCCAGACTGCCTCAAGGGCCCAAACGCTGTCCTTGCCTGCCCTGAGTGCTTACTTTGTCTTCCTGTTGTGACGCAGATCAACTGGCTGCCCCCCCACCTGGCGCTTCTCTCCAGGGATTACCAAACTGCTTCATCCCTATGCAATTTGCGTCTTCACAATACACACAATTCCCGTCAACATGCATTTAGCATTCCTTACATGTTCCCTCGGCCATAACAGAATCTGTCCTCTGTCCAACCGTGTGTTCCATTTTTGGCAAGAAACACGGAATCCCCAAAGTCTCCAGGAAGCCTCCGTAATGCGTAACATTTACAAATAATCCTACGCTTCAGCAGAAATGCTGTTGTGTGAACAGCATCTGTAATAGAGCTACATAAATATTCTCCAGAAGCAAAACGTTGCTCCTCTCTGGTACTGATAAATAATGGATCCTGTAGGCACGAATCTGTCAGGGTTTCCACTTTTATGGCACAGGGTTTGGGATGGACAGGTGTAGGTGTGTGTGTAAGTATTTGTAAGAAATATGGACTGAAAACCACACAGATATGAACCCAGCAGAAAAGCAATATATGCACATGGTTGTGCTGAAGAAATGAAGAGCCCTTAAATATTTTTCTCTGTAATATATTGTGTATTATAATTCAGTGATGACAGACTCATTTTCAATTACATAAATTGGTCAGGCTGAGTTATCCGTTCTTATTGTTGTTGTAAGCTGTAATGGCCCTTGTTGTGCTTCTCCTAATAGGCTCATGAAGTAAACTAACGTATTTCCTTCAGTGCTGTACAGCTTGTATAAATCATTGTTATTATCCTTGGCCAAAAGCCCTAAGAAGCCATGCTGTAGCTCAGTTGAGTGGTAAATTCATCTGCATAAAGGCTCATCAGCCCTCAATTCTTCGACCAATGTTTACTCTATGGATCCTTCATTGTTATCTGTAATAGTCCATAATGAGGACAATGCACAGGTTTGAAGAAGCCGTTTTATCATTCATGACAGGACTTTAACTGCTTCCAACATCTCTACTGGAAATGACAAGCTTTCTGGGATTTAGGTCTGTATTCTAAGCCAAGTACTAAAATCGGTTGAGTTTGCACTCGCTTGCGTTGGGAAGAAGGAAGAAATTAAGATATTTTGGGAAAAAATACATGGAGCATTTCTGTTTTACAATGAGTTTTTAAGCTGGAACATATTTTTCAGGCTTAATGAGGCATTGCTAAAGTTGAAGTTTGTAATTTTCTCAGTGCTAGTATCACCAAAGGTAATTATAAAAGAAATTACTATTTTCAAACTGGTTTTCACTTCTGCCATTGATCAGACAAACTGATAATCAGGGTAGTTTGAATGCTTAACTTTTATTAAAACTTGGAACTTCCTCACATGTAGTCGAAGGTCGATGGATGCATTGATCTTATGTCAAATATCAACCAAAAGTCTATATATCAGATGGTTAGACTAGTCGAATACCATTGCTCTTGCTAAACTAGGCCTATACAGCATCTTACAAGAGAACTTGTGGAGCCATATGAGAGCACTTCAACATTTGTCTTATGTTTATATATTGACTCTGCAATCTTTTGAGGTCGAAGGCTTATTTGATAGTGCAAACTGGAGGGGTGACAATCAATAATGCAATATTCATTAAGACGCGTAAAGCATAGCCTCCTGCAGCAAAAAAGTGTTTAGAAATGTGCATGAATCTGCAACAGGACAAAGACAGAGATCCTGCATTAAAGGGCAGCCTCTCAGATTTACACATCCCTATCCACACTCCTAATTAATCGTACTCCTCACAGGACTTAGCGCTTATTAATAACGCAGTTTTAAAACTATTAAATGGAGACCCCTAAATACACACGAACATTCTGGACACATTCATGTAAGGGATGCATACCAAAAATGGTGGAAGAGTGTGATTTCAGTTAGAAGCAGCTGAGTGAAAATTAATGGCTAAAAAAGGAGGAGAAAAATGAAGTGCTGAAAACCGCAGTCCCAGGCTTCTCCCTGCTGCGTGCACACACACCCTTCTAAAGGGCTCCTGTTGCCATGGCGATGTTCGGAACCGGTAAAGATTCTGTTTCTCTAGAGCTCTTCCCCAGAGTCTGCCTGATTCCGTCAAACTTGTAGTCCAAGTGTCGACCAATGCATTGTGTTCCGTTGTTTCTTGCTTGGCTTTTGTGAGTGTGAGATGCTCAATGGCATGCAAATGCATTGCAGGCATCTCTGCTGTCCAATAAATGAGTGTTTCTCTTAGTTAGTACTTTTTGCAGTGGGAAATTGTAACTGCAATCTTTTGCTTTTGCATGATTTTGTAATAGCATTTGCAAGAATGGTACATTTGGAGTCAAAAGTTTATTCAGATGTGCCTGCAAGGCTATTAGGGAGCAGAATGTTTTGTATATTCTGTTTGTACAGTAAACTTGAAGTGAACTTCTCTGTCAGACTGGCTCGATGCTGTCATGTTCTTGTCTCAAACACTGCACTAGTGAAAAGGTTACGCTTATTGTCATTTTCTGAGTGACTCATACCTGTAAATTTCTTTAGGGACTTTCCTAACTGTCCCTTTCTCAGTCTCATTCTCTTTGCTCCCTGGTGTTAGAATCTGGGCCTGTGGTTCTCTGTCTAGCAGGGTGACATTTAATAGATGTCTCTCATCAGAATGTTAAAGGAGCCCTGCAGCCTCACCATGCCTGACAGATCCGGTGTGTGCGTGTGTATGTGTGTAAGATTAAGAATGTGGATAGGGTAGAGATGTGGCAGCCCTTCATTTAGCCTGACACTTTTTCTTGAAGTCCTAAATGGGTAAATGATAAGGATAAGTCTAGATGAGGATAAGTATAAAGATTGACAGGTGCTTATATAGACAGAGCAGTGTTCATTAATGTTGAAGATGATACAATGTAATCACATAAAGTTGTACTTGCAGGCAATTACCGATAGTTTGTCAAGAACAACCATGATTGAGATATTTAAATTGATAATCAAGCATAACATCCTATGACCTCGATAGCAGGAAACATTGGGATGTTTAGCCAATCTGATTTCTTGTCATCTGAATATTTGTCATCTTAATTTTTTAAGCCTTTATCAGGAGCTCTGTCATAACCGGTTTTATGTAACCGGTTTCTCTGTTCGCAATCTGTATTAGCTAAATTAAAGTAATACCACTGCTGGCTAGATTTTGGTAAGTGTAGATGCGTTTTTCAGAATAACAACAAATAAGTCTGGTTAGTAGGGGTTTGCGATTACATATAGTATAAACTATATGCGATTTGACATTATCAAGTATATTGCAAAACCAAACAGTCAGATTTACAATCTGACTTACATTTTAGACACAACAAAGCCACAGCAGAACTGTTTTGTGTCTCTGAGCAACACACAACAGTGTTTCGTTACTGAATCAATCAGCCGTTTGAATGAATCGGTCGACTGAATGACTCAATGACTCACTCATGCAGTGATTTGCCGCCACCACTGGAGATTTAAGGTTTATACTTTAAGTATATTTTCCCTTTTTTCCCCAAAAGTTTTGTGAGTCAGCTGTCCACGGCAGTCCTAAACCTTCCAACGTCTAATTATCCTTATCGACAACTCCTATCTACACTGACCAGTTAACTAGCACCCGATCCAATGTTTGCAAAGCAACTCCAGCCACTTTATTTTCCCCATCCACCTGATATCATTTTATTCACAAATCATATGAATTCACTGTATGTATTTTAAAGGGGTCATATGTTGCTTTTTTAAAGATCATTATTTTGTGTATTTGGTGTAACAGAATATGTTGACATGCTTTAATGTTCAAAAAACACATTATTTTTCAAATACTGTACATTATTGTAGGTCCTCTATGCCCCGCCTCTCTCAAACAAAAGTCCCTCCTTCCGACAAGCACAGTCTGCTCTGATTGGCCAACTGGCACAGTGCATTGTGATTGGCCGAACACCACAGGCCGCGTCAGAAATGTAACGCCCCTTTCCATAATCGCGAGCTTCAGCTTTCAAAATTAAAGACAGTTAATAATGTCCTTAGTTTTACTATCAGTTCAAGCCCGAGAGGGGAACAGAGTCGCGTGAGAGACACGGTGATGAAGCTCGTATGTGTTTGCAAACAAGCCGCGATTAAGACGATTTCTGACGGGCTGTACACTCCGCTGTGATGTGACCGTCTCTCTTTCTCTCTCACACACACACACAAACCACGATTAAGATAGCTGACTCCACTGTGACCCTGTCTCTCTCTCTCTCTCTCACACACACGCGCACGCACACACACAAACACGCAAAACGCATTGAACAGTCAATAGCAAATACTTAAACTAATAACAAAACATACAGTTGCTGATTCAGAAGCGCCAGATTGTCATAGCAAAGTCAGAATTACCTCCTCTCCTAGGTTCACAAAACGGTCGTCCATAAAATGCGTTGCTGTTCTGTTGTAAGTAATCTTAATGATTCATAAATGCATCTACTTTCGGAAGGCCAAATAAAGTGTTTTTGTTTTCGCATAGAAACACACAGCTTCTCCCTGACACGGCTGCATCAACACTACTGCGGTTACTGAAACCACGCCTTACGCAAATATTTCCACATCGTGACGTAGACATGTGGGGGCGTGTCTGAATGAGCTGTTTTAGGGGGGCGTGGTCCAGTCTTAACTTTGATAAAGAATATCTCTTTGGTTTTGAGACTTCAGGGATCTTATCTATGCACAATCAGTTGTAACACTCCAAAGAGAAAGCAAAACTTGAAATCGCATCATATGACCCCTTTAATTTGTTGTGTAACTTCAGTTATAATAAGCTGCATTTGATGTAATGATCAGGAATGTGCAGATGTTTATATATGCTAAGAGAGAGTATATTTGTTTGTGGACAGACTATGTAACTCAGTTATGTTGTACAGCTCTCAAGTCAGTAGAAACTGACTCTGGGAATCTGGGAGAATTACATACGTTGTCCTGGCCATGTACCAGCGAAATTTCGCACAACATTTGCTTGTACAGGTAGATGAGCTTGTTCAGGGCATTGAGTTGTCCCACAAGAAGAGGGTGAAAATCTATTAACCCAGCTTGGCTGCTGAGTCAGTCTTCTACTCTGTGCTGGGACAAAACCTGATGATTCAGCCCTAGTCTTCATTTACGAACCTGTTTATTCTATGGCACACTTATTTATTCTGTGATAAATCCACTGTGTGCTGTGTTTATGGTAGTTTGCCAGCTTTGACCTACCATGGATATGAATATTGATTAGACTGAGTCTACAAACATTCTATTATTTGGTTTTTGATTGACAAAGTCTTCTCTTTAAAACTGACCAAATGTTTAGAATATTGTTTAGGGTCTGGTAACTCCGTAGTTAAAACTAACATTTCTGCAGCTATCAGACAAGTATAATACAGAGATATTTTCATACAATTAATAAGAGACTACTAGATTTTGTGTATGACAAACAGCATCAGTAGCAGATATGTGAACGATGTATAATCATACATTTGAGATTTGTGAAACAGGAAATATGTGGACTTTTCTCTAAAGCCATTCAGCCCTAAGAAGGCTGAGTTTTAGATATTGATTCAATTAGTAATTTATTCATTCTGGCAGAGAAGACATTGACTGCAGCAATTTTCATTCTTAATTCATCAAGCCTCTGGATGCCATCTGAGAGCTTGAGAGTTTGTAGCAACAGGAACTGAACTTTACACCTTCTGTATACAAAGTACTTTTGGAATGGATTTTGGATGCTCTGTGCATTGCATCTTATAGCAGATATCGTTATACATACATACATACATACATATATTGTCAGTTCAAAAATTATGCAAAGTCCCTAAACTAACAAATGGTTCTATATAACTTACATTACTCTAAAATGTAGAGGTTTTTTTAATGCATTGAAAGCTCTTCAACTGCTTAAAACCAACTAAGGGGACTGACCTGCGAGATGCTAATGAGATACAACGTGAAGGTTATGGTACTGCTGTGTTATGACTATTCAAATATGCTTTAAGTCCAACCCATTTTAATTGTTCACAATTTACATGATTACTCTGAACCCACTGATTATGTATTTCAGACTGTGAACCACAATTTGCACTAAATACGATAATTAACATAATTGTAGGGGAATAATTGGGCATATTCTTAATACTTGCTTGCCATAATGTTATCATAATAATATCCCTTCTGCTTCAGTGGTTCTTTTTAGAAAAGATATTCTTGTTTTTGTCTCTTGGTTGCAGAATGAAATCTTCACAGAATGAAATCGTTTACTAATATTCTTTAAAGATTACATCATTGGGCCATTGCTGAGGGAGATTTAGGTGAGTGTTAAACAGACACAGACTCTGTTAAGTTTAGCTTGTGTAAAAGTGTAGTTCACCCAGGAATAAAAGATCTGTCATCTACCCACATTCATACTGATTCAGACTTGAGATTTTTTCTCTCTCCTCCTTTCAAACACAGAAAGTAGGGCCCTATGATTTCCACGATGCAGAAAATGCGGACAGAATCGCGGAATCCAGTCATAAAACGGAATTTACAGTTTAACGAGGAATGTCACGGAATTTGTCAAAGTTTGGATGAATTAATCAAAAGTAGGTTATTACACTTAAATCAAATCGCGATATGGACTAGTATCTGTAAATATTAAGCCGCAAAAGTCAATTTAAATATGAATCCTGCATGTTCTGCGCATCTCTGTGTGAATGGAGCAGACGCGTGGTTTTGTTTAACTACATACACTAGCGTCATATCATATACACACAGAACTTTAAAGTGCCCCTATTATGCCATTTTTAAGGTTTCTAATATTGTTTTATAAGTGTCCTAAAACCGGTTTACATGCATCCAAGCTCAAAAAACACTTTAGTTTTCTTTTCTCATTTCTAAATGATTCCTAAACGACTCGTGCGAAGCAGGTCGAAGAATCAGTCTCTCTAAACCCCTCCTTTCCGTGAGCACTCGCTGCTGTGATTGGTCAGATGGCGCAGTCCTTTGTGATTGGTCTACCGCGTACAGCGCGAATGACAGCCCATGGGCGGACATTATGCAAATGTATTACTTCGTGACGTACAGCCATAAGAGAATAAGATTCGAATTCCTGACGACTCGTTTAGGCGATTAGGAGTCGACTCTTTTTTTTTTTTTATAGACAATAACTTTATTAATCGTGCACTGTCGGCTTCACAACTTTGCAGAAAGTTTGTTCACATACTGCTACTTGACACACTGCATGAAAGGTAATATTCGAAAAGGCATAATAGGGGCACTTTAAAGGTATTCACAGCAACCCGTCAAAATAAAAGTTCCGTTTAACTTGTTAAAGACATTGTGCCAGAAATAGGCTAAATTACTGGAAAAAATTTCCAGGTTCCAGGGGAAAAAAACATTTCATAAGGCTACTGTAAGAATAAATACAAATTGTTTGTATGCATTCAAATAATTAGACATGCTAAAACACAGAATTTGGTAACAATAAAACATAAGGTGATCAAAAAATAAAAAATTTAATACGGCCCTAAACATGTAATTTTTGTTACACTTTTAATAAATTCATGTTAAATTGTATAAGTTTCATGATTTTAATTTTAGGCATGCTTTTTGATTAATACAATTTTATTTGACCATTAAAAAGGAGTCCAGAAAAATTAAAACAGAAAAAAAATGCAATCCAGAAAAATTAAAACGGAAAAAAATGAATTTAGAAAATTAAATAAAACGGAATTTGGGAAAAAAATCAAACGGATTTCATAGGGCCCTAAAAAAGGCAATATGGATATTTACTGGAAATCCCAATCTCCAAAGGGGCCAAAAACATCCAAAAATAAGTCTGTACAACTCCAATTCCAAGTTTCCGAAGTCACACAATATCTTTTTGTGAGGATTCAATTAAGATTTAAGTTCAAATCCTGCCTTCTTACAAAGTTTGAGCAACTTGGTCAGTAGATGACATAATTTGGGTGAACTTTCCTTCAAAATTATGACCTTCTACAACTATTAGCAATGAAATGTTCTTTTCCCCACTTACAGAGTTACAGAGCTCTTAAAATAAGTGTTCTGAGATGTGTAGACATGGTTAATCACTTCCACAGAGCTAGCAGAGAGCCCAGAGTCTTTGTAAGTTTCAACAATGACTTGACTGATAGTCTTTGGGCAAAGAATTGATTTTTTTGTTTGTTTTGGATTTTCAGTATTCATGAACTTTTTTGACAAAACCCCACCTACAGCTCCTTGTTATTCTAGTGCATGAATAGTAGGGATGCATGATATTGGATTTTTGCCAATATCCGATATGACGATATTTTCCAACTAATTTTGTCCGATACCGATACTGATATATTTCCTTTTGTTTGGAAACAACACCAGGTCTCTCCTGTGCAGAAATTATAAGCAAAATATATCTTACTTTTGGTTAGTTTTTAACAAGAACTTATTTGTGAGAATTAAATAAACAATAATGAAGTTTTTTTGACAATTGAAGCTTATAAACTATATATTAGAAATAAACTATATATCAATCGCTGCATTTCACCCCCCCAGAAAGATGCTGTTAACCCTATTTTATTTTAAGATGTAACATTTGTAGATTGTCTAAAGCAAAAGAGTTGTAAAAATTCTGAAAATCTTTTAGAGCTTATGATTTGTTTAAAAAGTAAAACATATTACACATTAATGAATAAATCAGTATATATAAAATTATTTAATTTACAAGTGTCATGTTTGTGATTTTTTTCTTCATGTGAGCTATAGCATCTGACCTTTTAAATCAAAATATACTTATTATTTTATGACATCAATTACTGCTTTTTTTAATCAGAAACAAGTCTAAATGTTACTTGTGTAGGCTATTTTACTTTTAATTTAATTAGAAGTAGGCCAACAGTGCCCCCTACAGATTAAAACTCCTTACCGAACAGGCGTTAGGACCTGGGGGAGGCTGTCACTGCTGCCGCTGCACGTGCTATTACTGTTTACTCTAGTCATTCTGTACATGCTTTCACAGATTAAATGCAGTGATCCAAAAGAGTGAATCTAATCTTCATTCAGACAAAACTTTGCTTCAAAAATGAGTCACACTGTTGACGTGATCTAATCGCTTGCACACCCTGAGCACATGTGAGTCAACCCATTCCTCTTATCGGCAAGACATATCGGCATCATTTTTCATATCGGGCCGATGCCGATATTTACATTTAAAGCCATTATCGGCCGATTCCAATATCAGTCCGATAATATCACCATAGCCATACATTTAGGAACTTTGGTTAAGTAGTGTTTATATCACTCATGTAAAACTGTATGGAGGAACTTAAAAGGAGCCCCTTCATCAATACTTTACACAACAGTCTCTCTCTTCTAACCTGAGAAATCAAGTAACAGAGACAAACTCCATAAATAATGTTTATTAACAAATTCATACTTCTTACAACTAATTAGGCACTTCAAACCATGCATTTGCATGTTTATATATTAATATGGAAATAGGCCAGCCACATCACTCACTAAGCAAATGTCATGTTGTCTTGTTTTCATCTCTTTCATTAGTGACTTTCTTTCACTTGAATGGCTAGGCAACTCGGTGCATGCACAAGTTGTTCTGCAGGCTTGAGAAATGTAATTGGAATATGTGGGTGGAAGCTTTCAGACCACCAGAGGTTGAAAACCTTGCTCTATTGTGATATTAGTCACGTTGTACATTCGCTAATATTGGACAATAACACTAGACGTAATTACATTGTGACAAAATGTAAATGAAAGTGTTTGATCTAATTTCACTGAATCCATGAGACTTCCACCAAAAGGCAATTACACAAAATAAAATTGATGCGCAAACATTATGGTGCAATTTAAATGCGTGCCTGTGCTTCCTAGGGTTGTGCTGCTGTTGATTGTGAATTGGTTTTTAAATACAAATTCTCAAGATCCTCCGCTCAGCAAGATGATGAATTTGACAAGCCACCTGTTAACCAGCACCCCCCATATTGGGAATCACAGCTGAAAATGACTAACTAACTTAAAATGGTAACCGCTCCTGACTTCAGTGTGCCACACACACAATTTTGGTGTCTTTGGAAAGAAGACCCTTTGGCCTTTACTATCCATCATCCAGAGTTGATAATGCTCAAAAATATAAAAAGTTATAGACACTGAAGTGCCTTGATAAAAATTGTACCACACTGAATTTTTTTTTTATTTCATATAAAAATACATGAAATCAGTCCTGAAGCAATCCAGAAAAGTAATGGGTTGAAAGTCACATGTCTCATGAGTTTATATTTCAAATCTGAAGAAGATACCATGAAAAATGAGATTCCTGCAGCCATTTTTCTAGTAGTTTTCAAATTATTGAAGGGTTCTACTACAAACTATTTAGTCTTTATACATGCCACTGCAGTTTTTCAATTATAAAACAGTAGACAGAATCTTAGACATCGTATAAGTGATTTATTTGAGCACTAGAAAAATACAATAAGAATAATTTTTGAGTGATGAAAAAACCCCCAATAATAATTAAAAAAAATAACTTAAGTATACTCTACATACTCTGATTTCCTGACATATAGATGCTCCTGTATATCAGTAATCACATATTGACGATCATTCATACAGATGCTAATTATACAGATGGCCCATATAGTCAATAATCACATTATAATGGCCTTTTATATAGACTGCATTCACACTGATATCTGTGAACAGTCAGTAATTACACGCTGATTATCATTCATACAGATGTATATCATACAGATACAGCAGTGGTGTAGTGGAGGGTATACGCAGGTATACGGCGTATACCCACTTCTTTATCAGTCGGCATTCCGTATACCCACTTCTAAATCCCCTCTGATGCGCGTCCTGCACTAGGCAAATCACGACAGTCCAGCATATGAGTAACTAATCCAATCACATGTGAATAAATGCAAATATTCTCTAAAAACATCCAGTAAAGACAGTAATGCGGTCAGGAACGAGACGTAAACACTCTCATGCAGTATAGGTTTCTTTTATTGATAGTTTTCACGTGACGTCACACTCGTATAGGAACGCCCACCTGGCGGGCAAAACGAAGCTTTGCTCCACTGACCGCCAGCTATTTTTATGCAGTTTGCATCAAGTAATAATGTAGTAAAACACAGATATTAAAAGGCGAGATTCAGTGGACACCTTATTGATGATGTATATTTTGTACAGGCAAGAAGATGAAGCCAGAATATAAACACAAAGTGCAAAGTTTCACATTAAATGGCTTCCCATAGAAAACCATTATAAGGAAAACACTGAACCGTTAAGCGG
The DNA here is from genome assembly GCA_027422415.1 of Schizothorax lantsangensis. Classification (NCBI taxonomy): domain Eukaryota; kingdom Metazoa; phylum Chordata; class Actinopteri; order Cypriniformes; family Cyprinidae; genus Schizothorax; species Schizothorax lantsangensis. The sequence continues at coordinate 25,230,120 of CM049849.1, read as the reverse complement.
ACTGCGTTCATATTCCGGTGTCCGGCCTCATCTGCTTGCCTGTGTAAACTATGCATCATTAATGTGGTGATTACTGAATTTGATCTTTTAATATTACTGTTTTAAATATATTAAGGCACTTTTAAGTGTTTTTACAACGTTTGTCGCACTGTTTATGATTGAAATATTGCCGCGGGTGCTTAATATGGATTGCAAATGGCCAAAACTTGCATTTTGTTCAGAAATACCTTTGTTTTATTCTTTTGAGAGGTGATCTAAATATTTGCGGCTGGGAAACAGATGAAAAATTGACACGCTTGTGCTGCAGTTCTATGGATGTTTTGCCCTCCAGGTCTTCGAGCCGGTCACGTGACTGAAAACTATCAGAAAGTCGGCCTCATAGAAGTACTAACTTACGAGTCACGACGTGCAAGAATCCAGCTATTGCTGTAGCCAAAGCTGGCTAAGCTGAATAAAAAAGAATAGTGAAGACAGTAAACACATGATTGTGACAATATATGGTTTGTGTGTTTTTCAAGTCATCTCCAGGTAATAAAAAAGCATCTGATTCTGAATAATGCAGTGCTAATTGATAGCACTTGGCAATAGATAGGCTACTAGGCTATAAAATATATATTCTGCCTTATTCTGTGATAAAAATGGGGAAAAAATGTAGTAGCCTATATAGGCTAAACAAATCATAAAATTGTCATTAGGAAAATACAGGAAAAATATGATAAATTATTGGTTATTGTCGCAGTGTATTTGATTTCTCAGCCAATTAAAAGCAAGAGGTAATAATTAATAAATAGTAATAAAACCTGTCAATTAGACAAAAAAGTTATTATATTTGACATTTCTGTCCCTCTCACTCCTGAACTGATTGAGAATCACAATGTTTTGTTTGTTTCAAATATAGATCACAATTCTCCCACAATTCTGAACAGAAAACTAAACAAAATAGCCTGTAGTTTACTAGAGGTTCTGACAAAATATCAGTTGCTGCAGTCTATTTATATGTATATATTTATTTATTTTAATTATTTATTGCAAAATCTGCACCTCTTCTGTGGATAATATTATTTTCATAATGATCCTTACTCAAGCAGCAGAAGTTAAGTGACAGTGTGCAAATATTACAATAGTGAACTAAATATGCAAGACTAGTTTACATGCCACTGTTTGACACAGGTCGTTCATCCTTTGCCGGGCCTTTTAAAAAAAAATTGGGGGCATAAATTAAGAGTATACCCACTTCTCCGGGCACCACTAACGTTACACCACTGAGATACAGGCAATTCCCCACAAAACACGCAAACATATATGAAAAATGTTGAAGACGAAAAAAAAAAAAAAAAGTTTATTTGTGCTAAAAAGATCGCTAAGTTACGCCCCATCAGATGACAGGTGTGTCACAGCGTGCGTCACGCGCCGTCGCGAGGGAGCGCCAGAATTCAAATAAACAATCTTCCGTGTATCTTTGACTTTTTTTTTTTTTTTTGGATGATTTCATTCTGTTTGGGACATTGCCTGCTACAAAATCATGCTGTTTTTTTTACCACCAAGACGCTGTTTTTGAGCGTAATTTGTTCCATAACGGACACAAACAATAACTCTCCCTGAAGAGATGAGACGTAAACAAATGAATAACGATCCAAATTACAACGTTGTTGTTTCTTTGGACTAAAAGTGCTCGATGGAATGTTGTTCAGTGGACCCTTATCTCTGAAACGAAACCGGGATTTACAGCAGTGGATACGTTTGAGAGTCGTTATCAGGATGAATCTGGTATGTACTGCGGGTTTTTTATACATGTTTTGATGTGTACTGCTTACACAAATTTAGCAAATACATTCCTTATAAGCTTTCTATCGAAAAACAGCGATCTGTCGTCGATGCTAGAGGCTTAGACCTTCAAAATGATATATAGTTTGTCAAGATTCATTTTGTCCTGTTTTACTTTATCTGTTTGAAAACAATGACATGTGCAAACAAAGAGCTTTCAGTGCGCCGGCGTCCTGGTGCATGTTAACAGGGTTTAACAAAAAATTTGTAATTCTGATTCAGAAAGGGCAAGGTTGCCATTTGCAAACAGCTGTGCTTCCCAAACCTGACCTAGAGGTACCCACAACTGCACAGTTTGCATGTCTACCTTATTGAACACATCCAATTCAGATGTTGCTGTCTCTGCTACTGAGCTGATGAGGTGTGTTTTATGTATAGTGGTAGGGGGCCTTCAGGACAGGTTTGGGAAACACTTTGTGTTAAAATTATGGTTAAACCAGCCCACTAATATTACTTGATTATTATGCTCAATAGTCCATATGTAGTCCATATATTATATATAACTATCCAAGTAACATAGTTATTTGGCTTAAAGGCACAATTGAAGGTAATTATGTTGCCTTTAAGCCAAATGTGTTACATTCCAACTAGCAGGACATTAGATATTTCACACTTTGTGTGCCGTCATGATATTTTTCCAAAGCAGTTTGTCCATGCATTGCAGAAGAGTGAAGGGCAGGGAGTCTGGTGAGTGTGTCCATGCCTCAGTTAACATGCCGCTGCGGTGGGAGGGACCGGGGGCTTTGAGAGGCTTGGGATTTGGGGGCCAGTTTGACTGACAGCACTGAGCTTGATGTTTGTCCACTGGTAAAAGCGGAGCATCTCTCAGGAGTAGACTGTAACTCAGCGTGTAAACACTCTCAGTGCCTCTGCGCGAGCTGTGTGCTCGTAATGGAAACTCAGTCTCGGAGCTGACCAGCTGTGCTTCTTATTTTTCAGAGAGTTGGGATTTCATTACAGTGGCAAGCCATGAATATTAGTGCTTAATGTGGTTAATTGAATGGAATGAGCTTTGACGCTGCTTTTTTACGCGTGGGACTTTATTATTAGTGGTGCTTGCTAAGACAAGTTTCACTAGTATTATTGCCCATCCTTAAGTTTGGAGCTTTGAACAAGCTTTAAGTATTAAACTTTGATGCAGTCATCCCACAATGTGTGCTGCAGACTGTGAGCACACCAGGGCTGTCACGATATCCGACTTTTCACTACATGATTATCATGGCCTCAAAAAATTACGATAATGATATATCGTGATATCTATAGAAATCTTGAAAAAAATCATACTATCAGCCAAATTGTTCTTTATTTTCTTTTTTGTCCAATAAATCACACCACTGCATACAAAAGGAACAATTACACTAAACAGAAGAGACTGAAATGCTAACCGTTTTTAATTCAGCACAGTGTCAAAGTAAGACAATTTATGAGAATAGCTACATATTTTTATTCCAGACTGTTTGAAATAACTTCGTTCTTTGAACTGATTCTTAATTTATAGTATTATATTCTGTGATAGTATCTATACAGTGATAAAGATGATGTCGATTAGCATTGAAACATAAATATGCGTTATTCATATGAAAATACCTGTGCTGGCAAAATGTCACAATAAGCAAATTTTCAAAAATATCTTTTTCCATTAAAAGACCTTCAAAATGATGTAAAAATGACTGGGCTACAACCGCTTGAAGTTGATGAAGTCAGCAAAGTCAGTTTTGAGAAAAATCGAGTTTTGCGAAGGTTCCAAAGCAAAATCACCAAGCAACGTTGCATTGTTTCCTCCAACTCCTTTCTTAATATTAATTACTATATTAATAGTCACAATATAGCCATTTTTTATTTTATCTTTGTTATTAAAAATAAGAACAGAGGCAAAAAAACAACAACAGTAAAACAAATATAAGAAAGAAACAAATAGTGCATTTACTTTTTTTTCATTTTACATCTAAACAAAAGCATTCAAGTAAACCTAATTAATACAATAACGATATTTCATTATTTGATTATCACGATTATCAAGCCTTATCTAGATCGTTTTGTTTCATGACTGTGAACCGGACAAACCACATGGAATCTGATCTTTTCCATTCTCATATGGGCCACTTTCATATGTGGTCCTAAATCTGATTCAGTCTACAAATGTCAGCCTCAGTCTAAACGGCCATTTTGGGTCACTTTTACGTATGTCACTCTAGATCAGCATTCGTCATAATTCTGCGCTGACAGGAGAGAAATATGAAAATATGACTATATATGACTAAGAAGTATGACTATTTATTTAATTTTTCATTGTAACCTAGTTTTTGAAATGGATATATTTAAACTTCCTTTCCTTATACTATACCTTTCTCATCTCCACCTCTACCCATCCAGTGCCATCTTTCTAAGAGAAAGCAAATTGTGTAGGAGCATGCCACTGTCCTTCACATTTAACCAACATGTCTTTTCATACATTTATATTTGACTGGAACAGCGGTTGCCATGGAAATGACGACGACCCTGAGGCTTTTTAGTCAGTCTTTTGTTTTGCTGCCTGCTTGTGTTTGCGGGATGTTGGCGGGACTGGGCCTGCAAGATAAGACGCAGTATCAATAGCAGGAGTCGTGACTGCACTGTGATGCACCATTGGGAGAGCTCAACACAGTTATCATGAGAACGCCATTGAACAAAATGCATATACTGTCTCTGTGACGCACCAAGACAACGACTTGTCCATAATAACAAAGAATGAATCGCAAGTGACACATTTATTGGATGTAGGTGCCATTCCTGGTTCAGCCTCAACAAATTCAATGAATTGCGCTCTTATCAGGAAAAAAGGCAATTAATTTGAGCTCTGAATATGTGCTGTCTGTAATTATGCAAAATTGACACTGGTCTCATAGCTCATAAGGTTCTTCTGCGGAGGGGGATTTACTGTATTGCTTATTGCGGTCATTGTCCATTATTGGGATTTTTACATCTGATAGCCTCCTGTAATTAAAATGAAATATTTGCATAAACATAAAATGTATTGTTTATTGTCTGCCCTTTAATGAAGACTCCACTCATTTACATTTGTATTTCCTCTTTGCTTTACTAATGGATTAATTCATTTCCAGCAACAGTAAACCTCTCCAGATCTATTTTAATCAGGAAAGGCTAACTCCCTGGAGTGGTCAGATGATATTAATGGACTCTGTATTTTTTTTTTTCTTGTTTTGTGAAACGCAGAAACTCATGCCTGGCGCTGTGCAGCTGTGGGTCTCTGCACATTGTTTTGGAGCACAAAAGAAAATAAATGAATGCTGTTTCCTCCGTACCACCTGATGGTTTGGTGTTGTGCCCGCGGCAATATGGAGCTCTAACAGGCAGCCATATTGGTGGAGTTAATGACATACTGCTACCTTTTGTGTCTGGTTCAACATCTAGTACTTCATCTCAAAGCTGTGCTTGGGCTCAGAATGGCAACATATCACTGTCTATTTTACTAGCCCCATGGGCTGGGACAAAAACTAGCCACTTTTCCCTTCACTGGAGTCATTTGAATGCTTATACTTCTGTTCTGTGTTCCTGGCTATTGGGTTTCTAGTATGATTCTCATGCCTCATATTACTGCTACACATTCATAAATTACAGTCATACACTTTCTTCAGGCAATACCTGAAACTGGAATATTCTTTTTTTCTATATTCTGTAATGGCCTTACGTTACATATGGCGTTTAGAGTTATGGAATTCTGGCACATGTGATAATAGTGGAAATTGTTGGCATGCAATAGGTTCCCTCTCATTCTAAAAGGTGGGCATGCTGCTTTAAGAAAAGTAGATTCTGAAATTGAATTGCATGTGTCTTTCATCATTAAGGCAAGCCCAGAATGCTTTGCAACAAACTGAGTGATAAAATTATCCAAGATTATACAAGCTAAATATATTTTTTTGTTATGTAGTATTGATAAAATCTGTATTGTTTTGCTTAATGTATTGTATACTTTATAAATGTGTTAATGCCAAATTATATTAGAATCAACTGTGAGTTGAGTTTCTCATGCATGGCGTTTAAGTGCTGAGCATTTCAAATTCGTCTTTAATGAAATTCCAGGACAGTTCGACGATGCCTTAGAACCTATGTAGGCAGTAGACAGCGAGGAAAGTCGTGAGGTTTGGAACAGCTATTAAGTATATGAGTTATAGCTGCAAGATTTGGACATTTGATATGGACCAAATCCTCTTCCAGCATGGAAGCAGGAATTTGGCTTCTCTTCATTTATGCTGACACACAGTTAAACAGATCAAATTCACACATGCTGCTGTAAACAACCTTTTCATTACACTGTGGCAGCCAGACTGAACCATGGGATTGATCTGACTTCTTTGCTCTCTTAGGTGGGTGGCAGACACTATTTTCATGTCTTTTGAGTAAATGAATACATTGATTGAATTCAGTATGGAAAATGAGATTTGTTTAACCTTTCGATTGGTGTGCAAACATCTGTGCTCCCAAAGACTTAAAATTCTAAGATTTACAACATACATGTTCTGTATTGATTGTTTTTGTTTGCTTTATCACTGCCGAGTGAGAGCTGTATTGAAAAGGGGGAAAAAAGTCAGACCTCATGGAAAATCAATATCCTACGGTTTCATCCATAACGACCATAGCTTTTAACGGTGTGATTAAGATTAACAACTTGCCTTGGCAAGCACCACTAAAGTTTTTCACTGCATCTGATGACCTAATACAATATTTCAATCATGTACCATGTTATGTACCACAATTATCCAACTAATGCATAAAGCTCGCAATTCTGTGCAGGAATTAGAAATGGTCCAAAGAATTAAAAAAATGAAAATTAACCTTTTTGTTTTGTACAGGAATATTATTATTATATGCAGATTTATTATTAATTTTGTTGTGGTAAAATTATTTTTATTATTATACTCTTGTTATATTATAATAATACATATTATATTATTATACTTTTGTTGTGGTAAAATTATTTTTATTGTTATACTCTTAACATAAAATACTGTTTCTGCTCTAGATGAACCAAAATGTAAAACATTTTGTTTCTTATCCCTGGCTCTGAATGTTGTCTGCCTCTCTTCTGACATCTCTTAGATTTCCTGTATTTGTGAAACGCATCTCTGAATCCCATCCTATACTTTTGTGAAGTCGTTAATTTTCCCATTGTTTCATAGAATCATTTTACTATAGATGTCCGAGTAATTCCTCAGTCTGCTATCAATTCAGTGCCTGTCTACCTACATTTATTCCACTCGATATGTAACACTGGCTCAATACATTCAACGCAATCAAATGTCACTCATTGGAATCAATTGCCCATTTCAAAAAGTCTTTACTACCACACCCTTATGCTTCACATTACAAATAGCCTGTTTGTTTTTCACTTATTTTTTATTTATTTAGAATGGATTAATTTTTTCTGCAACACTGCTATTTTTTTCTTGGAGACTACATTGGCTCTGTCCATTTGCAAATATGTAAATAAGGAGTGTTGTTGATGAACCAAAGGATCTTCTTTAATTCTAAGATACTCAAGAGATAACAGTAGGAAAGTTATCCTCCTGGAATACGTAATCCATTACCAGCTGTGAGGTGGAGGCAGAAGTGGGACTCTTTGACACTTCTATCCCACTCTGTGCTTTTAAGCTTCAAGTCTTGCTCATCGCTAAATGTAAATGAAACCCAATGCAGAGCTCCCTGAAACCTTTCAGAAGCACACCGCTCAGACTCAAAAAAACTGAATCTGTCTGAACAGTGCTACAAAAGAGCAATGGCTTCCTTCCTGACAGGAAATGACTCACGAAGTGTCTTAGCCTTCTTTAATTGGCATTGACAGAAGAGAAAATATGACAGGAGAAGCAGGGTCTCATGAGAAGCCACCCTCTCTAGCAGGCATGCCACCCTCAGGCTGTCAATCCCACAATCCTCAGGAGGCATCTCATGTGCGGCAGTTGAACGATGTTCCCCTACTGAGCTGCACCTGCCTGTCTTTCTGCCAGAAAAGCTTACTAATGCACACATGTGCAAAGCATACAAATTCATACGCAGCTGCACACCTTTGGGAATTTCTGGCTTCAACTTTGTCCTGTATTTCAATAATCCCTACACCCTCCGTGTGTGCTTTTTTCAAAGAGTGCACTTGTTAGGAAGTTGGGAAGCCCATTCCCTGAGCTCAGACCACTAGTAGTAAATGACTAGTAGTAAATGACTGACAAGCAGGAAATCGATATCTTGGTCAAGGAAGTCAAATCAAATTGTCGTTTCTCCATTCCCAATTCCTTTTGATCTTTGTAAGCTACAAGGACAACCACAGGAAGGAAAAAACTCATGTTTGTTTCACAATATCCAGGTCAGAATTGTGACGGCGAGGAGAAATATATTTTACATGTTCAGATTTGATCTTACAGTGCCTGGTGCTACTGTGCAGCAGAACTTCTCTCAGATGATTTTTGGCGATGACAATGTTATATGTAGATATCTATTTTTTATAAAGCTGACATCCCTAGTAAAAAAGTAATATATTTAAAATACATTTATTTCATACTAAGTATAGTTAAAATCTATTAACATATTTACTGGCAGATAACTCAAAACTTACTGATATAAAAATTATAATTAAACTTTATTTGGCATACTACTTGTGCACAATGCACATTTCTTAATATTAAGTCTAAAATGTGTTTTAATGTCACTTTTGATGAGAATTGTATAATATCAGTCTTTAAATGCAAAATACTTAGTGTACCTGAAGTGTACTTGCAATAGTTCCACTTTAGCACAATCAAATATACTAAGCATATCTTTAATCGTACTTCAGCACTACTTTCGCACAATTAAAGTGCATTAAGCACAACATTAGTTGTTCCAATTTAGCAGGCTTTAAGTATACCAGTTTAGTATACTGAAAGTACAATTGCAGGGTATTTTATTAAGTACATAAATATGAAAATGTATTTGTAGTATACTTAGCATGAAATAAATGTATTTCAAATACATTTAAGCATATTTATTTTTCACTAGGGGTATCAACCCTTGACATATCACACACTTGTATTTAAGCAGAGTTTTGTATATGCTAGTAAGTAGGTCTGTTCCCTTGATGCAATGCAAATCTGCTTTCCTAGTCCCAGTTTATAGGCTGTTCATGGACCACTTGATGAGTTCATTGAGTATTTTGTTTTTCCCCTTCTTAAAACTGTGAGCTATAATCTGATTGACTATCCTTACTCAGTTTCTGAATTAAAGTGAACAGGTTTTTATTAGTCTGCAGGTAAAGTCACATTTATAGTGTGTTTGCTGCTACAGAAAGTGTTTCCAAGGATGAACTAACTGCTGGACAAAGTTTGCAAGGTTCGTTAGATGGATACGTTGAAAGTTGTTCAAGAGTTAGCACACATATTCAGATTCCTTAACTCTATGTAGCAGCCAATCGACTTGTAGCAAGCAAAACTTTTCATTCCCCTAACAGTATTTTATGACTTAATTGCACATTTATGAGAAGTGACTGAATATTGAATGTTAGCCCTTCCAGATAGATTGCCATTCATGGTGACCCACGTGTTACAGCCAAAGATGGCACAAAAAGGGTCTGTCAGTCTTTTTAATGGGCCTCTCAAGGCTCTTGACAAATTTGAGGATGAGTTGATGATGCTTGATCCTACATCTTCCTTTAGCATTAAATCATTTCAGCGTGTCTTTCGCATATTCAGTGTGCCGATGGACAGCTTTTAGCATCAGTTGGTTTCTGATAGAGCTTAAAGGGGTAGTTCACCCAAAAATTCAAATGACCCTTTTTACTTATAAAGCTTGGAAGAGCCAGGACATTTTTTAATATAACTCAGATTGTATTTGTCTGAAAGAAGAATGTCATATACACCTAGGATGGCTAAATCATGGGGTAACTTTCATTTTTGGGTGAACTATCCCTTGAAGTGTTGGTGTTTTCCTTTTTAAAAGTTATTTAACTAACACCAGTAAACGTGTAAAAGAAAGCTTATTAGATCATAGTGTGGTGATTACGAGTAATCATGAGACATTAGGAGAAATTATAATTATCTTTTTGTTTCAAGCACAACAGTGTTATCAGGCAAATATTAATTACTCTGTTAGAACAGGTAGAGGTTTGTTGAATAATTTTGCAGATGAAATTTCAATTCCTTTCTCAAGAGTCTTAATCTTCAGTATTTATCCAGTAATAGAAGAAAATCCATCATATCACTGATGTAGTTCTGAACCAAGGGGCACAGCAAGATCGGGCATGTTTCTTAATTAGCTGTTATCTCATACATGCCCTAAAACAAAGACTTTTGTTTCCGTTGATCAGTTACGTTTTGCTGCAGACATTCTGAATGAACCCTGACATGGGAGATTCTCAGAAGAGTGTAATTCAAAAGGAAATAAAAGGACGAAACACTTCAGTTTCAGTAATTAAGCCCATACGATCTACTGGCAGTGGTTTACTGAATTGCACAGTGCAGGTTGTCTGGGTTCAGAGCCTGTATTTAGTTGAATGACCACACATTGCAACTGATTGCATTGCTGCATGGGTTGCACATGTTGCATCTGCTTTGTTCAGCTTTAACAATCTTTAATGAAGGGACGATGGGGAAAAAGTGTGGGTAAGCTATGATTTAAAATATACCCCCCGGTGTTTCAGAGTAACCAATCTCCAATAAAGAGAGACTTGACAGGGGCCATGAATCATATTTAACTGGGTTTTGTGCTGGTGGTGGAAAAAAGGATTGTCAAGCTTCCTCCACATGAAAAAGCTTTGGAACTATGGGCATCTGGATAAGGTGAAAGGTGACACATTTCACTGCCATTCTTACTCACAAGTCTTCTTAGGTGATAATTTTTTTCGGCCTTCTTGGCCACAGTGGCTACCATCTCAATGCAGAGCAGGGGCCAGGGGTGATGAATGGTCAGTGGAATGAAGCCGGACATTCAGGATTACCGCAATCTGTTCCGCTCTGCCACGATAGCATCTTCTTTAGGAAATCATCTCGTAATTCAATATTCATTACTTTTCAGAACCAGCTGTCTTCATTTACCTTTGCATATTCCCCAATATTATTCAAATATGAGTAGTAATGAAAGATAGGCTGTGATTTATATCTAAGGTTTGACAGAATTGTTAATAGAAGAGCATAATTTTGATCTTTTTGAGTCTGTTTTTCTCATTGTGTTTACTTCATTTGCACCCTCTTCCACCTCCCAGACACTGGTGTCTTTCCACATTGTACTATTTGGATCTGAACCTTTATATTCACAGAATGACACTTAGCACACCAAAGAACCAAAGTGTGAAAGCTCCCTGAGAATAGTTTCATAGTAATGCAGTATTTATGCATTTCTGTGCCATATCATTAGGACTACTACATTAATTGCTCTTACCAATGCAGAAAAATGACTTTGTCAGTTATTTATGAGGAAAATAAAGCATCTCCCACTCTTAACCGAGAGTAAATGAAAAATAACTTATTACTCCAGTATTTCCTGATGAGAAACTTTGCTGTGCATTGAACTTATAAAAAGTAATGGCCTTAACATTTGTAGCATTTGTTTTTCAAGTTTTTATGAATAAGAGGATTAACGATTCACTAAATTTCAGTTTTATATTGAACTATAAATTAGCACTGTCAAATTCAGAATGCTTACATATTTCCAGCTTACTGGCTGAGCCGACTGTTTACATTTGTAAATGAAACATTTGAATTCTTCCTTTTTGTTGAAGTAATAAAAATGGCAATCTCAACACAAAAGGCGCAAAAAAACATAGCTCTCAGAAGGTGAAAGAATTGTATTGTGATGGCAAGCAATTAATTTTCTTTTCAGGTCAAATCCTTGATTACTTCAAGATCTTTTGTAATCTTAATAGCGCTCTTGTGTTTTAAAGGTCCTCTGTACACTACTTTCAGTGGGTATTAATGTGGTTTCCACAAGAGAAACAACGCTCACCTAAGCATTGATGTCTGCTTAAAGCTTACCAGATTAAACTCTCTGAAAGATCGATCCATGTATCTACTAAATTGTTTTAACGTAAGATGAAACAAGTTATTAAGGTCATTCTTTATGCATTAAAAACACTGTCAGTAAGCAATTTTATGCCTTTTTTCTATGAACAGAGATAACGAGCTTGGTATGGCCCTCATTTCTTTGAACACTTGAAAGTGTGCTTGTAGCAGAGAGACAGGGCTTATGGAACCCCTTGGATTTGTTGACAATTTGTCCTTGTGCTGTTTTCAGAAGCAGTAGGGGTGCTTCTGATGAAGAGATGAGATTTCAGAAAGAGTGGAGGTCAGTTTGTCCTTTCCTTCTGACATCAATTACTGGTGGGTCTTGTTGTAAATGAGTTCCAAAATAAATAGCATTTAAGGAAACATACTACAGTATATGCCTTTCCACTCATCATAGCTAGACTTTAGACCATCGGCATAAAGTCCAGGTGGCAGATCTTCCAGCCCAGATCTGCCCATTTAGTCAGATTAATCAGTAAGACCAGTTCTTGTCAATTTTGACTGCAGTATGTGTAAGATGCTCAGTAAACAGACTGTGGGCCGTCTCCTAGTGTGGCGCCTGAGGGCCTTTTGAAGTACTCAGGTATGATCTGAAAATATTAAAAAGCAATGTGTTAATAATACATGCCAAATTGAAACACGCCTGTGCCAAATGTTGGCCTTCTCTTATATGGTCATTCTCTGGCAAAAAAAAAAAAAAGCTTCTCATGAAAAATGAGAAAAGAATATTTTATTGCCCATAAAGTGTTACTTATAAAAACGGTGGAGATTGTCTCTATTATGAGCCTATTAGAGTGCTGACTCTCTTTAAACTGCTGTTCTGATGGAGCCTGAGCTTGGGAGTAATTTAATGACAGCCGAGCTGCCAAAATAACAAATGATAGTGCCACAGTAGGCTAATGTGCCGGAAGCATGGTGGACCACTAAAGAACCTGGATTCCACACAAATCCTTCAAGAACAAAAATGTGTTCTTCTGGCATATTTCATCTTCATTCGAAGTGTTAACTCTTCCGCAATATGGAAATTGTCAGCCCTAATTTATCTTTGACACATTCAGAGTCCTTTAAAAGCTGTTGATTCATTTGTTCTTTGCTGTTGAGGTTGCCGGAATGATTATAAGTTACCTCTGGAGTTGGCGGTTTTGTTCACGGTTGGCATTTCCAGTTTTGCCGCTGATGCAAATTGTCTGTTTTTCTTGGAAGCACCTGAGGGAACATTGTGCAGGTGGGTCTTTATCTGTGCCGTGTTTCATATTGTGCAGCAATCAGGCTTGGCCAATGCTAATGATGACTGAAAAAAACTTAATAATGCCTGAATAAGCTGCACAATAGCCCTCCACTGCATCTGAAAGTGTATTGTATACTGCAAATTAAAATTACTGGAAAAAAACAACCCCATAAAAGCTCATTAGGACTTGCTAATGAATATAGCGCCAGTGGCGTATTGGGAAGATGAGGCCTATACAAAGAAATCAGACCAGTGTAGGTGCATGTGAATGTTTAGCTTTTTGTGAATCACACAATGAACTTTGTGTATCTAGTTAAGAAATGTATTTATAATGGAAGTGAACATGTCTGCTGCGTGCATAGTGCTTTATCAGGCAGTGACGAATTTAAAATAAGTGATGGCAAAAAATGCCTAATGAGATTTTAATGAGTCAGGGTTATCTGCCTTCTGTATGACAGCAAAAACATAATGATAAAGATGTTTTAAAGAGCTGTTATTCAAATACATGCTTGAATATACACATTTATGTTAAAATGTTTTTTGAGAAATAGGATGAAGTGTAATGTGACAAGTTTTTACAGGATTTTAATGTGTCCCTGAACAGTCAAGGACATAAACAAAAATTGTGTGGAGGATATTTTGGCCCTTACAAGTGGGCTCAAGAAAAACAAACAAACACACACATATACACACACACACACACACACACACACACAGTCCGTACTTATGTAATGTGAAGACACCATCCCACCTGCATATGACCCTCTCTCTGAATGCAGTGCTGATTATTTCAATACAAGAAACAGTCATTTAAGAGCAGCTATTCATCAGCTGTTACAGCTTGGCAGTCTAATTGACTCCCTCCACTAACAGCTTCCATCAGAAAGTAAATCACAGCTACAGGTATCATTGTGACACATGAAGCAGTGTGATAAGATGTCAGAAGCTGTCACTAACTGCACTTTAATGAATGCACATATGACAGAAATGCCACAGCAGTGAGGAAATGGTTGAGATAAGAACGCTACAGGTTTAATGTACACAACAAGCTTCAACAGTGCTCCATTATTGCAGTTAGTTTTCTATGTATGATACCAGCATTACTTGTCAAACAAAATGGGTGAAGCTCATGAAAATAATTCACATTTCATCCTAAAAATCAAAAGGGAATAATTTGTTTTGCATAAACAAAATGGATCCAGATGTTTTGCTTTTGATGCATTTTGGAAATCGGTTTATTGTCTAATGTTTTTTCTTTGAATTGTCATTAGTGTATTACAGCTTTTTAAAATGCATTAAACTAAAAATAATATAATAATTTTAATAAATACGCTACTAAAATATCTAAAGCATTGCATATCCTTTTGGGAGTGAAATTTCATTAAAATTCCAAAAGGTTATTACATATACTTAAGAAAAACCTTAGTGGAGATGAATTGGGTTCTGTTTGCTGTATGTGAATGTTGAGTCAGAATCACAGTGACAGCTTGGCCTGCTCAGCTCTCCTCTTTATATTACATGAACGCACACCCTGCACTCGACACAAAGTTTTAGCCCCTCTGAGACCATGCTAAGGTTAGTAACAAATTTTAAAAGCTGCCAAAATGTTTCTCTTGGCCTTAAAACTCAATTTCATTGTGCAGTGTGTTGGATGAAATCTGATAACTGTCAGGCTCTCTGAAGACCTGATTCATATAAATAAACCAGAACCCATTCGTTCCCTTCCATGTCGTAGTCTGCACACAAGCAGAATTAAAAACATTGATTGAATGCCAAACGGGAGCGAGATGTGCCAGTGTTTACTGTTAATCGTGTCCGATTGATGCCCATATTACAGATAATTAAGTTGTGCTTATAATTGCATGTTAATTCACCACCATTCCTATCCTAGTCAGCTTAAAGTTTTGATGAAGGTGAAGAGTGTAGTTTTCCCACTTAGTGGCACCAAGTGGATTTTTAATTTGTGGCTCAAGTAATGCATGAATATAGGACAAACACAAATTGTAAAGTGTTCAAAATCTGACATGTTTGCAGTTCTAAATAGTTGCTAGTGGTGTAGAACTTACATATTTCACCTGCTTCTGAGTATTGCTGTGTAATGTGCTTTTACACATATGCAAAATTGCACGTCATTTTTTTTTTTATCTTGTAATATAGGCTGCATTATGTCTACATTATGTTATACGTTACCAAGATGTGCTAAAACTATTTTTCCCCCAATTGTGTTGTCCATGACTTCTAGGAACTCTGTAAAGTAATTCAGCCAAGGTTGTGAAAACCGTAATGAGATATCCAGCACTGGCAACGAAACCATCGCACATATTTTCATGTTCAGAAAATGCTTTTACCACTCTGAATTGTGCAGTTAAAAAGGGTGTTGTAAGAACAGGAAATTAATTATTTCAGTGCTTTTAAAAAGGACTGGAATGTGGTTCCGTCATCATCAGAGGTAAATTAAGACTTTGCAATTTTCTGAAGATGTAAAGGATGTTCGCCCAAAAGAGTAAATTCCAAACTTGTATAACCTACAGTCCTTTCTTCTGTGGAATACACAAAAAATATATTTTGGAGTAAAAATCAAATGTTTGGAAAGACAGAGGGCCAGTCACTGATGATAGAATTTTCATTTTTTGAGAGAAGTATTCCTTAAATTTTGATTATTTGTTCCCTCCCTTCCTTTTTTTTTGTCCTATGTTTTTTTGCATGTTATGATGTTTTGTTGCATGTTATAATGTATTACTGTTTTATTTTTCTTTGTGTTATTGCTGTTTTTAGTTATTCTATTGTAAAGCACATTGGTCAACTCTGGTTGTAATAAATAGTGCTATATAAATAAAATTGCCATTGCCATTAGTTTTTCCCTGTTTTCATCTTTATCAAAATGTTTTCGAGGCTAATTTCTGAAACGGCGACTTTAGTATTTATTTGGCACTCGCGGCCATTTGCAAATTGAATGTATCTGGATTCCAGTGTCATTCGCGTCCAGTTATTTTTAACTGTTCAAAACAGCTTGTTTTGCTGCTTGATATTGCAAACTGGTGTGTCTTACCATGTTATTTTAATATATTATATTAATTATAAGAGTATAATTATAAGGTTTGTAGTGCAAACAGTTTTACAGTTTACTGCACGTTGTTATTCTTCTCGTTATTTCTCTATAGCGGCTAATGAACCGGAAGTCTCACACATTCACAGAAAACGGCTTACTTCCTCGTTGAAAACTAAGGTGGATAGCAAGTTATTTGAAGCTGCTTACCAGTCAAAAGGTCATCTTCTGTGTCTTGACTGCAAACATAGCTGTGATGTAGCATTCATTAAATACACAGACATATTTTTGAGTTTCAAACTGAGCCTGTGAAATTACACAGCGAGACCCGGTATTCCACCTTTCTTGGAAGCCAGCTACTGTAATTAGAGCGGAGTAATTACTTGAGCTCAAACGTCCTTTTTTTTCTTGCTGATTACATGACCTTCACGGTCACATTAAGTTAGCCCAAACAAACCCAGTCTCTGGCTCCCTGTGTAAAAGGAACACATGAACTGCGGACTGCAAAGAGTTTTCAAAGTCAAACCACCACCTGAATTTTGATGCAGCTTGGGCCCAGTCTGAAGTCATAATAAGCACTAGGATAGCATGATAATTGCTACAGCTAATTAGCCTCTTGTGGCCACCAGCAGGATTTCCAAACAGGGGGGAAATCTATGTAAGTCTTGTTTTGTGTCTTTATAATTATAGAATAATCAACAGGAATTATCTACCCCTCTAAGTCAAATGGGACTTATTGTGTTAATAATTCATAATATGCATTTATATGACCTTTCCATTTAACAGATTTTTAGTAATGCAATAACCTGGTACAGTACAAGACGACATGGAATATGTAAAACAAGTTTTCTTGTATAGTTACATTCTTGTAAATAAAATAGTGTAATGTGATTTGTACTCGTCACTGTGATTCTAGGATGTTGTGGATGGCTGCTTGAGTTTTCTGGATTTGGTAAGAGGTTATTTACTGTCCAAAGTCAAAAGAATATTTGGTAACACTTTAGTTTAGGGACCAATTCTCACTATTGACTAGTTGCTTATTAGCATGCCTATTATTAACTTATTGGCTGTTTATTAGTACTTATAAAGCACATGTTCTGTATGACCATATTCTACATCCCTAATCCAAACCAATACCTAAACTTAACCACTACCTTACTAATTATTAATAAGCAGCAAATTAGGAGTTTATTGAGGCAAAAGTCATAGTTAATGGTTTGTCAATAGCGAGAATTGAACCTTAAAATAAAGTGTCACCAAATATTCATGATATTCTGGTGCAGATCTCTTTTTTTCATTGTAAATTTGTAGCTTTTTTTTTTTTTACCAGTTCTATTGTCTGTCAGAAATCATGAGTCTCATCATTTGGAAAAAATAGCATGCCTCAACAAGCTACACAATTTGAGGTGTCATTCTATGACGTGAGCTATTCAAAAGGACAAAGGGAATTTATTATATGCACTAAACCAGCTGAATGAGGAATGACTTGCTTTACACACAATTAAACATTGTCTATTCAGATGTCTGTGGTTTGCTGTGATCTAAGACGTGTTCAAGTTAGGGGCAGGTGATATACCGGTAGACACAATTAACCGGTCGAAATTTGTCAGCCAGTAGAGATTTTAGAGACTACTGACTAGTGGTAGAGTACTGACTAGCAGTAGAGACTACTGTCTCTATCAAGGTTACACTCTAACCTAACGTCATTGCTGTGCTACATGGTCACGAAAACTTATCGTTTGCACTCGTTTTTAAGCATTGTGATTTAAAACCAGTGTTTTTAAGCCGTTCAAATGCAATTAGCAGCGGAAGAGAACTCATTTCGCTAAATGCGTGCACTTTCTGAGAGACTGTTTCTGAGTGCTGCCAGAGAGGCGCGCATGTGAAGACGGTGCTCAAAGCGCATGGGAGTATTTTTGCCACTTTATAGGTCTTGAACGGTTAAATACACACACTTGTATGTGTCAAAATGCTCATCTTTGTAAGTATCCTGATAAACACAGTAGTTTAGGTCTTAAGTGAAGGCAAACAGCTGAGAAAGAAAACTAATTTGTAACAGTATATTGGATCCAGGCAGCTCTTAAAGTGACAGCGTGTAGCATTTCTTATTTATTTGTTCCTATTGCTTGTAATAAGTTTCTTATTCTTTTTTAATCGCTGACTGATTACATGTCTTCAGTAAGCTTGTTTTTTAAATGTTTTTTAGGCTAGTATTAGGTTTTTGTGATATTGACACTGGTGACAAGAATTGAGATTTCTATGGTATCAACAATTTTGAAATCATAAGGAGCTTATTTAAAGCAAAAATAACTTGATGCATATCGTTACAGTGAAATAAAATTACCCATATCGTCGTGATATGAGATTTTAGTCATATTGGCCACCCCTACTTCAAGGTGTTCACTTTGATTTAGAGAATTGGGGTGGTGTTTTGGGGGATATTTTCTGTGGTAATGGTATTATAAAAATAATCTAGTCAATAAATAAACCATTCAAGAAGTTTGCTGTAGAAAGCCCTTGAGCCATGAACTCCATGTGTACTGCAGGCCATCTCCCTTGTGAGGTGCATCGGTGATATCAGTCCTGTGAATTTCTCATTTGAGGTTATCATATTA